>SEMN01000206.1:0-312500 GCA_005408345.1 Macquaria australasica | reverse complement strand
TTGCAAGTGATTTTGTTTTCTCTTGCAAACAACAAGCAAACGTTTGGATTTAAGACACACCTGTTGTCATTCTGTATCCTATTTTAGTATTGTTTTGAATTATTAAGTGACCCAAAAGAGTATTTGTGCTTTTCCCATTTAGGAAAAAAAAAACTGTTTAGTCACAATCGTTTCAACGAGATAAAGTTAAAATGAAGCTGCATTCCAACACGCTCCCTTCCAGACGCTACATTGGTGTCATATTCCATCACCGCTGTACGGAGTCTAGTCGGTCAGCTGGTGTGCGATCAAGGCCTAAGCATCTGCAGTGCATGTATGAAACCTGTACGCTGTGAAATATAAAAGCTGAAGCACAAGTCAGGCTGCGTTCTCCAGCAACGACGTGAAAGAGAAAATTGAACTGAAAAGCGAATGCATAAAACATGACAGCTGGCGTTTTCCGTTTTCCAAATGAAATAATCTTGACACGCTGTGTTGAAAAGCGCATAATAAAAGACTAGAGGATGAGGCGTCGCTGATTAGCATGCATGTCACCATAACAGTACAGCTTGACTCCCCAAAAAACTTGGAAACTTGCAACCAAATGCTCTCGGCCAGTTAATGTAACATCATATGTGGGTCCTCCTGGTGAAATATCCTCTGAGACTTGCAGTGTGCACGTAGAAATGAATTACATGGCCACCAACCTCGCCATTAGAAAAACAGCAGTTATATTAGCCTTTTTAATGCCGTGCAATAGAGAATGGAGCTGCTCCACACTGTTACACTTAATACTGTGTGAGTGTTTGAGATGAGGCTTCAGGCAACTGCGAATGTCTGTAGTTCCCAACATATGCAAATAAATTAACATAATGTAGATCGCACTCAGATTTGTGCTCATGGCGGCAGCAGAAGTTGAAACGTGTGTTGACCCACTGCAGAGCTTGAAAACCTGCTTAATTAAACAGAGCAATCAGTGTTACTGCAGGGATTTAAATCCCGAAAAGAGCAGCGGCAAAAACTTCTTTTTCACACGTTGAAGTTGACATTTGGAGATTTTGAGTCGCTAACTAGAGACCGACTGGTTTATCAGGCGATATTGGCTTATTAGAGATGTTTCAGTATTGGCATATATGTCGGCAGATATGCAAAAGAAAGTTTTTAATAATATTTTTCTTAATAGGCTTTTTTTCACAGCCAATCAAGGCTGCAACTAAAGAATGTTATCTATTAATCTGTTGATTTTTTAAATGTATTTCTTATTAATTAATATGTTAATGGTTATGAACATAGATGTTGATTGATTTACTGATGATTGACTAATTGCTTCAGCACTATGGCAGACGTTTTGACATGTCATAGCAGGAAAAGTACCAGTACAAAAAGACTGCCCTCACAAGAAAAAGGACATTAGTGATTTGCTGAAATGCCTAAAACAACCTACAGTATGTTTTCTTGACTAAGATCTAGTGGCTGTGTTGATTTTGACTCTTGTCCATCAGGAGCAAAGGTGGAAGTAGCGTGGTATTGTTATTAGTGCCACAAAACCTCATAGGGAGGAAGCTGACACCTAAATGGAACATTATAACCACACATGTCCAATTTGGCTGCACGCTGAGACAAACCAGGCTCTACTGGAAGTTTGTAGGAAAGAGAAAGATGCATCAAAACATTCACAATAACTTGGACTGTATCTACATGCCAAAAGTCACTAAAATACACATCTGCACATCTCCAGTTATTTGGTTTCCACATATTTAAAGAGACAAAAAGAAAATCAGACATGTTGGAAAGTGTGAAACTGGTTAATTTGCGTATATTCAAAACTAGAAAGTCAAGGTGAGAGAGGCTCCGTCACCTGAGAAATCACATGTTGGCAAGTTGATGTAATGAGTTGACACTGATCTGGAAAGGATCCGAGCCTGATTATTGACAGACAGGAATACTACTTCCCTCCAGTCACCCAGGATCACTGCGAGTGGTACATGGAAATGTGAGTAAAGTATGACCTGTTGAAGCTTTTTACACGGAGATATAAACAAAAAGCTTTTGTACTTTCACAGGAAATGTACATTTATGCTTGTTTTTGCATACAAAATCATTTCGCAGGTATTATAATTTATACAGTTCACTTCACAACTTGTTTGCAGCTCCTGGATTCCCTCCTTTCCTCCCTCTTAAACCATGCTAGTTCTTTGGAAATGCCCTTTGGAAAGTATTTATCTTACATTCAGCCTGTATAAATACTTAAGCATTTTTACAGAATAGAAGCTGAACTGTTCACTTTTCTATTTCTGTTCAAATAGTTAAGAGCAAGTGTTGTGCAAGTACAAAGTCAAGTTTATCTGTGCACTCTTCTTCAGAGGTATTTGAATTTCTTTTACAACATAAGATTTAACCATAGAGCATAAACACTGTCTGCAGTTACGGATAAGATGGAGGACACGTGCGTGCAGTTGGACTTAAACAGTGGATGTTAGTGTACATGCAGTACAGTTTTCTACCCATCGCTTCTAAGCTGGTAAATCTCACCCTCAAACACAACCGCAGTGCTGCAGCTCGACAATCCTCACGAGTTCATTGGTGTGAGCATCTGAGCCCAATGTGAACTCTAGCCCAAATGTGACACACTGGCTCTGGCCATATGCAAGCTTTTCACCCCTCCTCCCTCCGCTCGCACTGATGTTGTGAGTACACGAGTCATGACTATTGGCTGTGGCAACACTCTGACTCACATAACCCCTCACAAAAGATCGGGCCAAGCTCCTTCAGCCCAGGCCAAGCCAGGCCGTCTCTGCATGAGACTCTAATTGATTTGATGGACTTGTGCTCCGTTCACACCCCTTCCCCAAACAAACAGTCTGCCCAAGATTTGTCTCCATTGAGACAAAGAGGCAGTGCTCGTCCTCCTCTCGCAAAGCAACACTGTGCGACCGCCTGAGAGGGCAGCGACGGCCTGCCAAACTTGTTAATTTCACTGCTGGGCCTCGGGGAAGGTTTGAGCTTGCTGTGTGACGATTCATCATACTGCAATTCAAGGCTCCCTCCCCCATTCTTCGACCAACTCCCAGGTCAACCAGAGTTGACTCAAGTTCACAGATGGTTTTTTTTCCCACAATTGTAGCCAAGAGTGTTGACTAAGTGCAGTCATGAGAACTGCAGTGCAGCTTAAGAGGGTGGTCCCTTAAAAAAGCAGATGTACCACAGAGACACACAACAGTTGTTTTTATCTGGATTGATTTAGGTGTAGCACACCCCAAGACCTCCGCCAAGTGTGTGGCACCCTGTGGATTTCTTAAAGATACACTCCCTGATTTTGCGCTGTTGAGTAATGACTCAACACAGTTTTGTCTCAAAGCATCAACAGTGAGCCGGGAGCAAATTAAGGGAACTATAAAAAAGACGTAGATAAATGTGGTGGGCCTTTTTCACCAAACTCACAAACTAATCCAGTTGTTTTTGCGATTCAAGCACATAAGAATAACCATAGAGATTAGGCATTGTACAAGACCAATAACAGATGAATGAAATATACATATATATGTAGTATGTTCCTACAGTCAAAATGCAGGTAAAGTTCCTGAGTTCCCATAAAGGTTTACATGTTCCAAGAAAAGTTCTGGGGTAGAAAAAGATCTACAAAAGTCCTTCTAGTACATCTGCCTTTCCACCGCATTTTAACAACTTCAAATATTAATCAATTTGGACAGATGTTGTTAGATGGTTGTTGGAAAGGAGACATGCAGAGATTGAAAGAAAGACTGCAGGTTAAGTTCCTGAGTTCCTAAAAAGGTTCCTGGAAAAGTATCTGTCACCTTGTGTGTTCCTGTGTACTGGATGCATTTGAACATGTACAGTATGGAGGAATGATAAGACTTAAAATGAAAAGCCCAAAGATTTATTGCAAAAGTAATGTGTTACATCCAACGCGCATTAATAGACGTTTCCAGACCAAACAGTTCTGGGGTCTCCCTGACTCCCCCGAGAACTACAGACCTACATACAAGGGATGTTTTCTGTTAAAAGAAGTTCCTTAAAAATGGGTTTGTAAGAACTACGATCGTTCCCAGTTCTTGCAGTGCGGACACAATAAAAAGGGGGAGGGGGGTCCTCCAACTGTTCTTAGAACTATGAAAAAGTTCCTCTGGTCCAAAATGCCTATTGTCTATATGTACAGAGCCTAATGATATTGAAACTTAACACCTGTGTGCCTTAACTGTTGATGTGCACTTTTAAGAAGCTCACAAGGAAAGACAATTATTCACAAGGAGTATTTACTTGCCGTATTCGTATTGTTGATTTGTTTTAATCAAAACTAAAGAGCTCCAGTCTGTTCATTTGTTTTCTGTTCTTTTCATTCTGTGATTCTTTGTGTCATTTCCTCTTTAGTGGGACTTTAGGAAAGCTGAGAGGAAGACAGCATAATGGTGTGGAAAATGTTTTAATGCAGGGTTTTCTCTGATACCAGCAGGGACATGTGTGCTTAAAGAAACAGAGATCAGGCCTTATCCAGTTCCCCTGATAATCTGAAATAATCGCCTGTGTTGCCAAACTCAGTGAGAATTCACGTCAATTAGCAGCTCTGCGCAAAGTTGAGTTTTTGACACTGCAGCTTGCTCATAGACTGTGTGGTCCGATATTTTTCTCAGGAGTTGGTGGAGGTAAAAGGTGTGCGAATAATGGACTTCTGGATGTCGAAGTAGGCAGTTGTTGGCTAACATGTTAGCAATAACAACCTAATGAGTGAGTGGTACATCAGTGTTGTGTTTCTGTCTTTCTGCCTTCTAATGGTCAAAAATACATTTAATGCAGCTTCATAGTTATTTGTATCCACTAATACTTGGAATTAAAAGAAAGGGTAGTAGTTGTCAGTGTTAAAAATATTGTGCATATGGTGTCCTCCAGGCTTATTTTATCTTATGCACTATGCAAACATGGATGGGTCTTGAGGCATAAATAACCTTAATTTAAACCTTTATTTAATCAAGGAAACGTGCAACAAGAAGACATACAACAGACAGTTCATTCACATATTTGATTGAAGGACTTACACAAATGGCATGAAAAACAATCACAAACGTCTTTAAATATGTTTAAAGTTAAAATATTTACAATCACCAAATAAAACGGGCCATTTAAAAATATGGACTACATTTTAAGTCCTTTGTGATTCATTCCACTTAACATGATGCAAAGTACTCAAAGGCAGTCTTACTCGTAGGTATCTAGAGTCACTGGAGTCATGCATTAGGCCTGGGCGATATGGTGAATCAATATTGCACATTTTTTAACATCAATGTATGTCACAATATGGCAAATATCTGCTAAATCACATACACAATAATCAAACGGATGTTCGAAGCAATTAAATGTCACTGTGATGCCTTACATCACAGTGTAAGGCATCACAGTGACAAACTGTGTTTAACTAGTTTTTAATTGCAGCTTCTTCTCAATCATTAATTTGGACAACATAAATTTGTAAAATGATAATATGGTGAGATCTGATCACATCATCTTGATATGATTCAGCTGAAAGATGATAAACAATAACCAGTTTGAACATTAAACATTTCGTTTGAGAAATTAACCAATTTTGGTATTAGTTTATTCATTTTTTGCTCACTTTGCAGCTTCACGTCTACCCGAAAGCAGCACAAAACCTGAACTTTAGAGTTTTCCAGTATCAGACAGCAGCAGCAGACGTCCAGTAAAAACTCTGAATTAATAATCAGTTTGTCTTGTGAGTCGATTTATCATGTTACACTAATTTTTATTCATGTTGCCTGCCTTCACACGGCTGTGTCAGGTTGTGTGTGGGTCTCGTAAAATGCCTGTTGTCGGTCCACCCAGTGTGTGTTGCTGCTAATGTCTTCACTGCTCAGGTCACATTAACCCAGTTCTCACAGTTTAAGAAGAACACACACACACACACACACACACACACACACACACACACACACACACACAACACCTCCCTGTAGTCAGCGTGGCTTCAGGCTCCTTCACGCTGTTATATTTCCAGCATCGCTGGCCGATGATCACATTATTTACTGCTTGTATTAACATGCGGCTTGATAAGCATATTTTCCTCAGTAGAGCTAACAAGATGCTTTATCACCGAGCCTTTCCACCCGGCGTAGCAGGCCGCCGCCACCGCCGCCGCTCGCCTGTATTTCCACCCTGTTAGTTTACAGCCTCGTAAATAACAACTTTTCTCCCGTTCAGATTTAAAGCTGTAGTTTTTGCTGTAAAATCAGATATAACTTTGAACATGAAGACATATTTTGGTCGTGAATTATGAACCCAGAAGCTTTAGTGTAAATCAACTACGAGCTCTGCTAAATAAGCAGAACACCTTTTGGAATATACAGCACAAAAGTTAAAATTCAAAATGCTAAAGAAATCATCAACAAGTATCTGTCAAATATATATTTAGTTAAGTCATTAAAATGTGTGTTTTGTTTTACACTTTGTCCTTTTTTAGATTTTAATTTATTTTTTCGATGAGGTATGAAGGTCTCATCTTTTCAGTTGACAGAAATCTAATTCATGGGTCAAAACACTTAAATAAGACATTTTTTCACAGATATTATGTAATTTTTAAGATATTTCACGCTGATATCAAAAGATGAGTAAAACTGGGTACATGACCTTACTTCACATCCACACATCTTAAAATGTTATATTTCAGGTTAAAAAATGAAGAGAAACATCAGTTTATTGTGGGACAAGAATAAACAGGTTATTATAATTATGAAAAGGCAAAATAATAAAGAAGAAAACCTTAAATAGCCCAAAATGACGCAGACTAATTGATTAAACAATTTAAGAAGTAACTTTTCTGTCACAGCCGAACACTAATAAGGCAGCTACAGATGTTCATGTACTGGCAGAGATAAAATAAACCAAAATTGTCAGAGAAACTAATAATAACTAATTCATCAGCCCACAACGCAATTATCTCCTTTGTGTCTGTGATTAGACACCATTTTCCATTAATTCTTTTGTTTTACCTTTTGTGTAATTGTAGTTAATCATGTCAACTGCAGGAAAGCGTTTTTGGCAGTTCACGTCGGCGCGTCATTAGCTGCAAATCTGCATCTTTAATTTGTTGATTAACTCTTAAAAGAGAGACGAGGGCTGTGATCTCTCTCTCTCGCTAATTGCGTCTGAAGGATCAATGATTCAGTAATGATACAAATATGAGATGTTGCTTTTTTAGATTTGGGAAACAGAAAATAGTTTTTTGTTTTGTTTTGGGGTTTTTTTGCCTGGAAAAAAATATGAATATTCATTGCAAATCAAATCCAGTGGAACAATTAAAAAACTTAACATTTAACAGAATTACACCCTTGAAAGAGAAACATACAAATCAACCTTATTTTCTGCCTTTTTTCTTCTTCTTTTTTTTCTTCTCACACTTGTGCCAGATTTATTTCAGGTCATGGTCGACCCAGACCAGCCTTCCTTTTCACCTCTCGACCGGGCGCAACGCCAAACCCATTTCCTCCTGCATTAGTCTCATCAGGGACTTTAATATGTGCCACCCTGTAGGAGGGAAGCCTCCCTGGCACGTGCACAACACACACACACACACACATACACACACACCAACACACCGCCCCGTCTTGACAGCTCACTCCAATTACTGGCCCTCCCTGTCGCATGGCCTGCATCTCCGCTCAGAGCAGATCACATGTGACCCCGTCCAGCATGCCGCTGGTGGAGGGGGAAGAGGGGGAACCGTGCAGGGAACAGGAGTAGTAACACACACCCACTTGCACATGTACACACACTGGAGGGACACTTTCCAACCACTGAGGCCAATCAAAGAGTTTCATTCCAAAATGAGATCTGCAGCACTTGAAAATCTATCTGCCTACTCCGACAGAAACACGACTGGCATCAAAGTAAAGCACATTGCTGGTAGTGAGTCATATTAAAACCTTTGTTTACTAATAGGTTTTTGAAGATTGAATCATCTGTGGTTTTGAAATATTGACAGATGAATTTAAGGCAACAAAGTTTAGACCAAATGGATATTCAGCATATTTATTTTTTGGAAGACCCAGTTTTTTTTTTTTCCTTTTAAGACTTAAAATAGAAAGGAATGATTAATATTATAGGCTGTCTGATTGAAGACAGTAAAGGCTGCTGCTATTGAAGGTCCTGTATTATAAACAGTGGTCAGACAGATAAATTGAAGCAACATTAGCTGCATTTACTGAAACAGTCAGAACAGCAGCTAAATTTTACTGAAAGATTTGAATGATTAATAAAATATTTTGGCCTCCTTGTCACATCAGAAATGCAACTGGAAAGCAAATTTTATTGTCTTCAAACTTCAATAATTCTCACTTCCTTTAATAGTCAAACACACTTAATCTGTCCCTGTACACAACGGCAAACATCACCTTGACAGTTTAACAGAGAGGCACCAACAACTCGGTACTAGTGTTTTATTTTAATGCAATTCTTTTTATCTCCTCTCTAACACGTCCTTTGTTTCTGTTTATGTGGACCTCAGGGATAAAAAAGCAGCAGAAGTTAAATTATTATACCTAAAATCACACTTCTAAATCTAATATCTGCAGCAATGAGAAAAGACAAATCACTACAGGACTTCCTGTAGTAACAACTATTAGCACACTGTTTGACTGCTTTCATCACAGGAAGAGGTCTTTGTGTGACTTCATGTTGAAATTTTACAGAGAAATTCTTCAGACTGCAGCAGTTGATCCACGCAGATCATTCTGTTTATTGTGGAGACTGCAATTTGCAAAGCATGGCAGTTTTATAAGGTGTTAAAAACGTGCAGATAATCAGAAAAAAGGATGTTGGGCATCTTATGTGCACATGTAAGGTGCTTCTTCATCCATCATCTGCACATCTTTTAATGTCTGCAGAAATTGCACATTTTGTTATAGGGAATACATTTTGCCCTGCGTCCTTGAGCAAGACACTGAAATCATGGATGCTGTTAATACATATTTTATCATTAGTGGTGTTGTGTACATTGTGTTCATTCCCTTTAGCATAAAACAGACAAATCCTATGGTGAAGTATTGACAGGCAAATATTACGCAGATTTTATTTAACCAAATATGAGAGCCGTTTGTTGATAGGGTCGTGGCCTGGAGACATGATGTGAGCTTATGTTTTGAGTGCAGTTCTGAGTGTTTGTGGCGTCTCTCCTGGCCTCTCTGGGAGGACAGTTGCGGCGATGACGCATAATTTAAAAGTACAGATGAGCCCACTGGCTCCCTGTCGATGCTGATACGCTGTGGCACCCGGAAGAAAAAATTAACAAATGGCCCCCTCTTTATTTTTGGTTTGTGTTTGGAATCCTTGTTCAGAAGGGTTGCACATGTTGTCTGAGCGTGTTGTACAGCAGATCTGAGCTTTTGGGACACTGAACAGCTGTGTGTCCACTGCAGAACTGGCTTCTTTTTCTTCTTTTTTTTTTGGGTGGAATATGGGTGCTGCTGCAGTTTGCTTGTTTTCATCCAATGTGTGCTATAACTTAGTATCTTACTTGTGTCATCTCTTATGGTTCGAATGCTTTTTACTGTATTTCCTATTGCCAACTAGCACCTGAGAAACTTTTATCTATATAATGTGTTTTGGTGGTTTGCAGAACCTTAAAATGTCACGCTACAATTCTTCCAATCTGCCCACCTATCTGCTTTTCCTCTCAGCTCTGAAGGCCGCTTTCATTTTTAGAAACCACACAGAAGGCTGAAAAAGGCTCAAACTTAAGGTATCGTGACCCTTCAGAAGTATTTCAACTTTTATCAAAAGAACACAGAGCTCCAAACAGGATTTCAGTGGCCTCTTAGCACCACTGAAAGCTGTGACTAGTTCTTCCTACAAGCATCTGCTTAGCACTACTAACTAAAAAAGAGACTGGTGGACACACAGGAATGTTTTTGTCAATGCTTTACGCAACAAATGTTAAGATTTGCAGCATGTGGGCATCACGTGGGAAATGGAGGGAAAGATTTGGGCGACAAAGAAAGTCTAAATGTAAGTCTATCGCCTCTCAGGTCGTAAAACAGGCTATCAGCTGGCTCACACGTCATATAAAAGTACCATTGTACCAGGAGAATGTGCAGTCTATAAACTGGCTCTTCCTTGACAGACAGACTGTCTCAGTCAGTCCATTAGCTGTAAACCCAGTTGTCTGGCTGGAGTGGGTTGACTTGGACGAGGTCTGTCTAACTCACTTCAGCACATATCAGCCCAAGAACAATCTCTCCTCTGTCTGATCCTCCTGGCAGCGCTCCACGCCGATCCTCCCACGATCTCCCTCTCTTATGATTATTTTATCATTTTAAATTCTTTATGCCGCATTGCCGTGGCATCGTCCCCGCTAGAGCAGAGCGGCGCGTTGGCCATACAGTACATTCACACTACAGTTATTTGGACGCCGCTCCGGTGTGGCTCTGTCCCGGTCCCTCGGTTGGATTCTGCTCGCCCATTAGTGCCATCTGTGCCTTCCTGCGCCGTCTGTGAGGGCCCCGTCGACGCCAAAACGATTGGCATTTCTCTGGAACAACCAGAGGGACGGTGCCCAGAGCTTTTAGCTGCCAATGATGTGCACTTACTCTGACAAAACCAGAGAGGGTGGGGGTGGGGGGGGGGCACGCAGGAGGCCCAGGCAGGAAACAGCTGCACCTACAGTATTGTGGCATCCATGTTCAAGCTTCAGGAGATACAACTTATCCCTGCAACAACAGACAGCTGATCCAGAGTCAAGAACTCTTTCATTTTGGATATTTAGCTGGCAGTATTATGCACAATGACTGGTTGGATGAGTGAACAGGTACAGGTTGACAGGTGCTGCAACAGGAAACAGAATGCAACCTGCAAACCACCAGGTCATCTTGCAAGACCTTTCAGGAGCACCACAGAAACAGGGTTTATCTCTGAGTAATTTACCTTTTTGGTATCTACTTGTAGTATTACAATAGGCATGCAAAAAAGCCGGAGTCTTGCTCTTTATAGTCAGCACCATAAAAATGTTATTATAAGGTGTTTGAAGCCTGTTCTGAAGTCAAGTGAGCATCCTAAACGTCCTTAACTCCCATTCTGCAACAGCAGACAACTTGCTGTCACCAATGATATCCTGCCATTGGGGCTTGGTCATATGGCTAACCCTTTAACAGATTCATCATTTTCTCTGGCAACCTGCTCTTGCTGCACAAACCCCAGGATACAGACTAGACTGTCACATCAGCTCTTATATATTTTTTAGGCTTTCAGTTGATGCTGTTTTGCCGGAAGTTTACAGGAAGTGATGTGGCACAAGGAAGCAAATATCAGAGTCAATACCACAGCTCAATAGTATCTAAAGAATTACAAATATAAAAAATGGCCTCAAGATGCAAGAATGTGTAGATAAAAGGAGGAAGGTAGTTCTCCCTGCCTGAAAACCCGAATGAATTGAAGGCAAAAGGCACTTGAATCAAAATAAGCTATCTCATCATACAGTTTAGACTGATATGAACAAACAAGAAGAGAAATGACAACAAAGGGTGCTGCACCAAGAAGCTAAAGTTACATACACAACATTGTGTCCAAATGGCAGTGGAAACCTCAACAACAACATAAAAAGCAGAAATGCTAACACTTGCGTGATGCTTCGGACCAAAGAACTTGACCTTTTTCTAAACCATCAGTTTCTCTTTTCTCCACTCAGAAAATATTCTCCTGTCTGCAGGAAACGGGAGCCAGCGATGCTCCGACAGTCTGCAGACCATATGCTGCTGCCTGCTAGCATAACTTTTTTACTGCAAGCTGTCGCTCACTCCCTCTCTGCTCCCTGGGTCAGTCAAGTAGCCGTCAGAGCCTGATTGCCCATCAACCACCACTTTATTCACACTGAGACTATTGGAGACAGTGTTGCTGTTTGAAAGGCCTGAGATGTAAATACGGTGCCAGAGCTTAGATTTTTATATCATCATAAGCTTTGATGATAAATCTTTGTATTGCTATTCACTCATGTTTTTGATTATGAGGGTTACTGTTGTGCCTGAATCAACACTAACATTATATATTAGTATTACACTGACCTAGCATAGCATGATGCTAAAATGATGCTGGTAAAAGGCAGCTGCAGTGCACAGTTGTACCTTTATTTGAGTACAGTTTTTGTAGCCTTCGCATCCCTGGTCTCTGGCTGAATTTGAACCAGAGACGTTGCCGTAATGTGGTGTGCATCTTAGACCACTAGACCACCAGGGCGTTCCAAGAAATTAGTGCTTTGAGACTTTGCTAAAGGCTTTTAGTATAAAAAGGCTGATTTTACTCTTAAAGGCCGATTACTCTCTGTGCTATCTGTGCATAGCATTAGTTCTGAGCTCATTCAAGCTCTGCTTTGGAAAAACTAAGGGCTTTTTTTGCTTTTACAGGGCCACTTATATGAGTCAAAGACCAATAAGGATGCGTTATAGTCTAGAAACGTATTTGCTTAATAAGAATTAAATATTGCTGTTTTTGGGAGAAATAATGCTGTCTAGAGTAGTATCATAAGATACACTATATGTCCTAAAGTATGTGCACACCTCTGTGCACTGTTGGTCTGGGGGGTTTTCATGGTTTGGGCTATGCCCCTTAGTCCCAATGAAGGGAAATCTTTAGAATACAATCATATTTTAGACACTAGTTTGCTTCCAACTTTGTGGCAACAGTGTGTGACAATGCCCCGGTGCACAAAGCCAGGACCATAAAGAAATGGTTTTCCCAGTATGTTGTGGAAGACCTTCACTGGTCTGCACAGAGCCCTGACCTCAACCCCATCCAAGACCTCTGGGATGTGAAGTGGAACGCTGACTGTGAGCCAGACCTGATCACCCAGCATCGGTGTTGGACCTCACCAATGCTCTGAGTGGCTGATTGGGAGCAAATCCCTGCAGCCAAGTTTCAAACTCTGATGAAAAGCCTGAAACCAGAAGAGTGGAGGCTGTTATAGCTGCAGATTAATGCCTCATATGGGTGTAATGTTGTCGATGGGTTTCCACATACGTTTGGCCGTGTAGTATATGTGTTTTTGGTAACGATACAGAAGCTTAGGTCCAAGTCTTGTTCATATGTGTTCACTAGTGTATACATATAAAGATGGAGGCAATTATAACATGGATATTAAGTACAGATGGAAACATGTCATCCTAAAGGCATCACTTCCTTTTCAGCATCTTCCAGAATATCTGCTAAACTTCACAGTATTGAAAAGAGTAACTTTTTTTTTTTAAATGTTGTCTTCGCATGTACCTTATGTGCTTGTATAATCTTTATTCATCTCTTTACAATGAGAAGAAATGCCTGAGTTGTCAGCGAGCATCGTGTATTTGGCCGAGTCTCAGGTGGCTCTGATTTCCCAGCAGGCCAGATGGCAGCGCTGTGTGGGCAGTGTGTGTGTGTGTGTGTGTGTGTGGACGAGGGGCTGTGAGAAGAGGGCCAACAGCCTCATGGAGGGAGGATTGCTCACACCCTGGCTCTCTCCTCTGTCCCCGTGCAGCTGTGCTTCTCCCTCCAACTTGAACTTTTAATTTGTTCAATATGTGGCAGAGGACACGGAGTAAAACAGAACACATGTCCGATGGCTGAGGCTCGACAGGCAGGGACAGTTCACACTTTTGTTTTTTGACAAGTTGATTTCTTGTACTGAGGGGTACTTAGGGTGGATTGCACCAGCAGGGATCCGTTTAGACAAAAATTAGGGTTAATCATTTTTTTAAATGATTCAACCAGATTTAAAATGAAACCCTGGATTAGTCAAACTCAGTCTAAGGATTTCAATTTTAAGTTAAATCCACCATAATTACCATATAGTCCCCGATGAACGAGCTCCAGATGGAAATGATCACTGACAAAAACCCATAAATGGCACCATTTCTGCAACATCCTCCAGGAGTAAATTTAGATAAAAACAAAACATGGTTTTGACTTGTTTGTATCTATACTTCACAAAAGTAATGGTAAACCAGAAAGTTTGTTTTTCTGCTTTGCCTTTGGGGTATTTTTGCCTTTAATTGATAGTGTATATATAGTCAAGAGGCAGAGAGAGAGATGATACGCAACAACACAGTACGAGTCTTAGCCTCTTAGCCACCATGAAGCCCCAGAAAGGTCATCCAGTTTATGGAGTTTTTGATCTTCTTTTAGAGAACAAAGAAAGAATTAAGCAAGAATGAAGAAGCATGCCTAAAAATTCAGAGGTTAAGTTGTTCCTCTATTCTTTTCCAAGAACTTGCTCATTTTGCTCTGTCCATCTAAAAAAAAAAATTTAGATGATCTCAACTCTTAGTTTAAAGTTAAACAGAGATCAGAGTTGAAACTGAAGTTTAAAGGTTTGGAGAAGTGTAATTTCTTTTAACATTTATTTGTACTAAAT
Organism: Macquaria australasica; assembly: GCA_005408345.1. Lineage (NCBI taxonomy): Eukaryota > Metazoa > Chordata > Actinopteri > Centrarchiformes > Percichthyidae > Macquaria > Macquaria australasica. The sequence goes on along the minus strand of SEMN01000206.1, from coordinate 298,123 downwards.
GCATTGAGTAGTAATTATCCAAAAATGAAAAGAAAGACAGATGCAAACAGGTCTGTCCTGAAGGTGGTTCAGTAGCATATCTAGTCATGCACCAATTGGATCCACCAGTCAGCTTGGGCATCAGTCAGGCTGTTCATAAACCTTGTAGAACAGTATGACTAAAATGTTCTGTGCCTAATATAACCGTACACATAGAACAATGGTTCTCTTTGTGTATCATTACCAGAACCTTGTGATTTCTGAAACCTGATGAGAGACCAAAACCAAACCTTCTCAGGTGGAAGTGAAGCAGCAGTACTAGGACTGGGCGACGGTAGACGTGCGTCCACCGGTAGAGTTTTGGCGATACCATTTCCACCGTGGGAGTTCTCCCTTAGTGTTTCTGCTATTTCTTCGGGGCAGGCTATGTAGCAAATCAGGGCTGGATTCTCGCGTGATCTCACTGATCCATGATATGAGAGCGACCGTTGGTGGTGGTGATGCACCTCTAAGCTGGTTTACCAACCGCCGCAGAAGAAGAAAGTGACCAGAAAACATGGAGGAGGAGAGTGAAATTGTAAATACAGAGAAAGAAGTACGGTATGGTTACTTAAAACCATTTCTGACTTGAATTAACAGAACAATTACTGTATTGTGATATAAAATGGCATATACAATGATAGATTTTGGCTACATCTCCCACCCCTAAGCAGTACATACTGTAGGCAGTAGAAAGTGGAACATCTACAACAGCCATATGAGTACTTTGCAGTATGAATTTGCTGCTCGGCTCATTAACATTTTGTCAGAACAACAGACAAGTGTTGGAATAATGTGACGAGTGTTGCACTCGTCCTGTTGCTGTTGGATTAAGTAAGCCTTAGATTAACTAAGCTACTGTATAGGCTGCAAAGCTCTAATGTGGGAAAAAAGTCTCTGTTATGGTAATAAAATCTTTCAAAGCCTGTAGCTTATCACTGCAAAATAAGCATCTTGCAACTGGATTACAACTCTCATGCTTGCAAGTGTTGTCACACTACAGTCCAGATGGGAGATTCGTTCTGTAACCTAAATGGATGCCTTCTTTCGTGCATCTTTTTTTGTCTTTCATGTTGTAAATGTGACAAACTATACAATCAATTAATACAAACATTTGGAAGGGAGCTAACTCACCATCAGCTGTGTTTATTTCCTGTTATTTGTCTCCCAAAAATTGTTGTGGAGACTCATTTCAAACTGGTTCTGAGAAGGCATCATCAAGAGACAAACACATGACATTTTTTAATTTATTTGTAAGGGACAAGTACTTTGCCAGTTGCAGAAGCAGTGTCCAATGTGCTGTACACATGTATATAACAGAATTTCCCAACACCAGTCCCTTTCTGTTGTAGTTTTGTTTAATTTATAGATCATGAAATCATCTAAATTATAGAATTAAAGTCAAGAAACATTGAAACACGAGTGTAACTTCCACGGTCTGACTCACGCTCTGGATCGGATCCTACCAGTTTTATAAGTGTGTTATGATTTTAAGGTCAACTGACAGTTTGGGCTCCATCCACCACGGAGCCACTGTGCTAAAACCCCTCAGATTCAGTACCTGCACACAATGAATGGATTCAGCGGTGAATACAAATATGACTAATGTTCACTTTTCATTTCTTTGGCGAGTTGGAAGATGTGTCCAGTTGCAACCTACAGTCACTAAAAGCTTTTCATGCACTCTGAGGATGTCAGAACAAACATTTCAAACTCTTCAAATTTCATCTTCAACTGTATCCGTGTCAGTAATACAGACATTGTTCACTTATGGTAATTTCTTGGATAACTGAATGATTGTTTGCAGACCAGGCTGCTCCCAGCTGAAACAGTGTAGTTGAATTTTGGAAATGATTGCAGTCTACACGCATATTATGAAAACCATTAAGCTAGCCAGCATTTCCTGTGGTCGTATGACGTCTTTTGAAAGGTTTATACAACCTTCCAGCCTTTGTTGACTCAGGCGATCTTTTCCCAAGTCCCACCATGAGGGCAGGAAATGGGAAAGTGGACCTATATATACCTCAAACCGCTTTTTTGGACATTAGACAAAGGGCACAGACACTAGCTGTGTTTCCATAAGCATATTTTTAGGCGCAAATTTTACTTATTTTATGTGAATAAGTTCTGACGTAGCAAACATTTAGCTCACATGACTGATCAACTGTCTCCGCTGAACCGTTCCGAACTAAATTGTCTTCGTCTCCGAAATTCCTGAAGACCCCTCTCCATATTTCTCCTGTAGACGGGCTAGTTGGCCAAGGCAACGTGTTTTGTTTCCAGTTTGCAACCTCTTCTTCTTCTACTCTGTTTACTGGCGGATTACAGCCATGTGTAAAGCGTAGCCTGTACTGCCAACTTTTGACCAAACTACGCTTTGCAACGAGCCGAGTTAATTCGCTCCAAACCAGCTGATGGAAATGCTCCTAATTCACATTTCTTTTTTCTGCAACATTTCAAAAGTTTGCTTAAAATTTGCTTGACAATTGAACAGAAACAAAGCTACTGTCACCTGCCCGAAATGCTATGCAGAATATTAAAAATAAAATAATAATAATGTAATGAAATTAAGGACCCATATAGTAACCAGTTCTTCAATTTATCTTGTTATAGGTCTTAAAACCTCAGCCAGGCATGTGGCAACTGATTTGTAGTTAGATTTGACAAACATTGCTGTGCATGTTTGACCCAAATCTTTTACTACTAGAAACAAAAATATTCCTCAGTACCATCACGATCCTTTCCCAAACAATATTTTAAAGACCAAGATAATACCTATTTCCAATCTTCATGTATCTTGCAGTATGTCTTGCTGTTACATACTGCAAGAGCACAATAGCCTATAAAATGGCAGAGAGTTTGGTCTGAGCTTTAAGTTGCTGCTGTCTCACCATCTCGTGCAGCAGAGCTTCTCGGAGAGTTGCAGCTCTGGGGGACTCAAGCTGCTCAGGGTGCGAACACTGCGAGAGATGAGAGTCGAAATCACAAAAACACATACAGTCACACTCTCTCCACTTCACTTCTGGAGCTCTGCCTCAAGTTACAAGCCAACAGTCCAAGTGACAAACATGTTGTCTGAGGACTGGGCAAATGTGGACCTCTGCAGCTCCTGTCAACACGCAGCGAGGGCCCGCTAACAAGACTTCAGTGTAGGTGGCTACAACTCCGGTTAGATAGTGAAGTATTCCACAACCCACAGAGTTAGGACCGGTGCTTGGGAGGATTATTTCAGATGCCGAGATTATTGACTACAAAAGACAATTTTCTAGAACAGAATTTGGAATAAACAGTGCAAGAGCCCTGTCATTTTTGGCAGCATTTTAGCTCTTTGTCGCGTTGTGGAGTTCTGTTAAAAATGGCCTTGCTATGGGCAGCCAATGAATTGATGAGGAAATTAATCCACAGCTTTAATAATTGATTAATCATTTTAAGTAGTTCATCAAATAAAATGCCAAACATTTGCACAGTATGTTCCAGCTTCTTCAGTGTGACAGTTTGCAGCTTTTTTTCTGCCTCACATCATCATGTACTGATGATGTTTTTTGCATTTTTAAAGTGTTGTTTTAACAAAATTAACCATTGGAAGACAACACTTTGGGCTCTTTAAAGTTGCATTGGACATTACTTAATAATACTTAATATTCTGACATTTTGCAGACTAAAAGATAACCTATCAATCGGAAGAGTCAATAGATTGATGGATAATAAAGATGATTATTAGTCTAAGCATTGATTTTCATACCTTTGTTGCAAACTATCTACTATCTTTTGGTGTGTTGGACCTCGCAGGTATATCAACAGTGGATGTTGTTATAATCACCATTCAATATATTTCCATTTATTTCAATAGAAAGCTGGTGGAGTGTCTGTAATGAATCTTATTAATCACAGTCTTCATTTGGAAGTCGATGCCTCTCTCTGACCCCCCCACCACCCCCCACCCCACCTCGCCCCCTCCTCTTGTCTCTTCACCTCTCCATCTCCTTGCACCTGACTCATCCACCCGTCTATCTGCAGTCACGCTCCCGTCCGTCTGATGAGATTTCACTGACATTTCATGCTGACATATTCAGACGATTGTTCTGCCGCTCCGGGTGGCACAGGTGGGCCTCCATCTCTCCAACATGGCCCAGTTACAAGGCAGCGCTCCCTGCCAAGTCAGGCCCCGCTCATCCGGGAACAGGGGAGCTGGAATGGGTTTGACCGTATTGTGCTGCACCTGCTTCGCCCTCGCACCAGATCCCCCGGCTTCGCCTGCCATTCTGCCTCCGCGGAGAGCACTTCTTCCCTCACCGAGCCCCCGCGCCGTAAAACCCGTAAAATCCACTGAACTTAGCCGCTCTGATGGCCGCGGCCAAAACAGCATCTGATGTGCCTTATTTGTTGACTGTGTGAGATTAGTTGCAGAGGGTACACGTCGAGGGGCTTACCATGCAGAGATGGAGCGAAGCCCCCACCCCTCCACCAAACACCCACCAGCCCTGCCAAATAATAAGAAATGGAAGATTCTCCAGCTTGTCTAAAGCCCTCGTCACAGTCGGTCCGTGCACACTTCTGCTCCCGAGCCAGACTGTAGTGCAGATACTGTAAGAGCTCCCACACCAGAGCGACTGGCTCCTGCATTCACCCTGCAGCCCAGGGGACAATGTCTTGGTCATTTCTGTACATAATACCTCAATGGGAAGCATCCACCTGGACTGTGTGAGGCCTACATGTGCAAGAATGTGCTTTTGTTTTCTCAAACAGAGAAAGAAAAGGAGATGTGCGGCTCAAATTATGTGCACATTTTAATGCAAATTTAGTTCAGCACATGAATCGGGTCTTTTTAAAATTCTGTGCTCATTCAAAACGTTCCAGTCACACATTTCTGGTCAAATTGAAATTTGAAATTTTTCCCATCAACACTAATGCAACTAGGTTCTGTGATCAATTAAAGACATTTTTAGTCAACTGATAATCACAGAATTTCTTTGACAAATCAGCTTCTCCTGTATGATTCTCCCTCTACAGACGAGGGTAGTCATGCAGAAGGATCTTAATAAGGACCAGAGCTTTTTCAGTAATGATTACTGACAGAACACTTCCCCTAAAAAGTCACAAAAGGACTAATGGACTAAAAATGTCTTAGTCGACTAAGAGGGGGCAGCCATAAATGTAATAACACAGTTGAAGTCATATGTTGGGACAAGAGAAGCTGAAAACAGCAGTGTCTGGACACCGTTACTGCGTCAAGGTCTGCATTATTACTATGACAACCAAAGTAGTACTTGTCTTAACACGGTGGAGTCTTTGGATATCATATAATAACATATATCATATTATCATATAATAATAAGAACTAATCAATTTGGAAATCCAGAGAGGAAGAGGCACAGAGTACATTAACGTTCACATAAGAAACCAGGTTACAGGGAGAAATCAGGTTCAGGTACTGTAGGAAATCAGAAAACATATTTACATGTGTTGGATTTGCCCTTTTACCCTATTTGTGAACGATGATTGGCATGGTTTTAGTCTATTAAACATTTATTTTGCCACCTTCATGGTGGCTCAGAGCCACAAGGTTCTTGATTGGAGGCTTTTTGGAGTTTTTGCCCATGATTGTATGGGCCTCCTGCTTCCCGAAAGGACATTTGACATGTTGCATATTAAAGGGTCAGTTCACCCCATATTACAAGAAAACACTGTCTCACTTATCACTTGTGATTTTAAACTTTTAAGGACCTACTTTCTAACCCAGAAACTGTCCTATACTAAGATCAGTTTACAGTGAGGCCTGTGGATTATCCAACACAGCAGAGACAATGTTGGAAAACATGTTGCTGTTGAGTCATTTTTCACTGCTTTGAGAAGCACAAACAAATTTCCATTCACCCTCATTGCATTGGTCATCTGCAGGGATAGACTGGAAGCAAGTGAGAAAGTGGAGTTTTTCTGCAGTGATTTGGGTGAAACTCTCCTTTAGGAAAATTCCTGCTGTTGCTGCTGAGCAGGACACTGTCCTCAGACATGATGGAGTCAGGCCTTGTTTGTTGCACTGATGCTGCTCACTATGCTGCTTCTAAACATTTATTTTTATTTATTTTTATATTATTTTACTTCTGCATGCAGAACAGTTTTGACGGCATTTTACTTTCCATCATTGTCTTTATAAAGTTTCACCTATCTAGTACAATCAAATGATTAAGTACAATAGGATGCACACGAAATCCAAATCAAGAAGATGCAGGACTCCATCTCTTCAAAAGTTTGGGTTTTTGCAGCCTTATCGCATATGTTATTTGTTCCATCTCATACAGTTCCTGTACTTTTTAAATCCAGATGTTGCATGTTGGAGGTTCAGGTTTCAGCCATCCATTTAATCGCAGCCCCCAAGAGTATTTGTAACAAATACATTTTGGCCCTCTCCCCCCTCAAAGCCTCCGAGGAGGACCACCTTTGGATCTTTGGGGATACCTTGGTGGAACACTAATAAATTCTAAACATTTATAACCAGTCACAGGGTGCAGAGGACGAATTTCCCAACAAGTATTAATAAATGAAGTATTGTTGGAATCAGGTTACAGTAAGCACATGTGAATACAGTGACGAGGCCAGAGAGAGATGAAGAGGCACAGAGAGTCAGCGTTGTGTGTGTGAAAGTGTGTGTGTGTGTGTGTGAGGTTGAAGGCCTGCTGGCTGCTGGGGATTCGCTGTGCTAGAGCTCCCTCTTGGTGCCAGTCGGCCTACTGTTGGTGAACAGGCTGCTGCTGCACTGAGAGGCTCAGACAGCTACACACACACACACAGACCATGCACAGGGAGAATAAAGTGAGATGTCTTTTTTTTGTCGGTATTCTCAGAAAGGTAGCGAGGGAGCAGGAGTGTTTGCTGCTGGTTCACCAGTTGATGCTTCGTAGTATTGTTTTTATTTTATTTTTTTATAAATCAGCTGATTGGAGTATTATGTTACTTTAATTGCCCTGAAATTATACTGTCATGAATGTTCTCTGTGTGTTTTCTATATGTTATTTCTGTATGACCTCTTGTGCTTATTGAACACCTCCTTTGCTTTATTTTCTTGGTTTGTTTTGACTTGTGTTGGCATGTATCAGAAGACAAATTTAATACATATACATACATTTTTTTGTACTTTTATCTTTATATTATCTTTATTATTGTGAACAAAATTTTGTTTTTATTATTTTAATAGCAGTATCTTATTTTAATAGAAATATTTGTTCTTAAAGAGTCAATTATCAAATCATGCTTTTATGTAAATTTGATGATATGGAAATAATTAGAGATGCTAATTAGAAATATTAGCAAATTAGCAAAGAAAATCATCTTAATTACTAGAAAAACTGCAGTGAAGTATGAGGTGGTTCTTTATTATAAAAGTTGTAATATTTCTTTTTCTCTCTGTGCTTTTCAGGGTCGGTGTATTAATTTCAACCGTGTGCAGCATCAGTAGAAGAAGAGGAGCAGTGTGTGAAAACCAACACGTGCTGCTCGCTGTGGACAAGAAGAAGAATTTCAGGTTTTTTCTGAAGATCTGTAACGCTGCAGCTGAAACCACTATCTGTTCCCTCCACTCTACTTTATGCACAAAGTTTCCCTCCTGGGTTCTCTGCCTTTCGACCTTTGAAGCACACAGGGTGAAATGTTAATATTAACTCTTATTCATTAAGTTATTTACTGCCTTTTTCTATTACCAACTTTTTTCTTTTTTTTTTTTTAATTAAGAAAAAAGCAGAAAGCACAGGGCGCCCCCAGAACTTAGCACTCAGACTCTGTTAGCTTTTCGTGCGCACCAAAGGCTTAACATATTCTGACCATATTGTGCCTTCTGTGGAAAAACCTAATTTCATGGACACAGACGGAAGCTATCTAAAAAAAAAAAAAAAAAAAAACATGGAGAAAGGGGCTGTTTGCCTTTGGCGTGGAAGTCGGAATAATCCCAGTGGGCCTCACAAGTGCAGAAGTCCGTTGCCTTTTGGCAATGTCTCATCACAACCCCTCTCCAACTTCAGCAGTGCTGCGTGCCTGCCGGCTGCCCTTTGACTGGCTTATCTTGTCATTTTAACACTGAGAAGTGCACACGCATGACAAATTGTAGACAGGATGCCCCAAGGTATTGGAAGGCACCAAGACTTTGCCTTTAGTTTTTTTTATTTTTTATTTTTTTTTAAAGACACCTTCCTTTCATTATGCACTCGGGACAAGAAAATTAATAGAGCGTTATTCGACCGCAGGACAGCCTCCTGACCGGGATGATCTCCAGCTAGGTTTGAGGGATTGATGCCTTTAAGACCTTGACATGGCGCTTGGTGTTTTTTGCCCCTGTTTTCAGCGCAGTCTGCTCTCTGCTCAGCAAGGCGTAGCACATCACAGCCCATAAACAGGCCTATCAGTTAGGACTTTTAAGATATAGATACAGCCGCCTCGACGCTCCTCTGCCCAGCGTCTCAATCCTCCGAGGGGCTTCTCGGGCCGCGTCACAACCTACTAGTTCTCCCAGCACCAGAATATCAAAGTTTAATTAAAATAATTAAAGGCAACAGCAAGCAGCAGCCTGTGAAGCCTTGGCTGTCTCTTTTTTATGCCTTTTGACATTGAATGACCTATTACAGCGTAATTCACAGGACAAACAAAAAGAGGACACGGCGCCGCGGTGACGGTGCACCACGTCCAAAACGCAAACCCAAAGCAACGGATGCGATGGACGGATAAGTATTGTTCATTTCCAGAAATTATGTGCGGCCCCCCCATCCCTCCACCCCCAACTCCCTCACCCCAAAAAGCAGGGGATATATATTTATATATATTGTGGATTTCTCAAGCGCGCTGTCATGACGCCAATCCCAAATGATAGTGTGAGCGGAAACACTGTGGGGGAGGAAAAGGGGGCAGCAGCTGAAGAAAAAGGCTCGAATGATCCAGTCACTTCGGATACCGTACTTCAGATGCAAAATGGATATTCGAGTCGAAACCTGACAAAGCGCGCCGGCTTTGACGGGAAGCAGTATAGACAATGACCAGTGGCTGGGTCAGTGGGATGTCTCTGTGCAGGCAGGGAAGCTTATCAAATGACACTAAAAATAAGTTCAACAACCATCAAGTTTGAGGGAGAATGGGCGAGCGTCTCACATTCGGTGGGCACGAGAGCGCGCGCAACACGCCACCCTAATTATTCCTTTGTTTCCTCTTCGTCCCGATCGCAGGGACATACATAATTCCAAATCAAATCCTCGGGGTGTGCTGGTATTTATGTCCGACTTAAACGCTTTTAGCCTCTTGCATAATTTTGCAGGCTGACATTTAATAGGCTCATCAACCTCTTTCTGGACGCACGGTGGACGAGGAAATTTTAGCACTTAGATCTTGTCTTTTTTTTATGTTACAACCAAGAGCGCAGGAATGTTATTAACCCGAACTAATGAGATATTTACATAGCAGTCACAACACGAGTCGCCCTGCTAAAAACACGTCACATGTCCCCTCTGTGTCCTCTCCACACATCATTACACGCCGCCATGTTCATGTTTAACACCTATTGTTGATTTTAAAAAAAGATAATTGTTAAATTTCTTTGTGCCTTCTTGTAAATTGACGCCTTTTGATGACGAAAAAAAAGTATTTTTGTATTTCTGCACTTGTTAAATGAGGTTGTTTTAGTGTCATTTAAACACCAAGTCTATTTAAACCATTTATTCACTTCAGCCACATTTTCTTACACTTTATCACTTTAAAATACAACTTCAACATAAACAAAAAGTAGATCACTGTTGATATATCTACATTTCAGTTTCTTTCTTTTGGATTTAATCTGATTTGCATGCACTTCCTGCTTAGTACAGTATTATCAGCTCATTTAAGGTGCAAGAATTGTAATTTATCATGTTATTATCTCTAAAATTGTACAGTTTAATGCCTTTCATACTGCCTTTCATACTTTTTATATTCACGAAGCACCTTTTGAGTCCAGGTTCAGGTCACACAGGCTGCACATGTGTGTGAGATGCAACCAAATACCAAAAACCTTCTTTTTTGCAAAGCTTTTTATTTTTTATGAGTTGTACACTGTTTTTATTTTCAGTCAGACGATTATTGTGTCTGTTGTGTCAAATATACATTGAATGAAAAGCAAACAGTGTTTTTTGTTTTTTCTCTCTTTTTAACACGTGTGTGTGTGCTGGTAGGGGTGGACACGCTGAAGGCGATCTTTAATTGGGCCCTTACAGATTTATAGGGCCCGACAGGGAACGTGATTATACAGAGTGTGTGTGGACAGAGGAGTGGACAGTGTGCAGCCTCTCCCCCTGTGAAGTCAGTCACCGGAGGCACCTCACACACACACACACACACACAAACACTCAGAATCCCTCCGAGGTCTTCAACGCCCCAAAAATGAGGTCTTGCATTTATTAAAAATATGCGCTCGTACACCTTCTGCTTTATACACGTTTGCATGCTGTGACAAGATGCCAGCTGAGGTGTGTGTGTGTGTGTGTGTGTATACATGCAGTAACCCCTCCTCCATGTTGGAAGAGAGAGAGAGAAAGTGATGCCTCCTTGTTCGAGGTCTAGATGTCATAAAGATCCCTCTTTTTCTCCTCTCATGATTCTCATTGTTTAGTAAAATCAGGGTTTGGTCTCATTTCTCCACTAAAAGTCTCGAGAAATCATCTTGTGTGGTTCAGACACACAGTTGTGTTTTAAAATATAGTCATGTGAAGCTGTTAATGTGAGAAATAAACTGTCTGAGCAGTAATAGACGGTTCTGTAGACTGAAAGCATGAAAGTTTTGTTACCAAAATCATACTTTTTCACTTTATCATTGAAAATAAAAAGGTTTTTCTACTAAAACCCCTTTTTCTGTAAACTTAAGAGCAAAGTGCTTAATCAGTTTCACATATGGTAACAAACCCAGGTGACCTTAAAGTGGCACTGAATATGAAAAAAGTTGATCCCCAGAAATAAACAGTTCTTCAGGTATTCAGAAGCAGAAGAGGTTTATAATAAACCTTCATTAAATCAGAAATATTATTGTTACAAGTGATTAAATGAGTTGGTTTAACCCTGCAGGTTCTTCATCAGTGGTGGAAGAAGTATTTAGACCACTTACTTAAGTAAACGTGGTAATACTACACAAGTAAAATTCCTGTTTTCCAAATATTTACATAAGTAAATGTACAGGAGTATTATCAGCAAAGTGTACTTAAAAATATCAAAAGTAAAAATACTCTTGTATTATGTGTATTATATAAACTGATTCCTGTTGGGCTTTTAAGATGAGATAAACTTTATTGATCCTATGCAGGGAAACAGAAGGAAACTGAGAAATGTGACCTGTTGTTGAGACAGAATGAGCAGTTATTTATTACAATCAATGAACCAAAAACTACAAACCTATATTAAAAGATAATAAAAACATAGTTTGTTGCGGCCTAAATACAGACACAAATGCATTAATTTAGTAGCAGCTGTCCAGACGAGCAGTAAAGAAATGTTTACTGAAGTCTTATTTCACTCAAACAGCTGCATGAAACCAGGAAACCTTATAAAAGCAGTGACTCACTGTTTATTCAAAGTCCCTGAGCTTTAACTGCTGATTCTGTGTAAACTGGACTAAATACACCCTCCATGTGTCATGCTGACCCACAGACAGTATGGCTCCACACTAACTGAATCACCACCATAAGCTGATTACTGCTCTCAGCTGACCAGTTCACACAGGTTTTAAAAGACCAAAACCAGCTACTGGAGACATTAGAGAGCGACTGTTTGAAATCGCAGAGTTGTTTACTGTTGTGCTGATGATTAGCAGCAGCAGCTACAGGCTGTGTTGCTTTAAACACAGCCGGCTGCAGGAAACACTTGGTAGTAATCTAGGTTTAGTATTCATCCTGTAAAAGCTGACGTTTCTAGACTGAAGTCTGGTGCACGACCACGGCTCAGACAGCACAGATCCCATCCTTGCTGCTGCTTCTTCTTCTATTTTTTTTTCTTTTTTGCTGTCTTTGCAGTTAGCCTTCATGAGTTAATCATTTTGGCTGTAACACTTACACACATTTATTTCCTAAACACTGAATACTTAAAGGTCTATGTGATGACTTTTTTTCTAGTAAAAGATGAATGTTTAATATTTACAGTACCAAATATCAACATTTAAACAAATTAATAAAGAAATAAATGAATAAACACTGGAGTAAAAAAAAGCATTCCAAAATGCTGAATTAAATAATTAACTAAATGCATTTAAAAAACTATAAATGTTTATAATTAATCTGGATGTACTGTAAATGTCTGTTTTAAAACAAACACTCTTCTACATTCTACATTTAAACACAGGACAGGATTTAAACCCACAACCTCTCACACAGACAGTAATAAGATCTGTGTGTCTGATCAGAATGTCGACATTATCTGCCTTAGTTCACTAATGTTTGACTTTATTTCATTCTTCATTTTGTCAGTGTGAATGTGTTTCATATTCATACGAAGTTGGGACTTTTTAGAAACTTATTTTTTCTCTTTAGGTTTGTGAAATCAAATGTTCTGCAGAGTTCTCCTTCAGTCTCTGGTTGTTTTGTCAGCGCTAAATTCCAGCGCAAGAACAGGAGAATGTGGGATCAAGTCCCAGAATAGACACACGAGACGAATGCATTCACACAGGACAAAACAAAAATCGACTGAAACAAACGACACTGAGGCAGTGAACAGTCGGTGAAAAATAAGAGCAAGAAAAAAAACGACTAAAAAAAGATAAAAACTACCAACGTGATGAAGGAAACGACTCATTCATATTCAAAAAAACTAAATTGTAACTCAGTCAACCTTAAAATGAACAAAGATGCAGTTTTTTAAAAGTCTTCAAACACACTTTGTGACAAATTTTTGATTTTGTTCTCTTATGAAGTGCCAGCGTTTCACACTGGAGCCTGCTCATATACCATGCTGCCATTCAAGCTTATACATCATGCAATATGTAAACGGGCTCGGTACACAGCAACACTCTGCCATACTAAAACAAACAAAGTTAGTTTGGAGATGAAAAGACATCTGAAAGGAGAATAAAGCGGCTGAATTACCCAAAAGATGTCGTGTGTGTAAAGAAGCTTAGACGCTGCAAATATTCTTCATTTCAGCAGAAAGAAAAGATACAAAAGAGAAACATGATGATCAATTTGTAGGATAGAAATTCATTTTGAAGGTCATTTTTATGACTAAATTTGATGAAATTCACATCCCCCCACACGTTAGCATGTTAGCACATTAGCACTGCAGCGATTTGTGGGAATTTTTGTGATTTCTGGAAGAAAATGGTTCACTATTGTATTCCACTGATCCCTACTCTAACACGCTGATTGGAATAAAAGTGGCACATGAGGACGGCAGCATCCGAAGGTCTTTGCATTCTTCTATTTTTATATTAACGCTCACAGCCAAGAAAACACCGAGCAAACTCCCAAATCCATCCTGAGCTGTGCCACAAGGTTCTGTTTTCGCAATTTGATGGCAGGGGGCTTAGCCGCCATAAAATTTCAACCTCCACTTCCCCTGATAAAGTTTCTCTGGCAGGCAGCGAGCGGACTTAAGCAGCTGTTGCCCCCCGAAAGCCCGTCTGGCTTCTCCAGGTTATCCCGATTTGCACAGTTGTCTCTGAAATTTGGATAACTGTGGGATCAAATGCAACCCTGCACGGCCGCTAACCTTTCAAAGCCCGAGCCCAAGACCCTGTCGGATGCAGCGGGCAGCCCATCCGCCCCTAAGAACAGCTTGTTAGAGTTGACACTTGATTTTATGCATTGTATTTCTGAAAGCATTACAACTAAATCCCCTTCTCAGGCGATATGGAGGGCTGCTGTTCAGCGACGGCTGTGGAAAATGCAGGTGGGGGGATTAGGAGGGCTTGGCGGTTTGGGATTTCGGAGCTTTATCTTGATGCTCTTTTCTGTGAGCTCCCTGTGAATTTTAAAGCCCACTATACTATATATGCTGATAAAGATTTAGGACTCCTGTAAGATGATTAGACTGTGTGTCAGTTATGGTGTACAGTTATTTCAGGAGAGCAGCGAGGAAGCAGAGTCCCACATACGTATATGTAATATAAGTCCATTCATATTACACGCAAGGTTTGGGCAGTTGTGTGCACTGCAGTGATCTTAATGAACCTGGAGACAATAACTAGTCTCTGCAAAGGTTTTAAACCTAATTAGAAAACAGATTCTGCTAACTAAGTACATTTACTGATGTATTGTACATGCAGTTTTAAAGTTCTTGTACTTTCCTTGGGTATATCACTACTCCACTACAATTAAGGGGGGGAAAATATATAAAAATGAAAAGCTATACCTCTCACATAAATGTGGTGGTACGTACATCTGCTAACTTGCCAGATTAAGATTTTAGTATTGGTACTGAGTATCAAAACTGTAAAGGACCGAAAGTTGGCATCAAACGTCAGGTCATCCATAATCCTCCCTGATCAGATACTTCCTGATTTTAGTCAGGATTTCCTGACTCGTACAGCTGCTTGTGTCTAGACGACATTTAACATTTGAGAACTTTGGCTTCTATGTTATATTACAAAAGGGTTTTTTTTTATAGAAAAAACATGATCCTTTTTCTCAAAGTAAGGAATCAAAAAAAGCATCTCTTGAAATCATCACAAGTGTCAAAAGGTTTAAAACGATCCAAAGACCCCGACACAAATGTCTATTAAGTAGTTAAAATTAGCTCCTCGGCCTGCTACAACATTAAACTTCTGCTTACATATTAATGCATTAGTAATTAAATAATATACTGTAACAGTCTGAAAGGGACCACGGTGCATGATGAGTACTGCTATTGATTAAAGTACATTATGCTGATAATACTTCTTTTAGTATTATACAGTAATTAATAATGATAATATCATACATACTGTACTTAGAGAATGTACAGGACTTGTACATGTAAATGAGTATTTGTACATTGTGGTATTGGTATTTTTACTTTGGTTACATGGAGACAAAACTTAATCTTTGTGACACATTTAAGTCCAGGGAAGATGCAGTATGCTTGACAGAAAAGTTACACACAGTCATACACATGCATACACAGTGTAACATGGAACAACATCTAACACAGAAATCAGGAGAAAAATCTAATGTGCAGGAGAAAGCAAATATTCTCAGTCTGTTTTTAAACGGTGTTAATATCGAAAGATTTTGAATGCAGTCTGGCGCAGTATTCCACCAGCTAGGACCCTAAAAACCAAAAGCCACTTCACCAGCTTTTGATTTGGCCACTGGAACAACTAAAAGATGACCTGAGACGTCATGTATAATAGAAGAAATTCATATTTCATAAGCAGGTCAGAGAGGCACTGTGGAGAAAAGCTGGCAAGCAAATGATGTGATAATTTCTTCCTCTAGAAGAGAACACTATCTAGTTATTATACTTTAATATTTGAAATATCGTCTGAGCGTGTTCTCAGATGAACAGATGGTCAGCACATGCAAAAGGTTGCAGATGCCATTTTTGCACTTTTTTTCCCCTCTCCCACCTATTGCTACACACAGATAAAAAAAAAAAAAAAAACTCCTCGCAGCAACCTGCTTTTGCACCTAAATGTGGGCTGCGCTCAGAGATGCTCCTGCTAGGTATGAAATAATGATGGCACAATATGTGTGTTGAAGCTCCGCGGGGGCATATGTTGAGTCAGGCGGTCCGAGCGAGCTCACCTGTCCAGCCGGAGGGGTCGACGGGCCGTCTGGAGCCTGCTAATGATAAACCTCCACCATACTGATTGTCAGCTCATGGCAGGCCTTCTCCGAGCGGCGGATCCACGCGGGCAGCCGCGGTCGCTTCTGCTCCGCGTCTCAACCCGTACTGACCCGGCACGGCGGCTGACGGAAGGCCCTCTGAGCCAATCACGCGGGGCCGTGTGAGCCCGTGCCGGCCCGGCGGGGGTGGAGCCAGGTCGACTCACCTTGCCGGCAGTGCTGTGCGTCGCGCTTTAATGAAGGCGGGGGGGGGGGCTTTGGCTGGAGGTGTTGGTATGTAATCATGTCACATTTCCAAAGAGGCCTGGGCAGAGGAGGCAGCAGATCGCTTCTGACTTCTCCAGCAGATGTTTGGAAATGGTGCTAATGTTGCGGATCATGTCTGTGGGTGAACAAGCAGCGAGAAACTCTGATACTAATGACAACTGAGTTAACTCGGGTGAAATGTGCGTTAAACAGAAATATATGCACAAAATCTGTCTTACAACCAGGTTTATGGAGGTGTTACAGTAATCATATTAGCTATTCCAGTGATGCTAAATTAAATTACACTTACAGGCCAAGTAAAAAATCTGTTACATTATACATACATTTTAATATGAATTATACTGCAGCGTATCGAATTATTTGGCCTTGGCTTGTTGCTAGTTTGGTGTCAGAACATACAGGTGTGCAGGAGGGAAGCAAGCGGAGGTAAGCTATAAAATGGATGAGGAGGCTGACTGCTTACTTGGAAATACTCTCATTGTTCAGTATTTACAGAATGTCACATGAGCATAAAAGTTATTAATGTAAAATCCAGGTCAGATTCATCAGCAACAAGCTGCACTAACTGTTAAAGCACCTGATCAGAAAAGAACATTTCCCTGTTCTAATGCCTGTCGGTAAGAAAGCTTTACATTCAGCAAAACGGAAGCTTTCAACTTGATATGTCGAGAGAAAAGTAAAGAACAGACTCTCATGCCATTCCAACAAAGTATTGATTACCAACTGGCAAAGTGAACAACCTTCCTTAAGGGCCCCCAAAAGCCCAAAGTTTACTTTGTGGGAATTTGTTTGTTGTAATTCAAATTTATTTAGGATAAATGCACAATTTAAAATGAAATGGCGAGGGCCTGTGGCAGGTGTGTCCCTGTGTCAAAATGTAGTGCAACCGCTGTGTTTACGATCTTTCATCCACTCTGAGAGCGATGATCGTGGTGAGCAGAAGGTTTTCAATGACCTCTACCAGAAACATCAGAAAACACAAGCGGCCAAGGCCGACCAATCACAGGTCTTGCTGTCTCCACGTGGTATCTCTGCAGCCCTGATGTGTATTTAATATTTGAGGAGGTGATCAGCTACACTGACTACGTGTGCGATAATAAGCCTTGAAACACATTAACATGTGACCCAAACTGGACTTCCTGGATCGCATTACATCATCTCATTAGTTCCTTAAACAACACACCCCCACCAACGCAGCCCCCGTGCTGTTTTAACACAGGGCTGTTCTGAATCCCGGCTAAGACACACGATGCCGGGGCGGCTGCGGCTCAGGAAGTAGAGCGGGTCATCCAATGGTCACAGGGTTGGGGGTTTGATCCCCGGCTCCTCCTGTCCACATGCTGAAGTGTCCTTGGGCAACACACTGAACCCCAAACTGCTCCCGGTGGTCAGGCTTCTTCTGTCAGGCTACTTTGCATGGTAGCAGGCTGCTATCTGTGCATCAATGAATGAATGGGAGGCAAACTGTAAAGCCCCTTGGATAAAAGCTATATAAATGCACAATGCAAAGACAGTAGGAGGAAGCGGAGCAGTAGAGGTCTGATCGAATATCTGGATGTTTCCTTGTGCTGTTTGTCTTTGCTAAAGATACTAATGTTTCTTGTTAGAATTAGCATCTTTACCACTCCTGCCTTTTTTAAGAAGTAACCAAAAAGAGTAATCTGTCTCCTCCTTTCTTTCCTCATTCAGTAATCTCATTACACTTAGTAATCCTTATTAACCTCCCAGACATTTATGACACTTATGTGAATAGAACCTTCCTGTAAAAGCTTTTATAACTGTGCTTCAAAAACGCAGTCTGACCTGTTGACATTCATGAATCATGAATCTGAAAACAGGAAACCTCAGCTGTTAGCTATGTGATCTTTAAGATCTTGCTGTTATTCAGTGACTCTATTAACCGTGCACCTTTTATATATAATGGTTATTTTATGCTGTGGAGCTGTTAAAGCACTCATTTCCATTTCATCTTAAATTGATTTGAAGTTACTGCATTATGAATCTAGAACTTTTTCATCTTCAAATGTTCACATCGCTACTGAAACGCTGGTGTTTTAGGGGTTTTGTGTTTGAGACATATTCAGGCCTGTTGTCCCGCCCGTCTCCCCCTCTCTCCCTGTCTCTCCATCTTCTCCTCCCTGTGGAGACTCTTCATGGAGCGTCCACTCCCCAGCGCCGGTCCCTAATCCGGCCCGGACCACGGGAGGGGGACGACAGATCCGTAACGCTGTTTACAACCTCAGCTGCTGCGCTCGCTGGGCCGAACAAACACGGCCCTCCCACACGCCCGGTGCCTCTTCTCTCCGTGGCTGGCATCATTTAACATTATGATATTTTCCTGGTGTTTGCCCACGGATGATGAGGCTCTCATTGCTATGCATGTGCCAGATGAATCATAAACCTATACCATATGCCATCGCAATTTGCTGATGGGCCCAAGCTGTTTTGGTGGATATAAAATCCAGGGATTATGGAGGCTTGATCCTCAGTGAATGAAGGGGAGGAAGGACAGGGAGGCAGAGAGAGTGCAGGGGGGAAAGGTGGAGGGGGATGCTCCCTCTCTGCTTTTCTATTGGTTCGCAGGTCAGTGACTGTGGAAAGGTAGAAGGCAGGGCCCCTGATTGACACCTCCCAACTGTCTAATCTACCGAAGGCTGTTAGGTATTAGCTCAACCTGGTGGTTTGTGGAAGCAAACAAATAATTTCATGTGCACACAGACAACAACATGTTTGTCACCTTGTCCCCGGTGTCATATGGTGGTAATTGAAGTAGCTGTCAAAAACAAAGGGACAAAAGCCTTCAGGGAATTACTGCTGTTGTTGTTCTCCGCTCTGAAATGGAGAGTATTACACGTGGGCCAATCAGCATCTGTGTTGGCGCCCAAGCTCTTGTTTTAGATAAAGCGTGTTTATTGACAAAAGGTGAGGGATTCCTCAATGCAGGGAGCTCACTTCGAGTGTTAACCAAAAAGCAGGAATTAAAAGCTTAGTTTGCATTAGTGAGAGTGAGTGTTTTTGTTTTTCATCACACAATACCTGAATCTTATCTTTCTCAGAAAAATCTGCATTCAACCTGAGCTGGTTCCCATTTACTGCTATAGCATAATGTAGAAAACAAGTTATGTTAAGATTAAATTCTCATGTCTCTAATATATTGGTTGGAGTGTCTCCTTGTTACTTTAAAGAATGAATAAAGATTTTATTTCTCATGAGGGACTGAACAAATATGCAGCAGGTATTTATTGAGGCTGCAACAAAGAGCGAAATTTCTAGGAGTGAAATATAAGATGACTTTAATTAATGAGGCAGTGTTGCATAGTTAAGTTCATCATGTATTCATTCAGTGGTGTTTTGTAATTGCAAATGGTAATGGCAGCCATTACTTGTGGAGGTCTCATTAGATAGTAATTTGTGAAATAAATACTAATAATGAATATATGACAAATTTAAAGGCAAAAGCAGAACAGTTTACCGGGGGACTACAAGCTGTAGATGTGTTGACCTTTATTTAAAGAAAAAAATGTAATCACGCTTAACAAGTTGTATTGTTTGGTTTTCTTTTCATCACTACTTCATCACTACTAATTCTTCAAACGTCACTTTCTTTTCCTTGAGTATGATTTTTGTAGATAGTTATATTTGCAGGCACTCTTTATTCTTTATCCTGTGTAAAAGTAAAAGTTTGACTCAGTTTTCAACATTTGGAAAAATGTAGTAAGTGGACCTTTAGTTTTTGATTTGTTTGTGTTAATGGTACGATGGCAATTGGAAACAAAGATGTGTTTTACTGCTGTATTAGTAAATAGGAATAATTCAGATTTAGTTGTTGTGCCTGTCGGTGTTTTTTATGTTGTTATAGTCTGATGGCAGTCTTGAATTATCCTTACCAATACTAACTTGATTACTTATATTACTTGAATATATATATAATTTTATTTCATTTATCTATCTTATTTCATCAATTTTATTATTAACTAATATTGTTATTCACATTATTTTTGTTAATTTAATTTCTTGTGCTTTAATTGTGCTTTGGCGCCACATGTCAAATGTCATGCCAATAATAACTTATTGAATTGATTTGTTAGCGCCTCTGTTAGCAGGCCTGTCAGTCAGTTCTGAGGTGACAGCAGGTTGAGTTTTGTATCTTGACTTTTGGTAGCAAGGCGAAAAGTAAAAGTGTGTCTGACTTTCATGTTGGAGACCAGAGTTGTTTTTTGTTTTTTAGTTTAATTTGGTATCTTAGCAACTAAAAATGTTGACACTGAATGTTAAACACATCATTATTCAGAAATGTCGGGATGCCCCGGTAGCTCGCCTGGTAGAGTTAGAAAAGGCAAAAATGCCCAAAAACATATCTTATTCAGAAATGTCAGCCTTCCTGTTTGGTGACAGGGTTATTTTGTTTACACAGGGTCAAAGATTGTCCTTTAAATAAAGTTTTACTGTGACTGGACCTTCATATCTGCAGTATTTACAGATTTCAAGGTTGGCCAGTAGGAAACAATAAGCTTGCTGTTTACACTGGTATTCATCCTGGTGTGAAAGGTCAAAAACAAATCGATAAACAATTTAAGAGGCTTAATTCATTTTCAGGTTTTGATTAATATCAATATTTGGCTTATAGACGTTATAGAATTCATGTCACGCTACAGACAGCGGAGGGAGGCTTAAGGATTATGTTCGGCAGCAGCATCAGAGCAGCTTTAATAGAAAAACCCTCACAGTCCAACTGTCTACTTAACTTTACTACACTTTGTAAAGGTCACCTGAACTTAAACCTTTGATACTTTTTAAAGGTTTAATGTATAATTTCTTAAGTAATTGCACAATAGACTCAGGAGCAGCACTGACGAGAGAGAGGCTGTGCTAACTACCATAACTCAAACTAACAGCATGTATAAGCGATTACCTCGTACTTTTTAATTGAGTGGGTTCAGAGAAGCTCTAACTTCCGAGTTTTACGAGTCTGGGGTCTTTTAACGGCTCGGCCACAGTAATTCGATAATCATTTTCATTTGGTAGAATGCTGGCGATCAATCTGATGGATGACTTCATCAGTCCTTATAACGCAGTCATATAGGCCGCAGAGTCCTGAGTACGAGTCGAGGGGCCATGAATCGTCCCTTTATGAATCACATCCCAACTAAAACTTGATTAGTGAGCTATTGCAGCAGCGAAATACAGCCGCACTTGATATTCATTAAGATAAGGTGTTACTGCCAGCGTTACATGGTTTGTGACAATAAATTTCCCATTTGCATGAAAATGGGCTCAGAAATTTTAAATGGCAAAAATACAGTCTAGCTCATTGTAGCACAGTTTGGCAGTGAGGAGTGAAATAATTTATTCATGAGGCTGGCAGGATGTCGTGTGCTGCCATCTGAAGTGTGTGGTGAAGAGTGCTCATACTGGATTTCACACTGTTTTGCAGTATGTATTATGTCTTTTAGAACGTATAGAGGAATCAATTTAATTTCACATTTAAATCGACATTTCCAGGCGCCTTAATGATCCGAAAAGCCAGCAAAAAGCACCTTAAATCAGATGTGTCAAGGTCAAATTCCACACATCAACAACACAACGATCGACCAATAGGGCGCGAGAGCCGGAACCAAAAATGCCCAGACAAATCACACTGTTGATCCCAGATTGATCATGTACAACACATACATGATAATTCCCTGGCCTGCCTCTGTCTCTAACCCCCGCCTTTGTTTTGCTTCAGGTCTGTCGTGTGTTCAAACAATTGCTCAGTGAATCAAATTTGTACCAGCCTTTTAATAATTGAGATTATCCTCATGATTATCCTGTTTTGCAGACAAGCTCCCCAGACCACGGGATTATGAGGAAGTAGTTACAGAGGACTTAGGTATGCTTGTAAACAGGTAAATATATTTAAATGAAATGGGATTTCTCAGAGGATTCAGATTTTCAGCTTTTGGTCAGACTAAAAGTAAAGATCCAAATCCATGTTTTTATGATTTTTTTCTACAGACCAGCACAAGCATACATTTATACAACTGACTGAAATGTAGTTATGTAAAAAATAATAAAGACATGCTATTCCACAGGCATTCACCCACATGGCCCCACCTATCCCACTTCCACCCCTCTTGCTCTGTTGAAAATCACATAAAAAATGTCACCTGACCAGCAGCAGTCTATCTTTCTGATTCATTTACGCACAGAATTTAACTAAAATGATATTTCCTTGCCATTAAATGCATTTACACTAACAGCCACTGCTTTTTCCCCCCGAGAGTTAGATGAGAAGTTTGATACCCCTCTCATGTCTGTGCTTTTAGTACGGAGCTGGAGTCGGGAGGCGGTTAGCTTAGCTTAGCATAAAGACTGGAAGCAGAGGGAAACAGCTAGCCTGGCTTCATCCAAAGTTTAAAAAAAAACCCTATACCGACACCTCTAAAATTCACTAATTAACCTGTCAACACGTATCTTCTTTGCTTTAATTTGTACACGAACCAAAATGGAACAAGGTCCAGTTTCATTTTAGAAGTTAGCTTACATGGTGCAACCGTTTCTTGGTGAAACAACTAGCTAGAGACGCTGCACATTAGCGCTAGGTGGATGGATACTGATAAGATAAGATAAGATAAGATAAGCCTTTATTGTCCCACAGCGGGGAAATTTTAGCGTTGCAGCAGCCAGCAAAAGTGTCATATATAGAAAATACAATAAAAATAAATAGAAAAATAGTCCTATACACAGTATAGACAGAAATAAATAATAGAGTGACTGAGTGCAGTTGTAAGTATGAACAAAAAGATAAGATAAAAATATTGCACATATATAATATACATGTATATGAAAAATATTTCACAGCAACATATGAAGTAGATAACATCATGAATACAATATATGTATGAAGATAATGCACAACAGTAGATGAAGTATAGTAGTGAATACTTGTGAGCTTACGGTGAGCTTCAACAAACAGCTCCACCACGTACCTCACCCTAAAACCTAAAAACAAGATACATGTTAATTCGTGAGCTTTATAAGGTGCTGGTGGTCACATTTTTTAAAGCTTTTTTAGCTGTTTCACCCTGCTTTCAGTCTTTATGCTAAGCTAGGCTAACCATGTGCTGACTCCAGCAGTGGTACCGGTACCAATTTTCTCATCTCACTCTCAGAAAGTAAGCAAATAAGTGTATTTCCCAAAATGTTGAAGTTATCCCTTAATATACGAGGGGCTTTCTCTTATAAAATTAGAATTTTATTATATGCAAGATTAGATCTATGATGACCAAAATCTCCAAAAGATTTATTTCTATTTGTGAAAGAACAGCCACTTTCCTGTTTGTTGATGTAAAACAATCTGCAGATTTCCCATCATTTTCCTGTGTCAATAGACAACAAATAACTCTACATCTACCATCCAACTCAGGATCCCAGTGACTGTGAATATTTCCCTCTGCCTGTATATTACAGTATATTTCTCCTCCTCATTGACTCGCTCTTCTATCAAATCCTTTTCGGACAATTGGCTGGGACAGCCTCAATCATCTCACCCGCTTGGATGGATGAAAGAGAATGACATTAAGATAAAGTGAGAGTGGCCCCCGGGGGTCCGTATGGCTCTGCGGTGCAGAAATCTATCTCCAGCTGTAGATTCCCTTGACATCGTCTCACCTGAGGAAGCCCCTGGGCGCAGGTTGACCTCATCCACGACCCACCACTCGTTTCACTACCAAACCTTCGCTCCCCCGTCTTTGCTGGAAAGAAACACAGTCACGGATATGAAGCCTTCGCTGTAGTCTGGCCTGTCAAGATCTGACACCAGCAGTATCTCTATGTCTCCTCTATTTATTATAGAGAAGTTAATACAACGGTCAGTGAAAATAAGAAAAACATTTGAAGTTTACTCACTATAAACACAGTGTTGCTGGTCAGAAGGGCAGTCCAGAGCCATGTGGATGTCTTACTGTAGCTCACTTCCAAGAAATTACTGATTTACCGGTACTTCTGTATCAAGCTCAAACATGCAACAATTTACTCAGTTGCCCAAACATTAGGATTCATTGTTAAGCCAACAAAACAACACCATTTAATTATTTATTATAAGATAGATATTAGATTTTAAACAGGGTTTTTGAGATTGTGAAGAGCTTGAAGTAAGACTGCTTTTACAGATGAGACCATGAATTAACATCCAGGAAGTCCAGTTGGAGTAATAGATCGATGGGTTTCAAGGGTGATCAAATGCCGAGGCTGTAATTATAGTTCTGCAAGCTGTACAGGCATCGTAAACATCTACAAGGAGGAGGGTTTTATGGGTAACTGTAGGTCACAGAGGCTTGAGGAGTCAACATGCATGCTTTCCAAACTGCAGCATTGTGTTGTGTGGCCCTGCGCGTCAAGACAGGATGATTGGCTGATCCAACTTTCCATCAGGAGGCTCAAAACAGCTACACAAACGTCTCCCGTACACATTTCCAGCCTTTAGCCTGCAGCCACTGGGACCTGGACCCAGATAAGTGGTGGAAGAGCTGATGGACGTCTGGAGCATTTTTAGCAGAATATTATAGATGTCAAACCCAGTCAGTACCTGATTCTGCCACATCAGATATTAACACGTGTGGTTCCATGTACAGTGTAACACAGTGTATTGCATTTACTGAATGTACGGCTAACGCACATATTCTTCCTCAGGGGACTCTGGCCAATGCTTGATGGCATTAAGAAGCTGTCTGCCCCTTCACAGAGTTCAGCCAGTGCTGCACAGACTTCAGAGGAGTCTCTTGGGGTATTATCTAACAACAACATACAGTATGCACTGAAAAACACATATGCATTTTCGTTTGTAGTATATGTACTATTTAATCCTGTATATTGTATTTGTCTGGAGATGTTGTAATTTCCAATAGCGTGACCAAACTTATGTGACCTCTTATGTGAGGATCAATGGCTGTCAGGTCATTGACGCTGTCATGAGGGCCAGATGAAAATGTGTTGGGGAATCTGCTGACATATTACACAGCTTAACTCCCGCACTTCTTAAGGCAGGGAGTGGTAATCGGAAGTCATGCGAGGGCAGCTTCTGAAACGGCTTCCTGTATTAAAAATTAGATGAGATTAAAATATGTAGAAGATGTCTTATTTGTATGGAACTGGAGAGGAGAAACCCGACAGTTGCAGGCACATGCTGCTTTTGTAAATACACTCATGCCAATTTATTTGTTCATTAGTTCTTCATTAGTATAATTAATTATAGTTTCTATCTAAATTTTCAACAACACCAAACTACACCCCCCAAAATGACCATAAAGTTGAATCAACACCTCTTTAAAACTGTTCTAACAAAAACTGAATATTCAGAGCTTCATAAAGTTAGATTTTATAGCAGGACTTCTGTATTAGTTTTAGCTAGGTGGACCCAACAAACTGTATGAATAGCATCCATATACAGTAATATATATAACACATATTTAGTAGCATTTTTAGTGTTATATCGGCACCTTTGACCTGTAGTTAATCGGCTGTTGACTTAAGCCCAGTTCAGACGAAAGATTCATGACGAGACAAGTTGAGACTTGCAGCTACTTGCAATGCACTGAGTCTGCAACGTTCTGAAACCTGCCAGTTTACACCAATGCGACTATCGTTTCCATAGCAACGACTCTCTCTACTTCCGTTCTAACTACCGGCTTTTCAGGCAGTTTTTGTAGCTGGATATTATTTGTAGCATCTTAAAATGTGAATGAGGATAGTGGTAGTGAGTTACTTGCTATAGTTGCATTTCTAGTTCTAGTTCTCCTACGTTGCCGTGGAGAAGACGCTGAAGCCTCAAGAGGGCACCGACTCAGAAACTAAACCCTGAGGATCCCAGCGTGATTCTGCAACTCAGCAATAAGAAATCAGCAGCTTTTTCCTGATACTAGTATCAACGTCACAACTGCGACGTTGTAAAACGGTTTCGTCTCGTAGTGAATCTTTGGTCTGAACTGGCCTTTAGTCAGAGGTGGCTGTATTTTGGCTTGTTAGTTTGTTGCAGATGACGAAGTCAAAAAGCTAAAAAAATCAAGATGTTCATGCTTCTCAGCTTAAAAGATAAGGCTGGTGATGTTCTATATGTTTGTTACTGTCAGCAGATCCTATGAAAACACCAAAACCAACAATGCATAAGTCCGTCGCTCAACACTTTTTGACTTCTTTGCCCTATCTGTGGCACTCAGACCCAAGTCTATTGGTTAGAAACATGTCACAAACATGTACCTTCATTTTTAAAAAAGGCTCAGTAATTTCCTAAAACAGATGGCCACTGTAGTTTTTAGCAAACGTCATTCAAACAGGAGGAAATAGTGCATTTGTTGGGGACTATGTCCAGCGGCAGATGAATCCACATTTGGTGCTCTAGTGAGTATTTGGGGCAGGAGGACGGTGTGTGTGGGATTGAGTCCAAATAAACTCCAGTGTGTGTGTTTGGCTCACTGATGTGTTTTTAATAGTTTTTGGACAACAGGGGAGCTCTATGGCTCAGAGGAAGAAGAGATATCTGATACGAACACAATACTTATTAGACAGATCAATTCATCGTTGATTTTGGTCTTTTCATGGGAATTGCTAAGAATAGCAAAAACAGAATATCACCACCTTTGTCCTTTAATTATGACACAAAATCAAATTACCTACAATATACAGTATATTGATGCTGATGGCTTAAACGTAAAACAGTAATGAGCATTAAAAGCATGTCTTAATGTCAACGCATCAGACACATCTCTCTTGTGCACATAATTATAAGAAGCCTCGGGGAGATATAAGATTGAACTTTTTCCGCTATCAAGTGTCACAATTTCATTTAAACAAAAAAAAAAATCATCCATAAATACATATAATCTAAATGATGTGTAGTGCTAACTTTTGTGGAAGCATGTACTGTTTAACTGAAACACCTCGAGCTCTTATCAGATGATCCCTCAGTCAGCTTGTGTCTTTAAGGCCACGCACATTAATTACACACCTCGCTCAGAGGCTCTGCAGCACACCCAGTATTAACACGGCACGTCATTAATAAGGAAGGGAGAGTGACATGTGAAGGTCTCACATTGTGACTAATTGAAAAGGCATCAATCATCCGGGGCCATTTTACTTGCCTCAGCACCTGCTACTGTATGGAGGAGGTCACACTTTGAACAGGATCAAGACAACTTAATCTAGATAAATTAACACTGCAGACTGTGCCAGGAGGAAGCCTGCCATGTCCCTGATCTCATCCTGCTCTTTCAGACAGACTTTTATCTCATGGGAGCAGCTCCATGTTGGTTCTTGCTCCTACGGGATTATTTTAGAAGAATGTAGAGTGGGTTTCTTTATTTTACCCCTTGTTTGAGCCAAGGGAAAATTCTACACAACAACATGTTCCCAACTGGATGTCTTTAATGTCTCAAAGAGTGCAGATACTCTGCTAAAATGACATGATTTGCGATTTGAAAGACAGATTTGGCACTAAATCACACAGGAATCTTATCTGCTCCTGTAAATATACTGCTTTATGGTCATTTTCTGTACAGGGGTGAAGTGGACAGTGTTATATCCAGCATTAAGGGTTTTTTGTCAAAGCTTGACCTGGTACTCCTGCTCTGTAGAGGTTTTGCTGTGTGGGTGTGTCTTTAAGGAGGTGCTCCCTGCCTAGTGATACCTGCAAACAATCACCTGCGCAATCACCTGCACAATCAAGCCAGTCAGGATTCCTATTTTAGCCTCAGTCTCCCTCAAGCCTTTGCCAGATTGTCTTCTAGCCAAGCTTTCAAGCCATTTGCTCAAGCCCTGTGTTTTGTGACCTGGTAGTGACTTTTGCTTTGTCTGTAGACAACAAGGATTTTGCCTAACCCCTGTCTGTACCTCTGCCTCGCTGCCTGAGTTTTTGGATTTTTGACCTCGGCCTGCCCTCTGTTTCTGCTCAGCCCATTGTTTGTTTGACTTTTTGCAATTAAACTTTCTTAAGAGACTTCTATATTTGTTTGCTTCTGAGTCCTCTCCACGGTGCCTGACATTTTTAGATCATTTTTCATAGACAATGCTGTTTGACTGGTCATTTGAGGCCTTTTGAACTGTATCACAGGCATCTCAACAAATCAACCCTACAAGCAATTAGCACCTGCTTTGAAAAGATTCTGGTTCATGGCAAAAACTCAAAGTAGCCTTTAAGACTGTGCAGGAAACATCCAATCACCAAGCTTAAAATTCAGAGTTCGTACTGCTAATGGTGTCCCTTTTGGTTTGTGGATAAATTCAGTAACTTTAAAGTGGTATTTTGTTTGGATTGCAATGATGAGGAACACCAAATATCCCAGCTTGGCATATCTTCTTCATTGCAACAGCTGGTTAGGCTCATGGTTTCTGTAGTTTTTAGTGACATTCAACACACCAGATGGGGGGGGGGGGGGGGGGGAGTGTGATTTTCCAGGATCAGACTTGAAATTGCCAATCCTTAACTCTATATAGTCTTTATGTCTTTACATAAAGCAACTTATATGTACAATGAATGCAACAGTTAGAATGTATATTACAGATTAGCAACATCGCGTGCAACCAATTTAGGTGTAATCAGAAATGAATGTAAGCCCCTCTGACCCTGGAACGATCATGTAATATGGAGAAGTTCTGGGCAACAAAAAAAGAGTGAGAGATAGCAGCTCGAGAGGCCGGGTGGAGAATCATCAATAACCCACCGTCATGAACTCACTTATGTGTATTCTTTTCTGCACTTGTCATGTATATTTCATCCTCGTGTCCCAGCGGCTCGGGCTCGGTCACTACTGAGCAGCGCTCTGCAGAGGCCGCGGCTAAACAGATGTTTGGAATGGCAGATGAACACAACTTAGGCCTCACATATGCTGCACAATCAAGAGTTGGGAGTGATTTTATTCATACCAGTGAATAATGTAAACACACTTTTTTTAGCGAGCAGGGTCTGGTTCGGGTGTGTGCGACTCACGACGAACTGATGTTTGTGTCACAGGAAATATCAATCACGTTTCAATGGGAGGTTAACTATGGATGATTGTACAGATGCCAGAGACAACAGCAGTCTCTTTTAAGCCGTTGAAGTTCAGCCTTTTTACCACATGCTCTCTAACCTCTGAAAGTCCGTGACAAGTCCAAGTCAGAACAGGGCTGAGATCCTGTCCAGGCCGAGTCCCAATGGGGGTTGAGTCCAAGTCAAGACAGAGACCCCATAAAAACAGAAAGGAGAATATTCTTTGTACTGTTGTCTTACTGGTCTTCATAGAGAGAGTCAGCTGTGATATACCCTCCCTGGCCACTTTATTAGGTTCACCTATACAACTGAATGCAATCCAATACAACAGATCTGCCCAAAATTCTACATTTAGGAAGATTATAATGTTTTGTTTTTGTTGACATTGTCAGAGACTTATGGACAGTTTTTACCACCTGGCCATCAGGCTTCTCAACTCACTAACATAATTCACTCCATATCTGCTTAACTGCTTACATCTATTTATATAGTGTTACACTCCATTATAGTTTACCTATTTCTTGGTCTTATTTTATGTTCTTTAACTAGTGCTGTTGTTATAGTGACTAGTGCTCTTACTGCTGAACTGACCTGTTTTCCTTGTCCAGCACATTTCATTGTATTATTGATCCTGGGTTAAACCTACATATGACAAATAAAAAGCTGAAACACTGAGACATGTTAATTAAACTATGTGTTTATTACTGAGGTAGTTAGTGGTGGTGTTGTAGTGTACTGGGTTAATATCTGTTTCTGCTGTAATATTCTCCCCCACCCCCCA
Organism: Macquaria australasica; assembly: GCA_005408345.1. Classification (NCBI taxonomy): domain Eukaryota; kingdom Metazoa; phylum Chordata; class Actinopteri; order Centrarchiformes; family Percichthyidae; genus Macquaria; species Macquaria australasica. The sequence goes on along the minus strand of SEMN01000206.1, from coordinate 268,302 downwards.
CCCCACCCCGATGTTAGGCAAAACATTAGAAACACCTGTAAATATAATGCAGTCCAGTTCAACACCACTGCAGACTGCAACCTCAATAACAAAATTAATTAACAACAACAAATGAATACCTCTCTGATTATCACAGCTGAACATTAGTATCTTTGTAAAGGTTGAGTTTATGGCTGAGCTGTTGTATTGGGATGCATTAAAATTTACAGGTGCACCTAATCAAGTGGGCACTGAGTGTACCTTCAGTCACTCAGTACAGGTCTTTGAAATGTGATAGGAACAGGAATCAACATACATTTGTTTGCCTTAGTGTTGCATTTATATTTCTACAAAGTGTGATTACGTCTATAGACCGAGCCAAGGCAACAAGTCTGGACTTGAGCACAACAGCTCTGCTTTAAAATTGTTACAAAAATCTAACTTTTCTCTCTTTTTGCCACTGGAATGAGGCTAAGGCAATACTCCAGTTTCTAGGTGATGGAGTGAGTTTTGTATCAAAATGATAAAACTGAGTTTTGTATCAAAACGTACCAAAAAGAGTAAAAGTAGTTAAGATATAGAATTTTTTTTGCAGCAGTTTTAAATGACTTCAAATAAACTCCATCCAAGACAGATGATTTTTTATATTATGATGTTCTTTTGTCTAAACTCTCATTTAATTCATTTAAAACTCCTAAACTCTCATTTAATTGTTAATCAAGTGAAGATATCTGACAATTAGGTGAGACGTTATTAACCTGTTTAACTAATTTCTCAACCAATTGAAAAGAAAATAACAGAAAACAAGGTAGAAAAGAGTGGGGCGTATAATGATCTATCAGTGGCCAAATGGTTGCGATATCGGCGCCCAAACTTCACCTGTTTTTCCTTGGCTAATGGCCTAACTTTCCAAAATTCTAATGAAATCTGAAATCTCAGATGTAATTTTATTGAGCTGATCTAACAGACTTTAAAAATGGGCCTAAAAACATTGTCAAAGGTATATTAAAAAAAAAAAACACCAACAAAAAAAAAAACAGGACACTCGTGTTACTGTAAATATCAGTGTTCATGTAGCTGAGGTTAGCCGTGCTTTATGGAGATTACCATGATAAAACTGCCTGGTTGAAACTCCCTGTTTCACATATGCCTGTGTATCAATAGGACAGAAATCCTTCATAGAGGTAATCGGCACTGAATTAGTTAATTTTCTGCCCCATCTAGTTAAGAAGATTGTGATGGTGAATGGAGAATTAGATATCTAAAATGACCAGTGTGATTGTAATGACAGCTCTCTGTAAGAATCATTTCATCTGCCTACATTACTTTGGAAGACGTGATTAATGAAGCGCAGCGTCCTTCACATTTCTCCTCCGCTCTCCCTCTTATTCCCGGATATACTGATCTGCTGACATTTACTTAAGTTTGGGCTAATGTATTAATTCCAAAGATAATTATTCAATATACTTTTGTCACTGTTGATATAGCTCAGCGTCACCCTGTGAGCTCTGCTCTGAGACGCTCTATGTGACTTTGCCAGATGGGAGAATGGCTCCAACAGAGATCTCGTTCTTTGAAGAAGGCCATATGTGAGAGATAACCAGACGTGAGACAAATGGTTCTCTAGGACACAGACGTCCGTGTACAAGTCTCACATCTCTGACATACTGGACAGCTGACTGGCTACTGTGTATTCACAATATATATATATATATATATATATATATATATATATATACTAAACCTTATGCAGTTAGATCAGAAATCAAAGTTACCATGGATGGAGTCACTATGTAGGGTCGAGACTTACCTGTGTGTAGGTATTACCTAAATATCGTACCACAGTCACTGAAATACCTCACTTCTAATTGGCATGTAGGTGTCTGTTATTTTCTTGTAATAGAGAGTATAACCACATACCTGTGCCATTAATAAACTGTAGGTAATAATACAGTGAGGCTTCAGCAGTTTAGCTAAAGAGTCGAGTTCGTTTAGTTTGTTGTAACCATGTAAGCAGCAGGAGTAGGTAATGTACAGGACTTACATGTCTGATATTTATACCAAATATGTGAGATCGAACATTATTTCAAATATATATGTGTACATGTGTTTGCAGCTAATTTAGATGTGGCACTGGATGCTTTTTGGCTGTATTTAATATGACGGCCTTTTGTCACTTCAAACCTTTGAAATGTCAAACAGACAACAATTAACCTGCATTTTTGTTGATTTTGTCTGATGATGTCGTGACTTTATCTGCACTGTTTATAATGAACTGTATGTGAAGACAAAGCCAGATGCAGCCTGTTGCTGTGTACGCTGCCTGTAAACTAGTTAGATAGATCCAGTTTTTTTTGTTTTTGTAAAACAACTGCTAGGTTCAGACATATAGGTCTACATCAGTATGAAGATAATAAACTCCATGGTTGGCACTTAAGCTAGGGGCAACCAAATGGACACATGGATTAACATTTAAGCAAAAACATACTTGTGAACTTACTTACCTTGTAGTGGGTTGTTCTGTTACACTAGCAATGTTTACAGTGAGCGCTAAGTTTGTAAAAGTTGCATGACAGAGAGATATAGAGCACATTAAACCACCAAAAGATCTCCGACTGCTCATTCAGCTGGAAAACCATCCAGTTTAGAAGCTTTTTAAACTCTAATGTAGATTTACATTTGCAGCATCTTTGCATCAACCCCAAGAAGCTGCTCAGCTGCTGTGAGGGAATCTGGTAATTGTATTGTTTAAGTAATCTTATTCTACTGTAAATCATGAAAGGACTTTCTGTGAATGAAAGTGATGCAGGACAGAGTCTTTGATGTAAATCCATGAATGGCAGCGTGAAAGACCACTTTAAACCAGATTTCTCAGACAGAAAAGGGAGGGTCCTGCCAGAAGTGAGAGCAACTTTTATGCATGGAAAAGTAACTTAGAGATCATTGAAGTCGTTGGCTTGTATGGACCATCATCTGTCAAATAACACACTCCACCTTTCAGCAAGTTGGATTGCCAAAACATCTGGTTGAGCTCAGCTCCGCCAGAGCTGCTCAAATAAGATCCATATGCCAATGACTTTTCTTTACTTTCTTTTTTTTTATGCTTTCCCCCACCAAGGAGCTGTAACAGGTGTGGGGGTGTATGGGACGTCTATAAGAAATAACTTGGCAGAGTTTCTGTTTCCCTTCAGAGTGTGAGAAGATGGTATTGTGAAAGCTGAAAGACTCCAGGAACCTGAAACTCCCACTGAGAATTAAACAGCCGATGAGGTGAAGCGTTTCCTGAAGAAATATAATCTTTTTTATATATCTGGTCTATAATATGGTGTAATGGAATGTGAAACATTAACTGACAGCAACCAGATGTTTGGTGATATATTGTTATTTCTTATTCTTATTTCTCCGGGGTCATAATTCCATCAACCAGATAAGCAGAGTATCATTAAGCAGTTTTCATTGTGATCAAATATGGTTTTGTTTACATTCAGTGTTTCTCACAAATCATATTTTGTGTTAAAGTCTAACAAACATGTTTAATGTAATTGCTACCTCATAAAACATTTGCAAAACGTGAATGTTTACATCAGCTTTTGCTCTTCTTTTAGTGGGGAATGCACTGTACAGTGCTTTATGTCAACAAATGTCCATATATGAACTGAATCATTTTAAAGTTTGTACAAAGCAACCGTATTATTGTGTGTACTTTCTCCTGGAAGAAGTATTGACTGACCTTTTTAATTTTTGAAATGAATTTTTAAACTGTATGATACCGGTCTTAAAAAGTTTATTGAGAATGAACTGGAGAAAAGCGCTGAGCTACTCAGCTCAAACTGTCTTCACTGACACTTGAATTCAGTTGGCTTCAGTTTTGTACAGTGGGAGGAAGTGGAGACGCGTCGTCCATCTTTATATACAGTCGGTGGTACTGACAGAGGAAAGTTAAAGTTAGATTATGTAGCCCAATAGGGAGAAAGTTGGATTCAACACACAGATTTTTGTGATGTTCCTTTGCACCAATTATTTCCGTGTATCCATTTTGTATTTTCTTAAGATTGGATGCCATTCATGTCAGAACTTGTCTTTGACCATCTGCTTTTTGCTGCACACCAAGTCAAGATTAGCTCCAAGGATTTTAACGGGTTGCATTTATACTCAAATTGTAAACACACGTGAACTGCAGTGACATCTCCAGGAGGTCAGAGGTAGTAACAGTCCCACAAACCGAAGCAGCGAGGATGAGGACAGGAAGCAGAGTGACCGTCGAAGGCCTGGACCATCCTTGAACAGCATCAGAAATGCCTCTTTGTGCTTCAAACAAAGCCTCTGAGCATCATTTCCTGTTTGCGTGTCAGTCTCTCACCATACAACAAAAAAGAAAACAGCGGGAGTGGGATAAAGCCCGGAGAAGAGCACATCACAGCGGCGCGCCTGTCATCCACCCAGAGAAGACGACATCACAGCAGTGCACACATCAGTGGGGTTGTGTGTCCGAGGCCATCTTGCAGATGTCTTTGTTGTGTATTCTCTCTCCAGGCTGAGATGGCCACTGTGTGTGTGAGAGATAGATACTAGGAGACACGGGGAGGCCGCCTGTGATATTTCAGCAGCTGTTTCCTTTATGCAGCTGCACCACCGCAGACAGGACACTTCAAATCATGCTCATCGCTGCCACCACTGTGTGTGTGTGTGTGTGTGTGTGTGTGTGTCAGTCCAAAGGGATCTAGTGCCCGACGTTACAGTGAGACACAACAGAGGGTCGAGGGGCACCCTGCATCTATCACTGTGGATATTATCAGCACAGAGGAAACAGGTCTACTGCGCAGGTCATGTGTACATGTACGGGAAAAGCGTGGCACCAGCTGTGTTGACATGGATTCCACATATATCCACAATAACAGTCGCATCAATACATGCCTCATGAAACCACCCCAGTGGAAATAACCTGGCCCATTCTGTTTGACAGAGTTGGTATAAAAATGTAATAATCAGTTAAAAAGATTAGTTTGTCATGTTAATTCCCTCCTTGATCATCTGTATGTTTCCTGTGCAAACTGGCCCACTTTAGCTAAATGATATTTGCTTATCCATGAGTGATTGTGAATCACAGGAGGTACTTTGGGTGGCGTTCTTTCAGTTACTAGCTGTAGAAGTAAAGCAGTAAAGCTACAAGGTGCCCAGTACTCGCGTCCAAAGGACAGGATTCTGTATATTGCGCATATCAGAAGACGAAACTGAAAAGATTATCTTCACTCGGAAAACGACAGCATTGGTCATTTGATCCAAAGGCTTAAACCAACTTAAGGTCCACTTACTACATTTTTTACACTAGCTCCCAACAACTTTGAGTTTTGTCTTGTTTGACAAACTACTATTTCAAAGGTCAAGAATGAACTGTCATGGTTAACGTACACTGTGTCCTAACAGCAAGCGAGTGTCTGACTATCGCGTCGCATCAGACGCTCTCTGTCCACACTGAATCCGTTAAATATGCACCTCTGTTACGTCATGTAAACAAACCAGCTACCTGTCAGCTGTGTGCTTGAGATCAGACTGGAGACGTAACCACTCAAGTACAAGATGAGTGAGTTGCTATCTTCCTCACACATTTCATATTGTGATATTTAGATGTTTCTTTACTGGAAACGACCTACAATACAGCCAACAGGAGGTTATTATTAGCTGCTCATTTGCCTTGATAAGAAACTACTCCAGCTTAGCCAGCAACTTCCAGCTCCCTGCCGATCTCCCTCCAGCCAGCTGCCACTTTATTTAGGTTTTTGTAGTTAAATGAGGAAGTATCATATAGATGACGTCTCATTTCAACTTCATGAATCAACCGTTCCTCATCCATGATGCAGCGCTTTCAACCCGAGTGACAGGAATAAATAGAAACAGGGCGTCTGACAAAAGTTCAGCTCAAAACGTCGCTCGCTGCCAGTTAGGACATTCCTATAGAACACAATGCAAGTAAACTGATTTTGTCACTGACGCTCGCTCGCGGTGTTGGAGCCAACACAGACCAGAAATCCTTAAAGTGCTAAAGATTAAACCATAACAGCAACTGAAAGCTATCACAATATGGCTAAAAGCTAGTAAGCGAACATTGAGTTGGGATAGTTCCATCAAAACTGTGTTTACATTAGGAAGAAAAGCAAAGTAGTGTGACATTCTCACCTTCATGAAAAGTCTTGAGGAGGAGGATGGTTGGGTGAACAAAACATCTGACCTTGACATTATGAGGGCACCCAGGGGAGCAACACATCAGCTCATATTTGTCTTTTTTGGAATTTAACAACGATCTGTTTTGTTGTTTAGGTATGAGGAGCTGTTGCTCTGAATGTGCTCTGATACTGTAGATGCTCTCATGGGAATCATATTATTTCTTATCATGAAACTGCAGCCACTTTCAGGTCAAGTTAATATTGAGAATGAATCTTTTATGCTTTTTAATTTGTGGCAGTAGCTAAAGATATAAAATAACTTTAGACTGGTTCTGGATTGATATTCCTCTTATCATTGGCCTTATTTGTAATTATTGGAGATTAGAAACTGTGTGATCTTCCTGCCTGACAACAACCATGTAAAACTATTTCAGTAAAAAAACAAATTGTGTATAAATATTTTTTTTCCAGGTTAAATTAATAATACATTTTTCATTTAAAGGCAATAATGTATCAATTGTCAAATTAACCACAGTGGGTTTCCCAGTGATTAAACAGCATTTAATCATCTTTATTGTTTAATTTCTTGTGATGGTCTAAATGCTATTTGTCCACATGCTCAAATGTACAAAACACTGAATCTTTGTATGAAAACAATGAAACTTGAGCAAGGGCAAAAATGTGGCTTCACTATGAAACGTTAGTGTCAGTGTCAGCCTTCAAAACCACATACCAGTCGAATCCCAGTGTCAACACAAGAGTTCTCCCGGCTACAGCTAGACAACCATCTTTTATTTCCTCATTTATTTTTCATTTAAAGCTGAAACCCATGTGTGTGCCCATGAAAAATACAGATTTCACCCTTGTCCAGTTGGGGGAAAAAGATCCAATGAGGCAGAAAGACACATCAACAGGGAGGAGAGGGCAAAAGAGGAGAAAGGGGGAAAAATCATACAGTGTGTCCTTTGAGTCGGTGTCACCCTGCTGGGCGGAGTTTGACATTCAGACCATGCGACAAGGCTCGACCCAGGGTGGACGGCCCCCCTGCAATATTAACTCTCATTTGGAGAGCAGCTGTGGCTATGAGCATGAAACATTGAAGGAAACAGCTGCCATGGATCCAGTGCCATCGCACCACCTCTCGCACTGTCTATTAAAGCGCCCTCCCCACTGTTCCCTTAAGCCTGCATGGAAAAGCACACAAACTGGCTCTTATTCCTCATGTAATTTCCCTTCTGACTGCGGTCTCGGGGCGAGTCAGCCTGTCTGTGTGGGGCTTGAATCGTCACCAACATCTGGACAAGGAAAAGTGCTTTCAAGGCCTCTCTGTGTTGCTGTTCAGTAGTTTGTGTGTGTTCAAATGCAATCAAGGAAATGACACAGAAAGCGTTATTTAAGGAGTGAATAAAGGACGAAAGGGTACGGACAGTGATGTGTTTTGTAAGACGCCCTGCTGCTGAAAGTTTAAACAGTAAACTGGAGGAAGAAAAGAAGCACAATCATACTGTTTGCTGTTGAAATTTTCCTTCAAGATGACAGACAGACAGTTAAAGGATAAGAATATTTTTACTAACGACTTGAAAAGACCAAAACCAGTAATGAATTTATCTTACTACCATGTGTTGTCTATGTAGCCAATCTTTATATTTATTTATGTTTCATATAAATTTCACACGAAACACAAAACAAGCCACACAGTGACATACGGTGGCGTATTCTTGCTGAGCATGCTCAGTGACATTTACCTGACATGCAGCTGCTCTCCAGGTATCAAACATGCCGTCACAGAGTTGTTTAAGACAGATAAGATAAAAGAGTATACCTCTCTCTATTAAGTGTTTTTGGATGCCAACAGCAGTGCAACAGAGTGCTATGGCATGAAGGCATAAGGCTGCGGCTACACAAATAATACTTCAGGAGAATTAACGTTAAAATAAAGGCAGCCTTATCCTACAAAAAAATGCCTAAAAACTCCATCACTTCTTGTGCAGTGGCTCCAGTTTCGACACACTTTATTTGCATCGTCAGCCAAAAATAGTAGCAGGTCTTCGCTGAGAGCAATGAAACAGATGAGGAGCACATTAAGGTCCAACCATTATAAACTTGTAACATTTTACTACTCTTGACTATACATATGACTTAAAATTACAATATTTTAACCAATAAAAATATAAATTTCAGATTCAAGCCGCACTGACAAGATGCTAGTGATGTTACGTTTGCGAACGATCTGATTCTTTTGAGCAGCGCTTCGGTACGAATGAAGGGAGCCGAGTTGTACTTAATGAGAGCCGTTATTTTTACCTTTGTGCCCTGAAATTCCCTGCCTGCCCTAAGTCCACTCCCCTTTATGTGAACAGTGAGAACCAGCCAGTCACAGTCTTCCATGAATTGCATTCAAGGCAAGGCAACTTTATTTACATAACACATACCAGGGTAAAATCAAAGTAGTAAATTCACTCACAAAGCAGAGGGAAATGGCGTCACCTTGTGTGATGTTTACACTGCCGATCAATGACATTAGGTCTGGCAATACGAGTCATTTAATGCTGCTAAACCCATTCCACACATGAAAATGAAATTATATTGGTGGGATGTCTAAATTTGAATCTGATTTAAACCTAGTAAACCCCTAAAAGAAAGAGAGAAAAAGAATGATGAGTCGGCTCTTTTCAAAGATCTGTAATTCGCATCACTACAAGGCGCCACTCAAACTACACCCAGTTCTTTTATTTGTTCCAAGCTTGAAATGTAGCGCATCATCTTTCAGACCTGACAGATACTGACAGCAAATGTGAAAATCCTTCCTTCCCCCTAACCCATGAACTGGCAATGGGTTGAATGTGTTACAGAAAGTAAAATTAGATTTCTGTTTCTGAAAATGTCAGGGTTTGTTCTTTTGAAGACAAAATATTTTCAGAATTAAGGCTACTACTGTACTCATATACAGGTGTTCAACTGGGTTGAGATCTGGTGATTGTGAAGGTCACAGCGTGATTCACATCATTGTCATATTCACCAAACCATTAAGTGAGCCAGTGACCATGTATGTTTCTCCACTCACTTGTTCAGGTATTTCCTTTAATGTCTCACCTGTCTGTGTGGTGATATTCGGTGTGTGGCGCTGTAAAAGCTGATTCTCACTGATGTTGCATTCAGGTGCCTCCCGCTCCTCCACCCTGCAGTGTTGTAGCTATCGCCACCCGCCTGCCTGTTCTTCCTGAATCCCTCTGAACGCTACGTTACTTCCACTTTACAATCGCATGTTCATGTGAAGACATGCTGTATCTTAAAAGACCCTCGCCTTGTAAAGGAGCTCCTCAGAGACACATGCTAATTTACTTTAGCCTCGGGAAGGGTGCGGGGGGTGGGAGCATTAAAGGTCGTCGGTGACTCCTAGTGACAGGCCGAAAGTAAGTGTGCAGGCATCTGAACCTGAAGCTTCGCTGGGGCCCGGACCCCCTGGTGTCCTCCTAGTAGCTGTACAAGCTCCTGTCATCCGTGTAGCGTGTCAGCCACTGATTTAAAGGCAAATGGCTTTGAATAATTGATCAGTCAGGTCACTGTGGCTGTGGATTATAACCATGTGAACACTCTCTGATTTCCATTTGTGTGTTTAGCTGTGATGGAAAACGACGTCTCAAAAAGTGGCAGAGAAACATCATCGCCATGACAAGGATATGAATAAAGAATCATCCTGTCGATGTAAATGAGGCCCGACTCTTCGCCAGCAATGTGGACAATTAAGCTGTTATTAATTATTCAAGAGTGGAAATAATTGATCAGCGAGGCTGAAGTGGCTGCAGATTGTAAATGGCATGGGCAGTGCCACTTTTACAGGGGACAATTAGCAACAGGGGTAATTACACTTATAGTCAATTTGTAATAGCAGCGTCTCTTAATGCCACATGTGTACGCTGGTGTCGGCACGCAGTATCATGCTTCAACCCAGTGGATTTGTTTTTTTGTCCAGGTTAAAGAGAGCTGTGGGGATTGCTCTGCATTTGAAAACACAGATTATCTCAGTCAGTTTCATATGTAAATACTGTATATGTAATGTGATTCAGTTGATAACACAACATGTGATCTGGGGACGACTTTTCAAAATGATAATAATGTCAGTAATGTCAGCAACTTGTGGGTGTTACTCACTTTGGCTGGTTCATCACTTTCCTGATTTTGTGTGGGTATCTGATTCTTGACTGTTTATTTTGCTGTCTTTGTGAAGCACTTTGCAATGTAGATTTTGAAAAGTGCTCTATAAACTCAGATTATTATATATTATTATATTGTCTGTCTTAACCCTCATCCTGGTTTTAATCATAGACTGTATATAAAGATGGACGACGCGTCTCCACTTCCTCCCACTGTACAAAAATGAAACCAAAATATCTCGGATACAGGAGCTGCCATCTTGCGCTGGTGACGCCATTTGGAGCCAGAGTCTGCGCAGTAGTGATCTGTATCGAGTTCCCGCCCATACACCTGCCTGAACCAATCACTAGCACACTCACAGTTGTCAATCATAACGTCACACCCCCTTTTTATAGCATCAAATAACTAATTAAATCCAAACTGATCAGAAAAACGAACACTTGAACAAACATCAGCGTGATAAGAACTATCTAAAATAACAGAAACCATCTTTGGGAACATTTTATTTGACGTGTACTTTGACTTTTCAGTTTGGCCCATGTCCCATCCGCTAACATGGAGGGGGCGGGGTTTATGACCTACACTGCAGCCAGCCACCAGGGGGCGATCCAGATGTTTTGGCTTCACTTTTGGGGAGCTGTCATGTCGTCCATCTTTATATACAGTCTATGATTTTAATCATTGTTTTAAATTATTTATTGTTAATACTTTGTTTTAGGGGTCTAAGATAGCACCAAGTTGCATTATGGTAAATGTAGAATCCAGCGGTTGTGGAACTTCATTCATACTAGTGTGACATCATCACCTCTGCTGCTACAGTTTTGACCATTCCTTTAAAAATCTGGCTCATTTTATGAAAGTGCAATAATAAATTGCTGGAGTCCCTGTTTGATGATAATATTGTTAATATAGTGTTTTGGGGAAGTGTGGTGTGAGACCATTGTGTGATAATGCACATAATTAATTCAATCTTGATGGGAGTTGTTTTATAAATGTAACCTAAAATCCGTGTTTTCCTCTGTAGTCGATACCCAAAGGCTTAATGTACAAACTGCTTAATGAGGCAAGATTCTAGATAAAATGAAATAACATAAGACGGAGCACAAAAAACTACCAGACTCCCTCCTTTTCCCAGAGGATCTTATGTGTTTGTCTAATTTAATTATATAAGCAATCATTTTGTCTTTGCTGTGCTTTAAATTGTTATGAACACGCAGAAGTGTTCTGGAGGTGGACAGGTTGTTTTGTTTGTTATTTCTGGGTCACAGGAATACTTTGCTATATACACTGTACATTCAAAGCATTAGCTAATGCTAAAATGTTAGTGTGTGTACCTTGTTTCTTATACAAACTACCGTAGAGCCGTGTGGTGAGTTGGTTGAGTGGATACAATCTTTCCTCTCCACTGCCTGCTGTCATGGTTCAACCCATCAGTAATATTTCCATATTGACTGGTCACCTTGTTTAAATGTGTCAGAAATGGCCAATTAGTACCTCATTTCCACTTGCCACAACGGAAACATCAAGTGGTGAACTGAATCAGAAGAATCTCCTCATAATGTGTCACTGCTGAGAAGGTGATTAATGAAAATTTCTGGCCTGTTCAGGAATTCATTACGGTCAGAAAAGACTGAATTACAGAAATACAGCATTTGAAGAAGTCCTACTTTTTGTACTGCATATTTTAGGTACTGCTCTCTGGTTGTATTTTCAAGACAAAATACTTACCACAGCCTTCAGAATATACAATCATTCAGCCGTGTCGTATGTTATTCTGCAAAGGAAATTCTAATACTAACACCATTATTATATAAGTAAATGAATGTTTATAGCATTGAGGCTCGGCTGTAGGGATGGAAATGTCTGACCATCAGTCAGTCTACCATTTTGGTCCAGACTGACATATCACAACAACAACTGGGTGGCTTGCCATGAGATTTGGTGGCCTATACACATTCATGTGTCCAGGAGATGACTTTGTTGCTCCCCTGACTTTTCATCTAGTGCCATCATCAAGTCGAAATTTCACTTTGTCCAATATTTTGGACTTTATGACCAAATACATCGGCCTCGGCTAGCAAACATTTAAGTCTTTTGAGATATCACAATCACATAGAAACAGAGGTTACTGACAAAAATGCAGGAAGCACCAAAATAAACACTGCAGAGCTGCTTAACTTGAAGTGAAACCACAATGAGTCTCATTTCTGTTCATTTTCTCTCTCTCTCTCTACCCCTTCCTCTCTCATTTCTCTCATGATTCATTTCCAATGTGCCCTTTGCAATTAAACCCGGGGGTTCCTCACTTAAGACAGACAGGCCAGGGGAGGCGGGTGTCAGCCGAGACCATCAGTCATGCATGGACGCTGCGGTGTGGCTCTGTGGACGTGATAAAAAAAAAGAAAAGCCACAGCATTGCACTGCAAACAACTGCTGCCTGCCACACACACACACACACACACACACACACACACACACACAGAGATACACAAACAGTCAATTATCAATGAAATGGCACAACAACCTATTTCTTCTTTCAATTCCTTCCTTTTCACATGGCGGTCCTGTCTGTCTCGTCACTGTCTTTTCCATTCTCTCTCTCTCTCTCTCTCTCTGCTATCTCTCATTGACGTTTTAGCACATTAATTGACTCATTATTCCGATTCGTACTCGGGGAGGGGGGAAGGGGCCGTTGATTAACGGAGGCAGATGCCCAGTCTCTGTAGAGGAGCTCTGGATCACTGTTGTTTGTCCCATACGTTTACATGACTTATTAGAACAGCTAGAGACGGCTGACTGGAAGGAGGAGGAACGTAGAAAACACCCTCATAGTCACAGGATTGAAATACATATTTGTTTACCAACTACAGTTTTGATAATAGATTATTCGTTAAGTCATTTATCAAAAACGTCAAAGATTCTCTGGTTACAACCTTTATATCAGTGTCTGTTGGATATTTTTAGGTCTCTGGTCACTTGTGATGAGCATTTTTCACTTTTTCTTTTGTAATTTTATACACTAAATGATTAATCTAACAAAAACAAATTGATAGATTATTGACAATAACCATTTGTTGCATTACAGTGTGTTAGTTCTTCTTGCTTTTATCTTTTAGCCATTTTCCATATTGAAAGGTGATGTATAGATAATGCACCTTTGGAGAACAATAAGGTGTTCAAACATGCTTTATTAATAAGAAAGTCACCTTTGTTGTTAACTTGCAGCTATTAGATAATTGTATTGAGTCAGTGAGTGGTATTAACGCAGGTACATTACGCCCATATATGCTGCAGCAATCTAATGTGCCCAATAAACCTCTGGCAGGTGTGTGTGTGTAATGCACAGACTAAATCAGTTGGTGTCTAATTAGTCAAAACATGATATCTGTAAGTCACTCAAATGAACTGATTCATTCTAATGGAATAAATACTTGCATTTTCCACGTGCTTAGTTGCAGGGCTTATGGGTGTTTTGCTAAATCAACATGCTGGCCTGTTACGTAACTAACAAAGCCACAGGGAAGGCACAGTGTTAATCCAGAAGATGCCATCTTCCTTCCTGCGTCAGAGCCAGAAAAATTTGTTACAAAAAGGGGCAACAAGTGTGGATGAGATAGACGCAGCTACATTCGTATCTGCAGACAGACTTAGAGAAATAACATCCCTCAAATTGACATATTCCTTCGATCAACAAGACAAACTTTAAGTGAACTGCTTCCAACAACCGCTACCACAGTTTGACAAGAACGATTCGTCTCTCTCTGTATTCAGTTAGGGCAAAATAACAACTCCTCCCAACAGGGAAAATGCTAACGTCAAAGTAAATGATGACGTGAAAACAAAGTGGCAATTCAGTCTGATTATCAGGCTAACTCACCGGTGGATATTGAGGTTTTTTAAGGTTTAAAAAGTAGGTTACAAAACCAATAACCTGTGCATCTCAACTTATAAAAGTAAAAACTCAAACATAATTCTCTGCATGACTCATAGTCCCTACTCCCACCCCCTCCCCTCCACTCTCTCTGCATGTCTCTCTCTATGTGATGCTAGCATAAGATTTTTAGGCCATATCTTTAACCCCATTGTTCCAAGCTGACAGCTCAACATTTAGCCGCCCTGACACGTCCAGTTAGCTACAAGCCCAAAGTTTACCTGACACAGGGTGGCCTACTTATTGCCTCTCGCCCCTTTTCTTCTACAGCCCCACCCATCGAATCCACCACTCTGTCTCCTCAGCCCCCCCCCCTCCATTCCTCCTCCTCCTCCTCCTCCTCCACCTCTACCCTCCTCATCCTATTTGAGAGAATTAGGAGGGAATCAATCATTTGTCGGGGCCTACATGTTGTTACAGCCGGCCTTACTTCACAGCCAGGGCAACTATCTTCTATCTCCAGGCGGACAGGATGCGGTGGAGGGCCGGTTTGGGAGGGGGGATATCATGTGGTGAGACCAGGAATTCAAAGTGACGCAGGTTGGAGCTCTGGTGGCCGTTGAGTTTCTCTGACAAACTGACTGCAACACCCCCAGGCTCTTTTTCCCTCTCCCTTCCTCTCTATCTGTCCGTCTCACTTCTCTGATGCCTCCTCCGCCGCCGCCACACTGTTCTGTCATTCAATGAGACGGGAAGCCGCCGCCATCATTGTTGTAGCAGCCAATGGGAGGCTCGGGAAACATACAGTGGTCTGTCTGTCTCCTCGATCTGTTCTTTAATTGTTTGAGGTTGCGGCGGGATGCTCAGGGAAACACAACCTGCTCTGTGTACATAAGTGCTGTGTAAGCACTCATCAGTCTGGATCAGAGCGGTGTGCTTTAAAGGAGAACAGGGTGCAATTACAATAAAAGTTGAGGCAGGACAAGGAGAAGGAGGTGCATACGCTGGGTTACGAGCATCCTGAGAGTGATGACTTTTAACACAGACTGTCTCGCCGGATCCACTTAGAATTCAACCACAGTTGCTGCATAAAGACCCACCAGGATGGCTAACTTAAAGGGAAACTCCGGTATTTTTAAACCTGGGCCCTATTTTTTTTTTTTTTTTTTTTTTTAAGGATTTTGGGGTCTAAATGACTAATACTTACTAAAAAGTTTTGGAATTGGTCCAGTAGATCGCCTCCACCAGCATCCGCAAACGGGCTGCAATGGTATGGAATATTATATCATTCAAAAAGGCGAACTTGAAAACAGGGGTTTGTATCTGTAAGCGAAGTTTTGCAAACTTGTACATTTATGTTTGTATCTGTAAGATTAATTCTGCAAACTTGTGCATTGAAGTTTGTATCCGTAACCGTAGTTTTGCAAACTTGTACATTTTGTTTTCTGTCTGCAAACCCCGTTTTGCGAGTCTGCGCATTCAGACACAGGCTGCAAACTCATTTTCACAGCTGCGGCGGCAGAAGTCCGTACGCGCCTGTGCTCACACAAGCTCACCGGACTTTTGACACATTTACCACGTGGTGTGTTTTGTAAACGGGGTTTCGCAAAAGAATCAGAGTATCCGCAAGGGAGGGAGGGCGGGGCCTCCAGCTTCTGACCAATCAGTGTCTTTGGAATCGCTACGCACAACACAATTGGCTAGTCAACACTGTCAGTCAACATAGAGCCTGTAAAGAGATCCAACCCCTGAACACTGATTTATTCTCTGTAGCCCCTGATTAAGCTACATTGACTTTTATTGACGTTTTTCTTATGTTATAATATTTTTCGTTTACCTTTTAAATATTCCATTTGATTATTTAATTTATTGTATTTTCTAACCTTAATTTGTACAAAGATGTTCGTTTCATGTCCACAAGCTGGTTGTCTGTATGTTTATAAAGATGGCCTCCACCAGGAGGTCAACAAAATACATCAACTTGTGTCAGAAAAGGTACAAAAAACAATGTTTAGAAATATAGTAATATTTTTAATAATGGGCCGTCCTAGTCAGGTAACAATAACACAACAGTAAGAAAACAGTATATTATATACAGTATATAGTGAGTGGAAACACTACAGACAGGGGCTGGTTCAAGTTTACTATATGCTAAAGCTAGTTAGCTGGCTGGCTAACGTTAGCTGGCTGACTAGGCCCATTATTAAAAAACATTTCTAAACATTTTGGGGTTTTTACTTTTCCAAAAAAGTGAATGTTACATCTGACACAAGTTGATGTATTTTGTTGACTTGCTGGCGGTTGTGGAGGCCTGCCGGAGTCCATGTTTCAGTCATCGATAAACTGACTGGGGGGGGGGGATTCCAAAGACACTGATTGGTCAGAAGCTGGAGGCCCCGCCCTCCCTCCCTTGCGGATACTCTGGTTCTTTTGAAAACCCCGTTTACAAACACACCACGTGGTAAATGTGTCAAAAGTCCGGTGAGCTTGTGTGAGCACAGGCGCGTACGGACTTCTGCCGCCGCAGCTGTGAAAATGAGTTTGCAGCCTGTGTCTGAATGCGCAGACTCGCAAAACGGGGTTTGCAGACCGAAAACAAAAGGTACAAGTTTGCAAAACTACGGTTACGGATACAAACTTCAATGCACAAGTTTGCAGAATTAAGCTTACAGATACAAACCCCTGTTTTCAAGTACACCTTTTTGAATGATATAATACGACGATGGAAACGTGAGTCAGAGTTGGAGAGAAGAGTTTAACAAAAGGGTCTACTTATGGAAATACTTTAGTATAAACACCAAATGTGTGGTCCTGCATCTTGTCTGAATCGTCTGGTGTGTGCGGTCCTACGATTATAATATATATATATATTGGTTAAATCTGTCGTTATGTCTGTGGTCTCTCATGTTTTTAAAATCAGTTAAGATCCTCTAGTGTGCGCCAGGCATTACATTCATCAGGTGGACACAAGCACGATTCAAAATGAATGCTAATGTCTGCTAAATGTTTGCTAACAAGAACACCGTGTCAACTTAAACAGTGATCATTTGTCAGTGTTGTGTTTCCGCTGCCCCCAAGTGGCCAAAAAATCAGGTAATGCAGGTTTAATGACAGCTTGCTTTCTCATATATAGCATATTCCTATTTTATTTTTCTATCAGTAATTCTAAAATCTGTTTATTGGTGTGGTTTATGTGGATAAAAAATATTCCTAAACCGGATGAATTATAAACCTGTTTTACAGAAAACAATGGGTGTACAGGGAGTTGACCTGGTTAATGGGTGCTGACACATCACAAGTAAGTCACACTATATGATTGACACAAACCTAACAAGAACTCACACCGCAGATAAGACAAATGAGATAAACACATACACACTACAAAAATAAGTAAACACACTATGGACATGATACACAGTTAGAATATCTTCCAACAAAAATAATTACATGAATTAAAATGAAAATGTGTCCAGTCGCACCAGAGGGAGCTGAAAGTGCCTGCAAATCTGTGTTTGTAATGACGTCATTAGCTCTCAGCTGTTTAAATAGTTGATTAAGGCCCGTGCAGCTTGCACACCGACCCCTGACACCCACAACATCTGTTTTGTTTGTGTGGGCTGAAAAGCAGTTGCTCTCACACTGCGCAATATGTGCCTTCATAGCAAGGTGACATTAGCTCTGAGAACAACATACCCACACTGCTGCACACTGGAGCGACTGCAGAGGTCTGACTTTTAATGCAGCGTCGCTCAACTGCTGCAGCACTCTGATCTCCGTACCCGAGAGATATCGTTTGGGAAAGAAATATACATATTAGAGTTTTGCTGACCCATTTTGTGTCTAGGTATGAATTAATTTTCATATCAGCAGTTATTCAGAATAGATGAATATGAAAAAGTGTTTACATTTGAGGTTTGACAGACTTTTTTATTTTTCCAGATCCAAAGGGCAACAAGAAAGATTCCTAAAATTTCTAATTTGAACAAACTTTGTCTTACAAGGTTCTTTTGACACCTTCCTTTTTGTTTCCCCTTAGCTAGTAGCTTTAAAGGCCCACTCCACTGATTTTACACATCACTTTACATGAGGAGTGCTACTCAACCTTTGTTCAATGTCTAATGTAGCTCTGAAGGAGCTTTGTCAAGTCTAACAAAATGACCCTGATGATGTCACAGTGATGTCATCAGGGTTATGTCGTACTGAAACTTCAAAACTTAAACTGAAAGCCTGCGTAACAAAAAGGGGGCATGGAGTTTGAAAGATGCGTTCGTTTACTAAGTGGGGGGGGATCACCTGATGGATTTACAATCCAAAGTCTGAGAAACACCAAACTGCTCGATGAAACCTTTTTAATCTCCAAGAAAAACAAATTCTACAATTCTGAATATGTGCAGGATAAATGCATGAAGAGATGCTGTGCAACGGTCGCTGCTGCCTCTGAAAAGACATTGTAGGACATATGTTAGATTCTCAGCTTGTCTGCTAACGAGCTAGCATTAGCATGTGCTAATATGTTTTTTGTTTTTGAGCATAATCTTCAGCAGAGAACCCCCCCCCCCTTTTGCTTTATCTAGACTTGCAGATGGTGACCTGCTCTAATAATAGTCATTTAAATAGGACATGACTTTGGACGCACACATATGTTTGGTTCCCTCTCTCTCTGTCTGTCTCTCTCTCTCTCTTTTTGCATCTGGCCCATTTGTTTTGTATCTCACTTTATGCGTAGCAGCGCTGGCTGCTCGAGGATCTTCCTCGCTTGTCGTACGCTCTGACGAACGACCCGCTCATGCAGAGCAGCCATGGTGCCGATGCCGGGCATGAAATGAAACGTTCTCTTTATCAACTTGGCATGTCAACAGAGGGTGGGGGTGGGGGTGGGGGAGGGAGGGAGGGGTGGGAGAGACAGAGACATTCATTGAGGACAGGAGAGAGAGTACAGAGGGGGATCGAGAGACAGAGAGAGAGACAGAGAGAGAGAGAGAGATCAACACACATGGTTTGCCATGGCTAGCCATGAGCCCAGTCAGAGGAGTCACTTGATGATGCATATGCACACATATGTGCACACATGCATCCACGTGAATGTGAACACTGCAACACACACACACACACACACACACACACACACACACACACTGTTGCTTCAGCCTCATGTTGTGCTGACTGACACTGAAGCTTCTCTCTGCCCATATGGAGGGAGAGCCCCCGCCATATAGACATAATATTATTATTAACTGGCGTCACAAAAGAAGAAGGATCAAAGCGTGGGTCTCTCAACTTCATCAAATTACAAGTTTACTGAAATTCACTTCAAAAAATGTTGCTTAAATAGTTTAAACTATAATATTTCAGAAATAACAAATGTTAATTGATGTGAACTAATTGATCGGAGAGATAGCAGAGATAGCTTTGATAGCATTTTCCCATATTGTTAATGGCAAATGACATAGGATTAAGGACTTCCTGTATGTTCTTTCATATTTCAGCTAATATCAGCTGTGAACTAATTAAGAATGTGATGAGATGAGTAAATAATGTGGAAATGACTATTAAATTAATCGTATGGTCGATTGGCAGGAAATTACCCACAATTTTACTAATCATGTACCTGTTTTATTTGTAGGTTCCAGCTCCTCCAATGTGAAGATGTGCTTTTTTTTCTGTCTCATGTCATTAAGAACTGAATCTCTTTGGGTTCTTCAACAATTATTCAGACAAAATAAGCAATTGGAGGAGCTACAGCTCTGGAGACTAAACACTTTATTGACTAATAAAGAAAAATTGATAGATTACCCATGATTTGCAGCCCTACTAAAAAGCCTGCTTGATCCTTACTTTAGTCCAAGCCAGGTTTGGCTTCACAGACTTATAAACTTGCCAGAGCAGCAGGATCATCCCCTTTAGATCATTCTTACTTCACACTTTAAAAATAAGGATCTAATCAAAGCAAAAAATGGCCAATAAATAAGACAAAGATCTCCTCAAATAACTCCCTGAAAAAGTCCAGGATTACTGAGTTAATGTGTGTAAATCAAGATTAAAGAATTCATCATAAAGAAGTTGCAATCTGGACAACTTTTACAAATTCCTTGACATCCTTTTACTTTCTAGAGTGTAATGCAATAGCTAGAGATCCAGCCCAACAGGGACAACAGTATACAATCACTGCTTCTTGGCCTCAATCTAATAATTGCTCCATTTTCATTTGTCAGTGGTGGCTGCTGCTACAGACTGCTAAAAACAACTTATCCTCTTTTAAGTTTTTTAGCTTATGGGGGAAAAAAAGCATTACACGGATATTACATATGTCAGGGATTATAATGTATGCTGGACTAACAGCACGCATGGTTGTGATAGAACTGGGTGGGAATGATCCCTGGCTTGTGACAGAGCCCTTTTATATTTCCCTGATGAGACTGTGATTGACTGTGGTGGTGTAGTGATGGTGTAATACTGACTCTGACCAAAAGAGGGCTCTCTCAACCTCTGGAGGCTTTAGGGGTGGGGTGGAGGTTGCAACTGCAGAGGGTGAGCAGAGAGGGTGATTTCTGAGAGGGTTTATCGGTGGGAAAATTTGAGTGGATGGATCAAATATACTCAAAGTAGACACGCTGAAGAAATGTTGAGGGAGGGAAAATGATACAGGGAGGGAGAGAACATGCATGTCTGCACAAGCCCTGCTTAGCATATTGGTTACCGGTGAGGCTCCCTGTGAGCACAGCACATAACTGCTCCAATGGAGCTGCTCAGTGGCTCACTATAAGACTCTGTGTTGTACTATGCTGCTCCCAGGTGTGATGTGTTTAACTGTGCTGGGAAAAAAGAGAATTTTAAGTGTTGTTTCTGCACGCTGCAACCTCAAAAACCACAGAAGTCACCTGTAGTAAAACCTGCAACCACATGTGCAAAAGTCGTTGAATTCGGACTTCCACACCGGCCTTTTGTGATAAATTGGCCATTCAGCGGAGAACATCTCAGAGGTCGACGGCTGCCACCATGAGAGCAGTCTGGGTGTTTTTAACAGCTCCACTGTGGGCGACACCGATCCGACACACCTCACATCTCTCTCTATTGGAGTAACGTGGGGGTGGTGTGACAGAACATGTTTCCCCCGCTGATATCTTGTTCCCCCGTTGGCGCCGTCCGACAGTCATAGTTGCCGCACCGGGGAGAGCACGGCTTTATAATTGTAACCACATCCAATTAAATTTCCAATTCAGCTCCCTATTAATCAGGCCAGTGATCAGAGAGGCAGACGCTACAGAGCATTTCCTGCAGAGACCTGTGAAGGGAGCGGTGTCAGATTCACAATGTTTTTTTGCCTCTCAGTGTTTGGGGTTTAACTGCAGGGGGTATGTTAGTTCTGTGCCACAAAAGGTAACCAACCATCATTTGAGGGCTATATTCTCTTTAAAAACTACCTACTTTTTGGCACTGATAGTTGGGAAAGACACTCTCTCTCTCTCTTCTCCCTTCTATCTACCCAAATAAGGTTTTGCAGGAGCGTTTATTTTGTTGTCCAGCAGCTTTATTTGGATGATTATCTTTTTCAGTTAAAATTTGCTAAAATCTTTTTAAAGTTGCCAAATGTGGCTACTTACCAGCCACTGTGGGCATCAATATTACTTTCTTGCCATGCCGTAATCTGTCAGAATCCAGCCTAGACCTATACAGTAAATGTGAAATGTCTATTTCTTGAGCTGTCCATCTCAGTACCTCATGACCATTTGTGACCTTTTGTTTAATTGCTCTATTTTCACTGTGTATGCACATCCTAAATTAAAACCATTCGCACAACTCCTGACAAGTGAAAACAGATCAATAATTAAAGGGGAACTTCAGCAATTTAATATTCTACTTCTACAAAGAATTAAAAGAAAAGGTCAAAACTGAAGCGGCAGCAGCCAAGAAATCCTGACTTTTAGTACCTAGCTCCAAAAAACAACAGGTCCTACATTTCCCATAATGCAACTCTATAGCATCTTTCATTAGGCTTCCCCTGCCTGGTAAATGCCCATGTCTCATAAACTAGATGCCCAGGTTGTAATGCAGACTTTTTGTTAGTAGTCTCCAAGCCACTGCCAAAATAACCCTGATGACATCATTAGGGGTTATTACTATTATTATTTCAAGCTTCAGAAATCTCCCTCCAGAGCCACAGAAGACATTGTACAACTCTTTTCACCGGCTGAGTATAACCCACAGGATGAGTGAATCAAACTTCATGTGTAAAATTGGTGAAGTGCCTCTCTATTTGTGTGGCCTTGCTTTTGGGGATGATGACAAAGTGCATCAGTAACGCAGACTGCAGTAAAACTGTGGGATGTCTGCATCGACTGCATCATTATATCAGTGGAATTCTGTCTGCCCGTTACATAAACCATGCACCCATATGTAACCCGAAGTATTGGGGTGTGACAACTGAAATGATATTGGGACGTGGCAATAATCATAATCCATCTAATGGATCAGGCAGATCTAATCCACACATAGTTAGAGTTGAGCTGGGGGCTGCTAAATCCACATGCAGCTGCCTGACAAACAATTACAGAAATGGAAATGGTGGCGAGCTACCTTTTTTCGTAATCCCCATGATGAGTTCAAGTGTAAGAGAAAGAGCTTTTTGTTGTAGGACAAAGTGTAATCTACGTGACAGTGGGGGGTTGCTACAAGTCAGTGTCAGTCACCCCGTCATCTGTGAGGGAATTTGAACCAGCTTTAATCTAAAGTACCTTATAGCACCAGCATTTATCACCTCAATCAGAGAGGTTTTACTTTCACCCCAACACATTTTCATCACATTTAGATGCCGATCAAATTCACTGAAGTTACTCATTTATTCATCTTGTTTAGACTTTAA
Organism: Macquaria australasica; assembly: GCA_005408345.1. Taxonomy (NCBI): domain Eukaryota; kingdom Metazoa; phylum Chordata; class Actinopteri; order Centrarchiformes; family Percichthyidae; genus Macquaria; species Macquaria australasica. The sequence continues at coordinate 245,276 of SEMN01000206.1, read as the reverse complement.
AACCAAAGCTGTCAGATGGACTTGAACCCGAGCTTGAACTCACTTGTGCATGATTATCACATATGAAATCAAATTCCCTGTCTTTTTAAACCTTAGTAGATTTTCGTGCTTTCACACATTTAACCCTTAAACCTTTCTGACCTGCTGGCGGGTCAGTCATCACAAACTCATGCTGTGCAGCCAAACATTGTTCAAACCTGCGCAACCTAATGTTGTAATCCCAGAGGAGGTCCCAGAGTTTCCAAAGATGTAAGGTAATGTAAACGTGTAAGGTGAATTTGGGGAAAATGTGTTTAACATGGTGCCTGAATGCCAGGTGTCTTGGAGTCTTGGGTGCACCCTGGTAGCTCCCTGAGTAGAAGATGTACCACATGTCAAGGCTGAGTCCTTACAGCGGGGGCGTGGGTTCGAGTCTGGCCCGGGCCCTTTGCTGCATGTCATACCCTGCATGTCCTGTCTCTCTCTACTGGCCTGTCAAATAAAGAAAAAAAAAACATGGAGTCTTGGGTTTTACTCAGTGTAAACATCATATAGCTTCAATGAAGATTTTGGGACAACATAATTTAAGCAAGCTACTTAAATATTCTGTCACTGTGGCAACAACGACTCTTTCCCTTTCTGAACCCATCATGTAGGTTCAGGCCCAAGTTGGTTGTACAGTGCCTGCTTTAATTCTATTTTTTTTTTTTTATCTGTGCTTGAAGCTCAACTTAGATAGGATTGCGTAATGTATGTATGTCAGCGGCCGGAGTGGGACGAGGCACCAACAGAAGGTACGGGTGCAATAACACATGCAGCACCTTTTAACTGCAACTAAAGAGAACCTGGCGACTGTGCGGTCACAAGCTGCAGAGGCCAACTGGGCTGACTCATAAGTCCATTGTCACTCAGCATGTGAAACACGGATAAGCCCTCAGCCTGAACAATGGATCGGGGCCCCCTGTATAGGCATCTGAAATGCTTTAGCTAGGATTAGTGTGTAAAATATAGGTTATCCTCTGATTTAGGTGACAAATGCTCTTCGTAGAAATGTGAGCGGTGATGGCGATTTAACTAGGTGCCATTGATGCAAAGCTTCCTCCATAATAATGCTGTTTCTTTGGTGAACAATATGCAAATATCTGTAGGATATGTAGGATAGGGTGAGTCCAAATATCATAAACCATTTTTTTTTAATAAATACATGTTTAGGCCCAAAACTCATTATCTAAACTTACTGCAAAAGTGAAAACATTAACATGTGTTATATTAATCATCAGGAGGTCAAAGGTCAGAGTAATAGTAAATGCTTTAATAATCATTTTAGGCAGAACTGCGGGAAAAAGAATAACATTTTAGAATAATTAGAATAGAGGAAAATGGTTATAACTCAGTCGGAACAGGAGGGATTAAAGATCAATCAGTGGATACAATAATGTAAAGCACTGGATGCAAAAATTAATTTAAACCATTAATTGCTCAATAACTCAGTAACTGTACATATAATATTAGACCGGGACAGAAGCTCTATTGTTTTACTACCCGTTGCTTTTAATTCACACATTTGCATTTGTGATGGGGGGTAATTAGGATCTATTTATTATGCACACAATCCCTCATAAAAGGCTAATGAGCATTTGTTTTGATGACAGTAAAAATGCAAGAGAAAGCGATTTATATTTGTTAGCGCTCACAGGTCATTATGCTGTAGCCATTTGTCAGGGGCGTAGCATCCCCTGCTTGATCTGAGTCGGGAAGAGAGCTGACTCTTTCACTCCTCCTCTCAGGATGGACTGATCTGCCCGACAATGTGTCTTCCCACCAGGGGTCCATCTGTAATTCTAAGAGGCCTAGGGATTATATCTTTTTTTTTTACTGTTGTATGATTTTACACCTCACTGCCATCTCAGCAGGGATGTTTGGGTTGTCGTTGATTTTGACAGTTTTTTATTTCTCTGGAAGTTTTAATTATCTGCCTTTTCATATGTATAATTATTTTACTGATACTATTTTTATTTTGTGTTTCTGTTTTGGTTTGTTCTACCTTTTGTATTTCCATTGATACTGTAGGATTTTATTTGCCACTGATTTTTATTATTTTTTGTGTGGACCCCAGAAAGACTAGCAAGCTAAAAGGGATCCAAATAAAGAATAATGTTTAGGAGCCAGAAAATCATAGTTTTGGGAAAGATGGTGGAGCTGAGGTGGGCGGAGCAAGCCATAGACTGTCATTGGCTGAGAGCACTGTCAATCAAACAAACACACTCCCTGCATACATGCGTACTTTTTAAACTTTAATGACTTTTAAATGAAACTGTATTTTCAAAATGTAATAATAATAACACCGAGACATTTTAAGCTTGTATTTATTGTTACATCTTGGCAAGAAAATCTTAATTTGGGGAAAGAAGGTGGAGACCATGGATGTATAAAAAGACTGGGTGAGGCTGAGGTGGGATTAGACACCTGTCAATCAAACAAACGCTAAAACAAACCTTTTTTTTAACTGAATTGTTGAAAATTGCCAAATTAATAAATTAAATTAGCCATTAAGAACATATAAAATCGTAAAAAATATAAATATATAAAACTATACAGTATTTTGACTTCGTCCCAGTCACTTAAATAAAGAAGTCCCGCCCTCTCTGCTACCTGTTTTATTAGCTGAAATTTTCTTGAAGCTCCAGCAAGATTAGAGCATTAAAGCCTGATGGAAAAAGTCAAAAGGTAAAACAGGAAGAAACTTATATTATGAAGCTAATACTATGACCAACAACCGATAAAAATCTATCCAGCCAAACAAAATATTTAGCTAGTTTAGTTAGCTAGGTGTGATATACTAGGCCTCGGTAAGACAGCTAGTTAGCATGCTAAAAGACCTTCCAGCCTCACATAAGGAATGCCATGGTTATGAATGGAATAAAGGCATTGCCATTTATCTTTTGTAAAATTTATGTTCATTTTTTCCAGTTAAGGTTTAGCTTGTATAGCTAACTTGCACTCTGAAATACTGGCTTGTTAAACCTTAACTGAAGCATTGTATTGTGATTAATTAGGACTTCAGAACAATCCAGAAACATAACATAAACGATAAGTGGCACTAAACGCCTGATTACACTGGCGTTATGTTGCTTCCCTTTACCCCCCAGAAGCCTTCTGGGTTGTAAGAAGGGGAAATATCAAAAAGCTGTCCCCCTGATGCTGAGCCGAGACATTTGCGGTTCAAAGGTGAGAGGGTTGGTGAACTAGCATGTCTTCCCTGTCCCGGAGGCCTGCTGGCCTTCACCTGTTCCCTGTCCTCCTTTCCTCCACCGAGTTTTCCCCCCTGCCCCGCAACAGACGTCTTATCAAACGTGACTGATTGCTGTAATCTGGACTGGAGCCATTAAGCAAATTACCTGAATCATTGCGAGGATTAGTCTCATTAACACATGATTAGCATCAAATTAAAATAATGAGTGTTTAACTTGTGATGTCTTCCAGTTGTTGGAACAGCTTGATCAGCCACGCCGGGCTGACAGACGGGCCAGCCCTCCGTGTCAGGGATCCTGAGGTGATAGAGGCCGACCCTGGTGCAGGGGTGGACTATCTAGTACCTCGCCTGGACTAACAGTCGACCGACCCAAAGTGAGTGTCCCCTACACGGTTTTTCATGAGAAAAAAACAAGGTGAGTGTAAAATGTTAAGGTACTGTATTTGGCTGAAACATGAGGGGCCACAGGAGTTGGGCCCCAATTTTCAAGGTCATGCTAAAAATGACGTCCAAAGGGAAGAAAAAATGTGTGGCTGACTTTTATAGTGCTTCCTGCATCTTAAATTATTAAACCCAGAAAATCAGCAGTATGCCATACAGTACATAAACAAGTAAACAATCAAACTAGTAAATAGAAAACTTGCGTTTATTAAATGTGATTGTATTGAATCACCGACATGCTCTGACCTACTGGGATCTCTGTGCCTCCGTCTGAATTTAGCAGCATGACAAGTTAGAGACAAACTGACAGAGCTCTGTGTGCACCTCACCTTGAAACTGGCCTGCAATGCAGCACCTTGAGCATTCTCACAAATGTCAGTCGAGATGCTCTGTGTCCCCAGAAGATACCCTTTAGTGAGCATCTTCAGGAAAGTAGGGAAGGAGGATGTTCTTATAGTGCAAATTTGCTTTAGTCATTGTTTTTTGTGCCTTTTAAAAATTCCATAGGGAGCCTTTTGGTTAGGAAGAACACTTCTGAACTCAAAAATGAATATTCTCTCCTTCATGATCTTTAAAATTAGCATGAAAACCTCAGAAAGTGCTCAGAAAGTTATGTGAGGGATCTGTACTTTCCCCTTCTTTACATTGTCAAATATGCCTCTTATTGTTTTTAACACAATTTTATCATTTTTAAAACCTTTCTAATTTTGTACATTGTCTACTGGGACTACTCTTAAAATTGTTCACATCCTGTGTTTGTTGAAAACATATTTCTTTGATGATTTTTGTTCGATCATACTATTTTTCCACATTTTAATTCATACATTAAACTGAAATATATATACAGCAGTTTACATTTGTTCTCTTCTTAACTATTTCTGGTTTGTCCTACTTCTGGCTTGTTTCTGCTGTAATAATCCTTATTTTTCATAGGGAACGATGGTGTTTAATTTAAACCTGCATATTTAATGAAATAATATACCATGTGTAAACTCTGCACGGATACGAGAAGAGAAGTTTCCATGCTAAGAAGTAAGAAAGAAAGTTGTGCTTGATGTCCATTTATAACCCGACTTGTTCAGTGTGGATAACAGGATTGGACGATGCTTTCTACTGTTTTCTCAAATCCCAGACTCTGCAGACATTCAGTAACATCTGTCAAACCATAATTAATCAACATTCGCAGATGTTGCTTTCCTGCAACCTGTTGACATTTCCCCAAAAAGCCCTTGCAACAGAGAACATCTGATTACTTGGATAAATAGTAAAATGTTGCATTATTATCATCCTCACACCCCCCCCCCCCCCTTCACCTCACAAAGTGAAGATGAACAAATGGCTCGAAGCAGCCAGGGAGCGTAGTGCACCGTCTGCTTTTATCTCAACAGGAGATTTGTTTTAATACCACAAATGCATATTTAGTAACCGCTAAGTGTAGTTAAAAACTATAATGCTAACCTGCTGCTTGGAGATTATGGACCCTGAATGACATTATGTTTTATCAGAGGGGTGGGGGAGTATGGATGTCAAGTGCTCGCCCAGCAGCACGATTTAATATCATAGCAGCGAGTACAATTCCTTTTTGCACTAATGAAAACAATAGCAGCACTAAACACTCCAGCCTACATTTAATTTAATCTTTGAGGGATTATCTTCCTCGGCTAATGTCAGAGTGTAAGACGGCCTGTGAATATTAAATCCATTTCCTCTGCAGATGCTCCGACAACATCGGCGGGATAATGTCAACAGATTTTTTTCTGAGTTTCTTCATATGGGTGGAATTACTTCATGAAACATTTATGGGGAAGCGTTTGCCTTTGCTGAGTTCTCCATTAGGCTTGAATGTCATGACACAAAGGGGGGGTTTGAGGACAGAATTTGTGTTAATGGCCTTGTGTTCCTTTGGCTTTGGCTAAATTAAAGGGCTTAGCAAATCCATCTTAACCGTGACTGTATACTGCAAGGGGTTGAAGGGAGGAGAAACTCACTGCAGCACTGTGCAGAATATTACAAGTAGGGTCACTCAGAAGGTCTGATTCAGTGTGCAGTATCAACTAATTCAATTAAATTCATGCTTAGTTTGAACAACTTTAACATTGATTGTTTATTGTTCTGAAAACCAAAACTGTTTTGAACCTATGTAAGCCATAAAAGAAGACTACTTACTGCTCCCATAGCAAAAAAGAACTTTGCTTAAAATCTATAAAATTATAAAATTAAAATTATACGTCTATAATAGAAGTTCAAATATTGTCAGTTTTCTTTTTCAGTTGTCTGTTCTCAAAATCAGAGTAAATTAATACAAACTCTGGTGTATCAGTATCACTTAAAGCAATATTAAATGTGCTAGTAACCTTACATCACCTCAAGTCACACTTAACCATATACTGGAGCTTTTTAAGCATGGATTACCAAACATGCCTACCAGGCGCAGGCCCAGGTGGGCCACTAAATCAGAGCCTGGGTGTAAAGTGACTGTTATCACTATATTTATAAAGGCAAGTGCAAAATGTCCCTCTGAAAAACTGAAGAAATGTCCTAAACATTTGCTTTGAGCTTCTCAAATGAAAGAAGCCATTATGGCATCTTTTAAAGAGAGCGATTATCCCCTAAGGTTTTGTGTAGGTCTTATTAAGTTTAGGTTCATTATTGACACCATGCAACATAGGCCCAACATTGTGCTGGAAAGAAATCATAAACTTCCCCAAACTTCTCGTGTCATCATTGATACAGCGTCATTTCGATAATGCATTATGTGTTCTGATTGGCACAGTAGTTTTACGGCTAAACTTAGGAAAACACTGCAGGTAATGCAAAATAATAATATTTGGTATTTGCTAAATGCATCCCCTCGAACTCATGTTGGTAGTGATGAATTCAGATGGGTGGGACTGCTGCCAGGACAGCTCTGACAACAGAGGCTGCATCATATGTACAATATTATCAATGCTCCTCAATACTTGTGTCCAACAGTGTGCGTTCATGTAAAGTTCCTCGAGTGAATAATTTAGCCAGAAGTTTTTATTTTTACACTGGTGCCATGTTGTAAAACAGCCTTCCGCTACACATGAAGTTTTTAAATATGAGAGGGGCTTAAACAAGTCAGGTTAGGACTTTTTTTATGGAACATGGTAACAGATTTATATTGAAATTTGGCCTGACATTGTTACTTCAGCTGTTTTTTTAATGTGAGAGTTATTTTTTTATTTCTTAAATTGTGGTGATGTGTATTTGTCTTTCAGGATTGGGTTGTTTAATTTTTATGTTGAATGTCTGGTGCTTCTTTGTGTTTTCTTCATCTTTTAACATCTTGGGACCAAGTTGGAAATAATAGTATTTTGTTATCATTTGGATTTTTTTTTCTGTGTCTGACAATCCATAAATAAACAGTGCGGTCACTTGACCACACCAACCATGGTGGAAGACGGGCCTTTAAGGTGTCTATGCCCAGGGGTCCTTCATCTTATAATCCGTCCATGTTTATGAGCTGTTGTGAATTGCTAAACTGCAGTCTGGGATGTGAAGCTGCTTCCTCCGCAGGCGACAGTAGTGCTGGTATACTTCCTAAAATTCAGCAGCCAGCTGGAGTTTTAGAGTGTAAGTCAGCCACAAAATGGCGTTTGTTATTTGCTGAAGTCACTGATAAAGTAGACAAACTTAACAGCCACAGCCAAAACGCACTAGCATTTGGTTAGTGGCTGACAATAATTTCCCCACATTGTTGCTACTTTATGTCTGTCTGAGTCCATCTGTGATCTCTGTAGCAGCGAACAGTATTTCTCACTGAGTGCACTGTTTTCCCCAGCAAGTGAATGAAAAGTCATCCTAAGGACGTAGAGACACTGCACTAATTGCAGTTGATTAATAAAATACTAGCGCGGGCAGCAGTTGGCAACTCCATTATTATGTTTCTCAAACAGATTAATTGCACTGAACAATATGAGCCTGCCACCAGTGATAGCGAGACTTTGGATACAAAGGCAGTCATCAAGACTGAGCCCGGATCGCATTAGTCATTTTAAATAGCTCACTCAGTGATACAATATCAGTCTGAGGTACATGGATGTGGTGTTACGAGCTAGCAGATGCTCAGACTACTAAAAGCAGTACAACTGGTTGGACTATCAGTAAAATGTTTAGTGTCAGTTCAATCAGTGTGAACACTGACTAATTTCTGTTTGTTGACCAGAATGTGAGACCCAAATACATGTATATGCACTCACAGTATTGCCTCTGTAGTTTGGGCTGGAGGCTCAGAGTCTGTTAATGAACTTAAGCTGATGGGAAAAGGGGCTCCCTTCCTCACGACAGCAAATAGCCAAGGGCAATAGCCGATAACTAATGTGTGGAATATTGCAATTAGCATGGCAAAGTACTTACAGGGATCAAATTAAAAAATTCATTAACGCGCGCACTTAATTAAGAAACACTTTTCGGTTTACATGATAAATTATGACACCTATTAAATCTTCCACTACAAGCTGTAATGGCCTTCTTTGCTCCTGGGTATAGACAGTGTTTCCTTTCAGGTTCAAGGAACTCTCCAAGGACCTGAAGTATTTATTAAAGAGTTTTATTAGGAATAATGTTTCCCTGCGAGGGATACAGGAGCAGCCATTTTAGGGAAGATGTGTGGGTGTTTTTTTTGGTTTTTTTCCCCTTTTGCTGCTGTTGCACCTCAGCATCTTGTCTGAACATGTCGCCCTTAATTGAAACAAGATTGGAAAGAGCCTTGAGTTGAATGTATTGTTAAAGGGGAATTAAAATAATGAATTAAGGGGAGTTAGATGAAAATAACAACTTTCATGTTGGATATGTAGCTATTATACAAGTCCTACAGCACTTTTAACTGCGAGCTTCTTGAGCTACTTTTGTCTGCTACTTTTGCTTCTTTCAACCGTTAGTTTTAATAATGAATCTATTAGTACCAGAAAGTTGCTAGAATTTTAACTTGAAGCATATAGGTGTTTAGGCAATGTATGGGGGTTTAGAGGTTCATCTGTGGTTCTTCTTTAAAAGGATCTGGTAAGAATATTGATTCTTATTAGAAAATGAAACCACCAAACGATTTCTGTAAAGATCTGAACCCTCCGAAAACATTATATTTTCAAAACCAGTGTCTTCAAAACATTTTAATGGAAGTAAGGAACAGCCATTCTTCCAGTATCATGCTCAGACATGTTTGAGTTTAACAGGGTTTTAGTAGTAGAGTTTTTCAAGTCAATTAACACCCATAGCACACACTGGACGTGGAAGTAGAAGTAGCCAAGGTGCAGGAGCCTGAAGTGATTCAATGGCTGCTTTTCTGAAGACTTAATGTATGTCAACAATGGGAAATGGGACAGTGGCGTATGCTGAACCTGCAATAATGTGTGTCAAGACACCACTGGTATGCAGGCTTATTAGAAAACAACTGGTGATGTTACCCTTTAGACCCCACAGACAGCAGTCACTTGGACAGGGTTGCGTTATTTTGAGTTTTGAAATGTGGGATCAGAGACCAGAAAAGCTTGTGAGACTCAACAAAAGCCCATGTTTCTCACACAAAGGAGCATGTTGTTAGTGAAAATTATTAAACGTAAAAGTCACCTAAGCTGGAGTATGAGGCTTTCGCCTGACAGAGACAAAATATTGGAGGTTCATGGAAGTATTGCCAACGTTGACGAACCCTTTGAGAACTTTATTGAGGGAGTCTTTCTGCTGTTACGCAGTCTTGCTCACTTTTATTGGCTGCAGCTTGGATAACCTTTATTTATCTAACGTCAACTAAACATTCATCTTTTCACTAACCCCTTTTAATGTTTTAGTCATACAGCTGAAAAAAGTGTATAAAATAGTCCCATTCCAAGTCAAGCACTAACAAGGATGAATGTGCATCCGCTTTAGCTGAGAGCTAAACTGAACCTATGCTAATGTTGATCTCAGACGAACACAACTCATCCAGAGGAGCAGGTGGTTTTTTTCTTTTTCCCCTTTTCCCTGTTTAACATTATACATTTACACTATGGATAAATGAACTATACTGCAGAGACACATGCATGAATCCTGAGGAGTGGATTATACCTTCCCAGTCCAAATAGTCATTTGCAGAGGTTTGTTAATCAGTGGTATGGTTTCAGCATTCTCAAAGTGAAATGACTGCATCTTTATGCAGACTCACAGAAGAAGATGCCAGCTGATAAGCACATGATGTGCGTTGAAGTTTAGTCTCGTAGTGGAGGCACCGCTGTGTTTGGAGGCGGCTGTTCAACTCCCTGAGCGGGGAAGCCCTGCGGCCTTAATCATCTCATTTATATACCAAGGATGATTCCACACACCAGTAAACTTTAAACTGATCATCTCCAACAAGCAATAAATAAATCTGATTTGCAAAACGGCCCTTCACAGATGAACCTGTTGGTACACAACAGAATATGAGGAAATTAAATCAATGCAGGCGCCTGCGGTGGCCTTAATGTTCCAGTGCTTCCTCATAACAATCAAGACGCTCTTGATAAGAAGCCTCTTGAACTTTGATTGGCTCAACTGGCCATCCTAGATGGCCTCTTCATTTTGGTTATTTGAATCTTCCAGTGTATCCAAAATGGCCTCTGAGTCTGGGTGCATACAGATATAGTATTTGCTATGGCATAAATTCATTCACAACATGAAATATTTCTTAAAAATTCCCCTTTATGTATTTAAAGTATTGCTTTATTTAATTTTCTCAGCTTTACTGAAGGGGGCTTCCAGGAGCCCCGAAGCTAGCATCTGTTGGAAGTAACTGTTATTAACAGTTCTTGTTAGAAAGTCATAGGGCTCAGTCAAAAGTAGGGTTGTTATGGATATCCTGATTACATTTCATTTTGCCCCATATCCTTTAATATTGAGTGTCTGCCAATACCTGGTATTTTTTAAATTATATTTTTGTTTCTTTTTGCCCAGTGAGTGCTGGGATAGTCTCCAGCTCCCTGCACAGAATAAGTGTGTGTAGATATGGAGGAATGGATTAATATAGTTTTCCCTACAATAGGCTACAGAAAGCCTACATTAAAACTAATAAACCAATTTAAATATGTTTGACAGCTGAGTAGCTTTGCTTTAAGGAAGTATAATCTGCATCACAGGTTTTCTTTGATGATTTCCTATGATATTTTTTATATAGGATGATCTAGTATGCTACAGTATTTTGTTTTAATTCACGTAGAGGAGTGTCAGTTTGGATCAGATATGGCAGGTAGGTTGGGATAGGATTTATACAGGCTTTCTTTATCTCCTGAATGAACAAAAGACTTAGTTCAGCTGCAGTTTTCAGCCAACAACAGAACATTAGAGTTAAGGTTAATCAGCAAAATACCATGGAAAATGACTGTGAGTGACATGGTGAGGGTGGGAGGGTGCTTTGGTAGGTAGAAGGGAGACCCTTAAGGTGTACTTGTTGTCTCATAATCTGTCCATGCTTCCTGGAGGCATTTCCATGTAATTGCTTGTAACGTTTGACACATGGAAAAAGACAATTTAATTTTTCCAAATATCCCTTTACATCAATCATAAGTGCAGCAAATACTTTATCAAGTTTCTAGTTAAAGATTGTGATTTTTCGGTGGTTTCATCTGCAGCTTTTAAACAAGGTGACATCATGACAATTCAAAGTAAATCTTTGCTGAATTGAGCAAATTGGAGGTCGTGCACTTTGCTCTTGGAGACAATTAAGATCTTGGGTATTAAATCAGAGTGTTGGACAGACAGAGAGTTCAGGGTTCAACAGTTCCCGTCTGCTGCTGCTTCTTGGCTGATCTTATATCAGAGATGATTATTTCAGTATTACATGGCTTTGCCACCTCTTTCTTCATCAACCCTTTGGGTAAATAATTGGCAGAGCGTGTGACAAAATGGCCGGTAGACAAGTCATGAGTGCGCAAATCTGCGGTTAATTTGAAGCCTTGAAGCAGGGCCTGGCTCACTTGGATTATTTCAAACAAGTGTCCAGAGCCATGTGCCATGACTAAATTATTAACTGTGTATTTCATAATGTTACTGACAATATGTTAACGTGTTTTTTCACCTCCCCCCGCCGTGAACAGATGGGTCCTTTTACTTTATTTTCCACATCAAGTATGATTATTTCTTCGTGCCAAAAGCCACCTGCCGTTCCTTGGTCTCTGTTCTAATTATTTATGTTGGTAACACACAGCAGGACTTGTTATCAGTTGGATGGTATCTTAATAAAGGAAGGCACATCAACATATTGACATCATGTTCAAGGGGAAAATTTATCATCACGCAAAGGCGGGCAGAGGGGGGTACCAGAGCGGATCAGGCCATGTGCCAACACCTCCAAATCTGACCTCCTTTTGTTCCCCGACTCCTGAGTTCCCTCTCCAGCACACATCTGAGAAACCATGTGATGATAATTAGGTGAAAGCCCATTAAAAAGTCAAATAAGAGAGAATACATTATCATTGAGGTACCAGGACCTGATGATTTTCAGTTGTGTGTGTGTGTGTGTGACAGAGAAGGACGAAATGGCTGCTTGAACAAGACAAAAAGTCACTACTTGTTTTGTGGCACATAAAGGGTGTGATCACACCTGGTATTATTTCTTTTGTCCAATTCATTGAGGAAAAGTTAACTGTGTTGCATTCTTGAATTTGATCTGTTACAGCTCACAGATACCTGTTATAAGAGAACTAGAGCTTGTAAACAGAAGTCGGCCAGTTTATTGGACAGTTCTGGTAAATTATCATCTCAACAAGACTTCAGACAGGTAGTAGACAAAACAAATCTTTTAACCCAGAAGACGCAATAGGTAGTATGTCAGTGCCCCTTCAAAACACCCTGTATAGCTGTTCCAAACACAATTTATACAAGTGTTTTGTCATCTGCTGCCTCATAGTGACATTTAGACAACTGATAATGAGAGTAGAGGGTTGCGATCAACACAAGACAAAGACAAGAAAAGGTTTTTGGCCCCCCAAAACTTCATCAGTGGTGTAGGTGTAGGCAACTAAAATTGCTTTGTGAAGGTTAGGGAAAGATCTGTCATGATTTGCGTGTCTGCCTTTGCTATTGATTTTAAACCTTAGTTATTTGTATCACTAAAGACAAAATGGTTATTTATGAGCTTTATAGATGGTCGTTTCTGTGTGGAGTTCTCTCCTTTGATACTGTTTATTTCCCCCACAGTTCAAAGACATGCTGATTAGGGCAAATTAAGTGTTGCAACTTAATGATGTTCGATGCATGCATTATGTCTTGTTTGGATGTGGAGTCTGCTATGGTGTATGATACTGTTAAGTATCATGCAAGAGGCTACATACTTGATTGGTCAAGACTGTAGTTTTGGGTTGTTGTAGTTGGTTTGGACCTCAGGACAAGTAAAAGCACAAAAAATAGCTGAATATGAGAAATGTTCTTGCCTTTCTTTATATAGAACTTTATTTATGTAGAACTTTTCAACAGGTCTTTACAGATGGGTGTAAAGAAATAGAGTAGGCAAAATAAGAGACAAAGGACACAATAATATATAAAAACATGGTCACAAAGTGTACAAGCCACAAAATATAAAGTTATTAGATTGTGCTAAAGCTGATGGGAAAAAAAGTGAGTTTCAAGATGCTTTTTATAAATCATCTCCTGACCTGGCCAAATAAACTGAATGAAAAGATGAAACAAAAAAATCACAAAAAAAGCCTGATCCACCAATGCTTATTAGGAGACAAGGGAAACATTACATCAGCGATTCCCCTCAGAGCTAGAGAATAGAGATTGAGTCAAAATGTTGCAAATAAAAGTAGCAATTAAGTTAAGTATTAATGGCATTTCAAAGCATCATGTCGTGGGGATAGGTCACTCTTAATCAGGGCTCCACTGTTCTAAAATGTAGAACACTTACAATTAAGCATACTCAATACTTTAATCCCTGGGAGCAAAAATGAATACATCATAATTACAATTTCACATGTACAGCTCCGCTTGTTTCTAATGTGACTGGAAATGGGTTTAAAAATATGTCATTGATGACGGTCGGTGCATTATAATTACAGATTCCTCTATCCTTTCAAAGCTTTTCTATCCGTCCTGGGCCAAATACAAAAGCCATCGTATTACCCCACGAGGGCAGTAAGCCATTGTAGCACTCCCATTACGGAGCCAGATTTAAAAGGGTTACAAAACCTTTATCTACCCATTTAAGAACATATATGGGCTCACGGTATCCACAAGAGTGCAGTGAGGAAAAGCCATTGTGAAGCTCAGACAATGCACTGACCATAAATCTATAACAGCCTTTAGGATTAAAGAATATGCTCTCTGAGTTTAATTACATATTGCTTCTGAGAGGTTTACCCCCGCTTATCTTTTTCATAGTTCTAAGAACAGTCGGAGAACCCCCTCCCACCACCCTTTTTTTTAATTGTGTTTGCACTGCGAGAATTGGGAACAATTTTGATGGAATTTTTTAGCTCCTACTTCAGAGCAGGTACTCTCCCAGCACAAGAGAAACCCTGAATGAAGTAAGTTTATGGTGATTGGTCGAACACATGAGCCAGTGCAGCACCGGCAACTGTCATCTTTAAAAACATGTGTAACAGCTTGTAACGGTAGCCTTAAAAAAATGGACCAAAACATTTATTTTTATTGAGCGTATATGCGATGGGGGAAATATAATGCTATTTTGACTAGTCAAAGCAAAACATAAAAATCTTGTGTGTGACGTTGCGATACCAAACCCCGGCTGGCTTTCGTCACTTCAGCGTTCCTATTGGTGGTGCGAATGCAAACAGAAAAAAAAGCCCTTGAAGGTATGTAGTTCTCAGGGGAGCTCCCCAGTGGGCAGTTCCTCTCAGGGAGTCCCCAGAACTGTTTGGTCCGAAAAGGCCTATTGTTGCAATGTAGGACATAGAGTATTCTGAGGAACTCTATCCCCAATTGTAGAAAAAAACTGTAGATATGGGCCGGGCAATGTGATCTCAAATCAAGATCACAATCATCATCATTTATCTCAGTAAAATATATGTATCTTTTTAATAAAACCAGTTTCCTTTCTCATGCCAGCTTACTTTATATGTTTGTCTGGACTGATTATAATATGAACATTTAAAGATTCTGGACTTGTGGACTAGACTTTGGGCTGATTATCTGGTTAAGAGTCCGGTCAGATGGCTGTTGTAGCTATTCTCAGTTTAATGGGATTCAGACAATTTATTTATTGAAAACTGAGGTGAGAGTGAATTCAGGTTGGTGAGAGATTTGGTGTTGGTAAATTGATAAATTTGGTTTATTGTGCCGCCTTACAACATTACAACATGAAAGAGCCACCAACAGCAGCTCAGCCCTAATGCTCTTTTAACATTAGTACATTTTCTACACTTAAGTATCAGTGTGTAGCATCAAATCAAATGTGTTTTATGTTTCTGGTTTGTTTGGAGGTATCGTTAGTGTGAGCAATCCCATGAAGTGTATCATGTTAACAACATGGAATACAAGATGGAAAAACACCATGTACAATATGAACAAAACAAAAGGTTGTCACTTTCTATTGTCAAACAACTGCATGAAATGAATGCCTTTGCTTCTGTCTCTCTGACAAAGAGCAACTCTAAGTCCTCTATGCATTATTACGGTAACATCTTTTGTTATGTCTTCCTTTGCATCCTTTGACCAGGTGAGATTCAGTATCCTTGCAGGTGAATATTCCCAGTCTGCTGCTGAGCCTTTTGGAGGCGACAGGTTGTGTTTAGGGAACTGTTTGCAGAGGGCCATATGTTTCCTCTACTCTGAAGGGACAGGGCAATGCTGAATGTAGGTTAGCACCTGCTTCATAAATGTAATATCTGAGGGAACTCTTTTTGAACTCCCATTGTGCTGCAGAACAGACACCTGAGTTTGCAGATGATTTGTATGAGCGTGGATCACTTTTTAACAAGCATTTTTTAGCGATGATGAGTGTGCTTACTGAATAGTGTTGAGTCTTCAGGTTAGATGATACTACCTGCAATGTCATGGGGAGGAATTTATTAAAACCCTGTGAGTAGTTGTTTGATTTATAGCAGGTCTTGGATCCCTTCCTTTGAATTATAAAGTCTTGCAATTAACAGATTGAAAGGACATTTAACCCTGTGTTGAGGGAGTGCCGGGAATTACAATGAATGATGCTGAAGTTTAGCAGCAAGAAAGTTTGAAACAATGAGAAAAGCTTACCCAGTTGAAGCCCAGAACTTCCCCCACAGTACTGTAGGACAGTAGGACAATAATTCAGTAAGTTATGGAAATTACTTCTATTGAGTACACTCCTTTGAAGAATATTGGGAAGATTATTATGCTGGTTTAATTAGTATGCAAATGTATTTCTTTATGATCACTTTCCTTCTTTCTTCATTATATTTCATCTCTCTATTTATCCTTCGAGAAAGAGAAAGATTCAATTCACTTTGTCTTGTGTTAGAGCGCTAATTTATTGCTCTGTAATTAATTTCAAATACATTACCCATTAATCAGACACATCTGTACAATTATGTGCACAGAATTTCTTTTACAATGGCTGAACTTACCTGTCTATTCTGCAAGCTCGCCCATTTACCATCAAGGACATTTAATTTTACAACTTAGAGGAGGTCAAACAAGTATTTGAAGAGATATTTAACTTGGCTAAAGTGTTTTTACTGCACATTCAGTACTTCCCAGAGTTCTTCAAATCAATTATCATCATTCACTTGCGCCTCTTTTGAAATTTGGGAATTAAAAAAAGCAGACACAGCAGACTCAACCAGTAGTTCTCAAACTGGGATGCAAGAGCCTCGTCAGAGGTCACACAAGATCATTTACCTCAGTAGCTGGTTTACATGGACCCTACTATTTCACTAATAATTGGAATAATAGCCCAATCAGAATAAAAATGCCTCATGTAACCACCTCAATCAGAAAAGACTGGCCCGATCCGGCCCGATGGTGGTGTAAACCTTTGATAATCCGTTCAATAGGAAAATATTAGCGCCTAATAACCATGTAAACGCTTAATTCGACCGTTTCTCTCTGGTTGGAATAAATATATTCTTTCTGCGCATGTTTGCCCCACATGGGGGGAACTTTAGATGATGTGAACGAGTTTCCGGGAGGGACAGAAACATGGCAGTGGTCCAACTTTTTTGTTGGAGACCTTAAAAGATTTATGGATTGTTGAACATCTTGATGGTCGAAAGACTTGGATCAACAAGTTGTCCAAACAAGTGTTTGAAAAGATGAACAAAGCTGGAAAAAAACTTTTTCTTCTGTTATATTTCCAGCAGATTAGATGCTTCACAGCAGGCGGAACCACTGTCTGCATATCAAAAAATTTATATTCTGATTAAATGCTTTGGGGCATATAAACGCAAATCTTATCGGATCATTTTATTTAGCGACCATTTTAACAGTTAAGTTGGAATCTCTAATCAGAATGATTTCAATCGGGTTGTAGAAATGTTGTCCATGTAACCGCAGCTAGTGAGTCACATGATGACATGCAGTATACTGTAGCCTACTGTTGAGGTATAAAAGATCAGGAACAGCCGGTGCAGCTTCCAGTTAGCCACCGCAGGTGACACCTGCAGAAGCCAGTACAGAAAGCTGTTCAGCAGAGGGTCTCATCACATTGCAGCTATAAGGTTTAACAGAGAGATCAGTCAGGCCTTAATCTCTCCATAGCTGTCCATGCATGCCTTCCTCTCCACCTCTATTCTCATTCAGATACTGTTTAATTCCCATAATCCACGGCCCTGGCTATGGTCTGAATTAATGTAAGTCCATAGACTTCACAGCTAAATGAAACAAGACCCTATTGTTGTCACAACAACGTATATATATACATTACAGTGGGGGGGGTGGTTAAATCACCCCCTTGCTGTGCATTGCTATCAATGCTTTGTTTTTTTAATCATTGCTGACTAATGAGACCCCACAGAGCATCCAGGCCCGCAATGAACAAGATCACATTGTGGCAGATCACCTGCGCTAACCTTCTGTCGAGTTACAATGCCTGTGATGTACTGTGACTGCTTCAATCAAAGCAGCAGATTTGAATATCCACAAGACTTTCCAGTAACAGCCTCCGCGTGAGATTTATGCCCTCATTGAGAAAATTACATTCACTCCCTGTCCTCACTGTTTGGCATCCATTACAGTTCATTATTATCTTCTGAAGCCGTACAGCTCTGTAATAAAAAGGGGAAAAAAAGAAAAGCGGAAGTTTGTGCCTAGATTGAGGCATAAATTGTCCCGTCCCTGCTGTTGCAAAACACTTGGCCGTATCTAATTATTTTCTTTCTCCTCCTCGGTCTGTCTTTCTGGAAGTCCAGGCGTACTTGTCGACTAAAGTTGTGCTGCCTGGTTTCACACTGGACTTATTCTTAGCCATGCTAGCAGCGTGGCTCTAGAAATGGCAGCTTTGGTCGGTCCATCAGTCGGTTGGTCCAGGATGGGCTACCATGGGATTTTCATGGTCCACATTCATGGTCGCCACTTTTTGACTTTCAAATGTATGCACTTGTACTGCAAACATTCCATTAATTGCTAAGAAAATTAGCATGCTAACTTTGGCATGCCGATAGATAGATAGATAGATATATAGATAGATAGAGGGAAATTCATTTTGCTCAGGTCAGTACCATACTAACAGACAAGATAATAGATAAATAAAATAAACACCACAGTACAAAACAGGAGATATGATTCTAAAAGACAAGATTTTTAAAGGAATATTAGTTAGCATATTAACATGTTAACTGAAGCATACAGATGTAAACATGCTATTGTTACTTACCAAACATTACTGCGTTAACATGATTATGTACTTTACAGTACTGGGGAAATAAGGGGTTGCATTAAATAAATATATTGTAATTTGATAAATTAACTAGCTGGATAGAGCTATACCTGTAAGACACAGTGGGTAAATAAGCAGGAAGTCACACATAGTATGCTTGAAGCAGTATTTTCAAAGTCTGGAATAATTCCTACTGTGATTTGGTTCAGAAAAACGAAATTTAAACTAAAGTCACACTAAATAACAACATAGAGCCTTTTCCGAGAAAACAGACTGATAATACAATGTCATCTAGACAGATGCTTATATTTAGATATTTGTTCCTGTCTCCTTCAAATAAATAAATACCAGAGGAGAAGATTGTAGGGAAGTTTAAGTTTCTTAGTTATAACTGTAATCATAGTTAGATGATGACTGCAAAACCAGTAGATTCCCTTCTTGTCTGTCCTGTTTAGAGCCTTTCTTTGTTTGTAATTGCAAACTAAAAACAGGATACAAAAATGTGTCCGCTCACTCATCTGTTGTAGTTCAGAACAAAGAAACCAAACTTGAAGGTGTTGTCACACCCCCAAACACAGAAGACAACTTATCACACATGTACCTGTGCGCTGGTCCTAGTCCTCCACAAATATTTTCCCTCCTACCTCTGTGTGAGGCAGATGTCAACATCTGTCTGAGATGAGTTCTCTGAATCGCTCATTCCCCTCTTACATGTATAAGCAGGTGTTGTGTTTTACCCTTTGGAACAATCCGAAAAGTATGTTTTACATTTGTTGTTTATTTTCTCCACTACCAGTATTAAGTCCTTAAGCTCTATGATGTTGTGAAATTTCAAGGAAAAACACAAGTGCAATTGGTTCTTTGGGCGTAGAGGGACATTAAAACAAATGTTTGGAGATGACAGTGGTAGCAGCTAGGCTAACAGCTGGGACAGCCATGGGAGCAGGTGATGTTGGGGGCATGAGCAAGGGCTGATACTCCCCGCCACACACACACACACACACACACACACACACACACACACACACACACACTCACACAGCCTCTCACCCCCCACCCCCACCCCCAACATGCTCGGTGAGGAGTCTTCATAAATAATCTTCCAGCAATCTGCCTCTCCCTCCACTCTCTTATTAATTACTTTTACGGCCAAAATCAAACATCTGTCATGCTAGAATATACAAATTAATTATGCAGCTTCTCCCCATCAAGATCCATATAACATTGTTCCTCAGAGCCTCACTGGCTGCAGAGGCAGAGGTAGCAGAACAGGAAGTAAGACTGTTTATATCTTCTGTGTTATCTCTTAATTTCTTTTAAAAGATCTGAGACTCGCCTCGAGAGAATTAAAAGAGAATTTATTGTGGTTTCACTCAGGCTTTTCATATTCACTCTATAGACAGATTTAAAGAGATTTTAGAGATTGACTCAGAGAGCTCAATATGATTCTTGTGTTGTTGACCTTTACGTATCCAGGGAAAGTCAACTGAGCATACATGCCCTTGAATAGAAACAATTCACTTGATCTTGTACTCTGTTTTTTTTATTCATTTCAGTTCTTGTCTCCTTTTTTGATATTGTACTCCTGAGACCTGATGCAAAAACCACTGTAATGTAGACTGAGGAGTAAAACTCTGTATGAACAAATGCAGGACTACGCATACACATTATTCATCAGATTCTTCATCAAATTTATAGAGCTGCATGTACGCATGGTTCTGTTTTATAAGTCTCAGCCTGATTTCCTAGGCTTCCTGTGTCTGCTCCACCAATTTCCAAAAGATAAGAACAGCAAAGAAGTGCTGACTGTTGGCATGTAGCCCATATCTCATACCAATATGAACACATGGGGATGTTGAAAACAGGAAATGATACAATGATACATCCTTCTTTGAAACTGCTCCTCTGAAGCTTGGCTAAAAAATAAAATCCCCCCAAAAATCAAGTTGATCAGTTCTATATTTAAAATAGACTCATTCTGACTAGATAACATGAGATCCTAATCACATGTGAGGGGGAAACATCAGAACTGGAACATTTTTAGTTGCAGTGTGAGTGTAACCCTAAATAACAGTGCTGAGTTTTTTTGTGCAGTCTTGTACATCCCTGTTTTTAGACCAAGTCTCCTGCTAAATGACTGTGTGTGTGCAGAGAAAGATGATCTTTGAGGTCCACGGGCCCACTGACAGAAGACAGCTGTCTGCCCATCCTCCAGATCGGCTCTGAGGTGTCCTGGGACTCTGCCTGCTCTCAGGTCAGGACCCCAGAGGGGAGGCACCATTTGGTACCAGTTACCGAGCGGCAGGGGGGCGCCGGTGCCTTCCTCCCTCCTTTCAGTCAAGGTAACGGTGGCCATGCAAACCTGGGCAGTTCCTGGCCGGCCGGCTGGCTGGCACAGGCAGGAGCTACCCATCATGCCACAGTGGTGAAGGGCCCAGTGACCTTGAGACAGGCCGGGCTCCTCCCCCTCGCTGTGCTGCAGACTGCTTATGAGAGGATGGATGGAGGCACATTTTGTTCAGTTTGTGACTTAACGAAACGTGCTGAACTCACTGTGATGCATTTTTAACCTGGGGATTTATTAGGGATTTATTTAGCACTAAGGGGAAAACAGATTCAGAAATACAGGCATCTGTTCATCAACACTATACATTGTCTACTCAGACATCCAGCAGACACAGAACAACAAACGTTTCCCATTGGAGTTGTGTTGTCTTCCACCTGATGAATGTCAGTCCCGTAGTCACTTACAATCCTTTTATCTCTGATTTGGTCTTCACCAACTCCTGAGAAAGATATCTGGCTCATTAGAGGCTAGATGTTCCATTTTCCTCCCCAGCTGGTCACTAACTTTGTCTGTCTGCCAGTTGATGCTGTGCACTTAACATCGTACAGTTAGCTTGTCTGCCTGTACTTTTATATGGGGCATTGATGAGAGCCATTAGACTCAACCACACAGTCTATGTGCAGCCGGAGAACCAAAAGTTCTATAAAGTTGCGGAGATGGGTGATAATTATCAATGTGTTCATCAACGCAAGAGACAATTTCACATCAGTCACTCAATTCAATGTTAATATTTAATAACACAAAAATATTGCTTAGTGTTTCATATTACGCTAAAGTTAAGTTACCAATTTCGTATAAAGGACTAAAATTTGAATAGTTTATTGTAGCCTTAAGAACCACAGACGGTTCCCTGAAGACTCACTCCCTTATTGAATTTGTATTTGTAGGGAAAATGGACTCCTTCGGCTCACTTTTTTGTTTTTTCGAAACGCAGCTGTGAACTATGTTTCAAAGCAATGTGTTGGAGATGCTAATAGGGTGCTATGAAAATAATAAATAAGGCAATGCATCTTCAAAATGCCCTTGATAAAAGAGGGTTTTGAGCCTTGTCAATACCTCCACAAATCTAAAGTACTGTATATTGAATCCTAAAATGCCTTTTGGATCTGTGACAATCACCCTGATATATCCCATCAGCTTTAAAGTCACCTGTATGTACACATGTATGTAAGTATGTACCTGCTGTTAGTACGGTAATCAGTGCACAAGCCTTTTGTCTTTGTCATCAAACAAAAAACAAAAACTTACCAATCTGAACAATTTATGACGGTTAAGCGTGGCAGCATATATTATGACAAACAACACATGCTCCATTATGCCAGCTGGTGTAATGATGTGTAATGCCGGACTCATTAACTTCTGCACACAGTTTATGGTGGCCTTTTATGACAGAATTAATTGATTCACACATGCATTAAAACAAAAATAACTGGAATAAAAATGCAGTTGGATGCTGGCCTCTAATCTGTCATAAACACTTCTGGTGGTGATGCGGGGCCACATTATTCATGTAAATGACTGGTCATATACGCTATAAACAAGCCCAAACAAGCCTTCAGTCACAGCTAGCTTTGAATTTCTCACCGAGCAAATACTACAGTAAAAAATCAGCATCTTTAACAACTATTAATTACTGAGACATATTTTAAAAATATGTATTTATTCTCAAATCTCTTGAATCCTATAAACATATTTCTCTTCTCAAGGAATATTATTGTCACTGGTGACATTTTTACTTGCAGTTGAGCTCTTAGTTTGTTGTTAAACCACGTATGATGATTAAATCTGTATTCATTATTTGTTCAAACGAGCCATTAAAGAGAGATTAATTTGTGAATTGTAATCATACACCTTCTAGATGGCTGGATTAGACACCACAGATTGTGGTCAGTGCCGCAGATCTTACAAACTTAATAACTTTTCAACCATTTTCTGTACAAATGCTGTATTACTTTTATTTATCCCCTCTGGAAATAAGGCAATTCATTGATGTTTGAAAGCCACATTTGTAGATAGAAGGTGGGAAACTGGCTTGTAAAATCAGAGGTACTCAGGGTACCCAGAGACTCTATTTAGTATTGATGTCTTATTGTAACAGCAAAATAATTCTAAAAACAAGTGTTTTTAATGACAATTGTCTTTATGAACCTGTGATGATGCTGAAAGGTCAATAAACTAAACTAAACACTGAGATAGGCTGGGATTCAGTACAAGTTTTCCATCCAACTTTTCTCCAGAGTTTTATTCTTGTTGGGATAGAAAAAGCCTCTGAAACTGAATCAGAACTAAAAGCTTTTCTGCCAATCTCCAAGATGATTCATTACAAGAATGGCAGCATTATATCTGATGTCTTCATCATGGTCAGGGCGCAGTGTAGATCTCTATTTCTTGGAACGGCCCAATAAAGAACCTCTAAGGAAAAAAAGGGATTTTCTTCCAGCATATGTGACAGTGAAAGTCTGACATTTAATCAAAGATAGAGCTCTCATCAAAAAAAATGGAAAGGGCTCAGGCTTTTGCCCCAGATGACTCGCTACCCAGCCATTACCAACAATTTAAGCCATATGTTTAAGAATTTCCCTCGAATCTCCAAGATGAAATGAAGAAAGGATTAAGCTGGGAGATAATTTTCTGAGCCTCCACTGTGATGAGGGTCACATCAAAGCGGTCCCAGCAGTCCATATTGAGGAAATGATTTTTATCTCTTGGGCTGGACAAGTGTATACAAGCTGTGCTCCGCTTCGAACCCGTAATGAATTCCTTAATCCGAATCTCATTGTTATGAACCCTGCAATTACTTACCCAGTAATAAATAATCCATCTTTTGAAGCTGGACAGATACTGTATTGGTTTTAGTGAAGGACGCTCAATCAGTGGATTATGTGTAAATTGCTTTTGCTGTAATGTTTCACTCTCACTGGTCGAGTGTGTTTTTACAGAAGGTGGTGTGTTGCTGCTGTTCAGGGACACCTTCTTGCTTTGTCTGACAAAAAGAAATAACCCTGAAAACCATTATTTACATGTGATTCTGCCAACTGAAAGACAGGTTTTCTTGTTTTTGATACAGTAGACCTAAAACTCTTATGTGTTGTCTGTAACAGTGTTGGCACAGAATTCATTTTTCTGGGAACAACCATTACTTTTTGTCAAAAAAATAAAACTGAGGTCATTAAAGTTACTAGCTTTTTCCGGAGCTTTCAACTGATGGTCTTTATCAGTTGTCATGAGATGGCTCAGTTGTCTTCATGTGTAAGTACCATATAATGACAAATGAGCCATCTTCATTCAAGTTGAGTAAACTTCAGCAAACGATCATGAGATGTGGTTGAAAACTTGGGAAAACACCTAATAAGAAGACCTTAATTAAGTTTTTTTCTTTCAAACTATTTCCTAGCTCAAGAATAATTCTTGAATATTCTTCTAATTTAATGCTCAAACATTTAATCCTTATCTTTGCTCAGTCAAAAAGTGATAAAATCTTAAAATTATGAGATGACATTTAGAATTTCTAGCCAGTTTGTCCTGCGCAAAACAATATAATAAAATACACATGTAATCAGTGACAAGGTCTGCACATAATTAATGTGAATATAAATATATGCCAAAGTTCTTTTATTAAGTATGCATGAAAGTGCCACTGAATAGAGAGGCTTTTCCACGTTTTTGGGACAAGTGTGGAGACTCGTGCAAGCAGATGGAGAAGTTCTTTTCTCATTTCATTCTGGAGGTAAAACATTGCACGGAGACACTCTGTCGTTGTAGCTGAGATTACAAGGAGCCTCGGCCACCGCGGCTCAACAGCCACTCAAGATTTCATGTCTGGGGCAATCCTCGTCACAGCTTGTATCACCTCACCGACAGATGTCAGTGAAATCAGCGACAGCCGATCATGCTGATCCCTCCCGTAATCATGTGCGATGATCCCGCCGTGACACGGAGCTGTGGGAAATATGTCCGTCAATACCATCGCCGCAGGCAGATGCACCAGCATACCCCTGCCCATGCCTACCACCTGCACCCCCCCAGTCCCTCCTCCTTGCTCCTTCCTTCCACCATGTGCTGCTGCCTTTTCTCTTGATCTCTCCATCAAGCCTCTTCCCTCCTGGCTGCTGTATGTTTAACTGCTTATGCATTTCTCTTTGACCCTCTTGACCCACGTTTCTCCTGGAGTGTCATTTCTAGTGTAACGACATGAATGACATGGAGGTTTTATGCGACACAGACCTGTTATAACATGAGGTAAAATCTGTGAGGAGAGCAGCATTGTTGGTATGTTTTTGCTTACCTTGTGTTTTTGGCCAGGTCATGCATGTCATAATGCTCACAGAGGGCTGGACAGCTGCTGTCCCTGACCAGCCCTTCCTCCCCATGGCCAGAGTTGCAGCTCTGTGAAAAAGGCCACTGCACAAACACAGTCTCCCTTAAAAACAGAATGTGGCATATGCTCAACTAAGGAAGCGGCAGCGAGCATTCTTGCAGAGCTCAGCTCTATGTGGCTTCTCTCCATGAAGGCCCTGCAAGGCAAAAGGTTTCCAAACAATTTCACATTTTCATGTTGAAACCTTGCACAAAAAAAAGAGGGGGAAAAAAAACTAGGGGAGCTTTGCATATTCACACATGCCGCAGGCTAGCACAGTTGCTGCTGCTAGCCTCTGTGTTCCCAGCAAAACCTTGACAAAGGTCATAAACAATTTGCCGGATCCTGTTATTAAGAGAGCTTTTAAAAAAAAAGCAAGAAAAAACAGCACTCATGATCACTTTGCCCAGCAGCTAGCTTCATCATCTGTAGCCATTCCAACATATGCTTGCAAGATAATAAAAAATGTGGCATTAAACATGGCGGCAGACTGAATTTTGTTCCAGGCTACATATAGCAAGTCAATCCTTCCCTCTGGAAACCTATTTAATATAAGGTAGTTAATGCCACCAGTCATGATGATGTTTCTTGCATAATATAATTTATAGTGGATAGAGGTCCATAAATGGGAGGCATTGTAAAATATTTCCATTATGTGAGGAATGTCAGTGGGTAATAAAGGCTTTATTCTACTTTTTATGGCTCTCAATCTGTTGTTGTTCCCAGCAATTTTTAAATCTGTTCAAATTCAGTGAATATCTTAATGTG
This sequence comes from Macquaria australasica, assembly GCA_005408345.1. Lineage (NCBI taxonomy): Eukaryota > Metazoa > Chordata > Actinopteri > Centrarchiformes > Percichthyidae > Macquaria > Macquaria australasica. Next base: position 219,352 of record SEMN01000206.1, on the reverse strand, counting down.
CATGTTAAAAGCAGGAAATATCAGTGAGTCTTTTACAAAGTGACTCTCGGGGCACGACTTTTTGACTGGGCATAAAAAAGACTGCAAGTCCAGTAAAGTGAAAGTGCATCCGCTAGACTCCTCTTTTTATCACCTCGGCTTCTCCTTTTTTTATGCAGAAATTATACATCTTTCTTTAACAGTGCTGTAAAGGTTACACAGTCATTTAAGCAGCAGTTCAGACAGATTGATGTTTATGTCATTACAGCGGCAAATGAAATGTGTCTCTCTCCTCTCTTACTCCAACATAAAGCAGAGATGAGCTTCATCCATTGATGACATTGGAGATACATTAGAGTCAAAGTTGGGGAGAGGAAGATGGCGGTTATTACCTGACATTATGGATGAGGGGGGGCTACCTGCTGCTGTTATAACATAATGAAGAAGTACCTCCTTCAGTCACTTTGACTGGTGGCATTGGGACTCATTTTTCCATCACAGTAACAGAAGCAGAAGCAGTTTAGAATGTCTTTTGTTCTGGTGTATTAAAGGGAAACTCCGGGCCCTATTTTTTTACAAATTTTAAATGACTAATACTTACCAAAATCTTTGAAATTGGTCCAGTAGATCCCTACAGAGACAGACCATTTTATTAAAGAGTAAGATCCTTTCGTCTTCCTGCAACAACTCAACCTCCCATGAGATTTCAGAGCAAGACTTTCTGTTTCTGGTTAAACAAAAAGGATCTTACTCTTTAACAAAAGGTCTGTCTCTGTAGGGATCCTTTCCATAATGTTGTCAGACACCCAGAATAATAATCTGAGCAAAAACAAGCACTTTTAATGGATGGACTTTGATGGGCGCAATTGCCCGCAAGGATTCCTGTTCGCGGATGCCAGCGGAGGCGATCTACTGGACCAATTCCAAAACTTTTGGTAACTATTAGTCATTTTGACCCCAAAACCTGTAAAAATAGGGCCCAGGTTTAAAAATACTGGTTTCCCTTTTAAAGGGAACATCAGGAATCTATGATTTCTATTAACCACTATCAGTGACTAGTCTGACGTCTGGTTTTCAAAGCACAGACCAGTGATTTACTGTAGCTAATTAAATCCAGCATTAGAAAGCGCTCAACCAGCACATACCTCCACGACGGCTGCACAATCCTCTAAATTTTCCATTTTAATAATACTAAGACATAGTAATGCATAAAAATGTGATCTGCATCATGACTACATAAATGCTGATAAAAAATCTTTGCAGTGGAAAACAAGACGAAACATTAGATTCTGAGAACTGATGCTGTGAAATGTAGATTAGCTTGTTATGGCTTATAGGGTTGCACCTGTCCTGGTTGACAATGCCAATAAAGTCCATTCATGTGCATACATAATGATGGTCTTTTCCAGCCGGCGGTGATGCATCTCCCACCATATCTGAGGTTTTATGCATTGAAATCTAGCATCCCTAGAATCAGATAAGGCTAACCAATGCTTTTCCCCCAATTTTGCAACGGCTGATTCAAATAAACGAGACTTCCACAACAAATCCACAATCTTTGCTGTCGCCTCTCCTTGCTGCAGAGGACAAAAATGTGTGGGAACTTACAATAACATAATGTACTACTTTGAACTTCCAAGACTTACTTCCCCCAGGAACCATTTTCCAAAATATGTTTCAGTATTCACAAATATACTGCAGCTATGATATCTCTGCAACGACTCATTACTTTTGACTATGTGGCTGCTTACCTGGCATGTGCAGTTACTTAACTTTCAAAACTAAACCTATAATATTGACTTGATTTAATCTTTTTCAAATTTATGAATAAGGAAAAATGAACAATTTGTATCGCTAAGCTTTCTCGCTATGTGTGTGTTAAGTGCTATAATAGAGCACTGGAGCTAACAATTTACCAAATACACATGGCTTGCACTTAACTGTTGGACTGATGTATGCAGCAATCTGCTAAAAATAGTACATTTCTTCTACCGTCATGGCATTGTGAATTGTAGGGACTAATTAGTGGTGAAATGATACAGAAGTCTTTCTTCTGCATGATTTACGTCATTATGGCTGCTCTTTGTCTCCATCCCCAAAAGGAATTACTGTATTAGCAGATTACGCCTCTCATTTCAGTTATCAGAGGCTACAAGAAAAGTCCTGATAACATTTAGGATTTCTTGTTGTACTAATTTGGTTCTGCTATGTCATATTAAAGAAAGAGAATTGTCTGTAGTATTAATGCATGAATGATTGTACAGTGGCTGGGGCTGCAATTACCAAGCACACCACTAAAGCCATAAAACAGCACCAACACTGATATCATAGCACTATTGTATTCACTCAGCCAGAAAATCCCCTATTGCTCTCATCACCATGTGCCGCCATACTGTAGATAACTCTCTCCCTCTAAGATTCACCTTATCTGATTATGTCTGAGATTTTCATATTATTCCTCCTTGATTAATACAGACATAAACTTGTCTAGTTGAATCCTCTACTTTAGCATAATCAGCTTTCTGCAGATAGCTGGAGGCTCTTCAGGACCCCCAGTCACCCACCCCCCGCCCAACACATCCGCTACCATTCCCCACCCCCACCCCCATTACACTCTGTGACATGTGTTTGTTTATTTATATTTCAAAATATCATCTGCCCACAAACGTCTGTCCATCCCTCCCCAAGAAGGAATAATCCACAAGATGAAAATGTGTCTCAATATGTCTCAGTATGAGCTTAGCTTGTAAAATGCTGCAGATCGACCCCAAAAACTCATCCACATGGACCCGCCTTCCCGCCCATCCCCCCAAAAAATGCTCTCTAATAAATGTGTGATATGAATTAAGCATCGCCTCGTTTTTGGGATTTAAGGATCAGGCATCTGTAAACCACCTCTTTTAAAGTGCGTCAATATGCTCTGTGTAGTCTTTGGTGTTGTAATCTTGGGGGAACAACATGAAATCAGATCAAAGTGTAGTTGGAAGGTGACGAGCTGAAGATCTGCTCTTGTGTTTTTTGACAACAGCTTGAGAGGCGGGACAGATTGTCATTCGCTTGGTTTTGGGCAGCAGGTTCATTCTGGTGGTTGGATCATACAACGAAATCTGATGTAGAAATTTTCTTCTGTGCATTTTGCATGAACGCCACATGTCATTTTTCTTGGCAATTGGAATTGTCATGTCTTGAAGCGCACATTTTGTTTGATAGCTTTACCTTTAATGTAAGGGCAAAAAGAGAAGGAAAGTAAAACATTCGAGCAAATCAGTTTATGAATATAATAACTGACAAACCTGAGTGAAACTACAAGTGACTGCAAAACTATTATTCTATATCTGTAAACCTTTCTGTCCAACTTCTGACAGCTAAATGAGAACAAAACTTAAGAATAAAAATTATTCAATAGTAAAACAAGCATGCACCAAAAGGTTGGACTTCTGCAATGGCTCCATCTGTATCTACATGTCCTATCCTGCACACATACATTAGTGTGAACTCTGCAGATTGGACACAATGTGTACCACAGAATAAGTTGTAATTGCTGATATTATCATGCTAGAATGCAGCCATAAAGCACACTGGAGGCTAAACCTCGCCAGTGAAAACTTCTACATCCACACAAAGGCATAACAGCACTGAGAAAATCTTCCTTTTTGTTAAATAACAAAAGTAGTTTGCACTGAGGGCAACTATGGCTGAGCGGTCGTGCAACCTGGAGAGTTTCAGTGAGAGGAGGCGAGGGAACACAGGCGGGGAGGCAGGGACATCAGCGCGATCTGCAACACTAGTCACGGCAGATGGACATATCACAAGGCCCGGTGCGAAGTTGCTATAACACATAATGTTGTTTGTGCCATGTTTCCAGTTCTCAGTGCTGGGCAACCGGCATAAAGGCCTGGATCCTGAACTGAAACAGCTTGACTCGGTGTAATGAAATTGCCTGGATCCCAAGTGCATCCTCCTTTCTGCATCGCTGTATCGGAACAATCGCGTTGCCAGACACAATGGGAAAAGCCCGAGAGGATGTTGAAGATGCTTTTCGGCGCTCGCGTTTTTTGGGAGAAGATTTGAAATGAGATGCGGCTTTCTCAGTTTGTTGTGGTGGAAGTAGAGGTAATACTTTAGTGCATAAAAACACGCCAAGACTCATGGATACAGTTTGGTGAATACTGGTCTCCTCTGTTGCCTCGCCCCCCCACTTCCCCCATCCTCTGCTTGTATCCCTCCTCCCCCCTCCCACCTGCTCAGCATGGAGCGTGTTAAAATGATCCTCCCTATTGTCTGCTGATGGTCAAAATCCAACAAAGCGGGTTTCACTTACCACGAGATGAAAAGATTATCAGCTCAAACATCACTTTAGTTATGGGTCAATAGCTTAGGGTTTTAATCTATTGGCCCCCCAAATGCACCACCACCACCATCATCATCATCATCATCATCATCATCATCAAGGGAATCAGAACTTTGGCACAGATGTCTTTGGTTAATCTTTAGGGTGCAGAGAAATACACAAAAAGCATGGACTGTACAAGGATACAGAGATGTGAGAAACTTTCACTGACTAGCATCCTAAACTGAGTCATGTAAGGCAACAAAAAAAGTTTAGTGTGAAATTAACGTGGACTTATGGAGATATTACCCACTAATCTAACGCTTGTTCGTGCTATTGTTTGTTTTCACTCCCGGCTCCCGTCTGTAGCCAGTTGGCAGTAAACAATTTGTAAGAATAAAAATAAAAAGAAGGATAGATATATTAATTATTCAAAACATAAAATCAACAATGGGGAATATATATAAGCAGGGCAGAGTCATAAAAAGGAAAGTCAAGACAAAACAAATCTGTCAAAGAAAAAGGTCATTACATAAAAGGCAAGTCTATAAAACCAAGTTTTTAGAGGTGGGTTAAAAGATGAAACAGATGTAGCAGCCAGAGCCTCAGACAGACCAGGATTGTGTGATTATAAATGTTATCCAGTTCATCTCGGGTTAAAGATCTGTAATGCAACTGGGAGCCAGAAACATCAGAAAGGCTTAAAAACTCACCAGAAACAGCTAATCATGTCTTATTTAAAATTTGAATAAATATGTGATGCATTTAATTTGACTGGGGAAGCAAAATGCTGCTAATAAGAAGGGCTGATTCATCATGACTGCATATTTTATTCAGACATGCAGGGGTCTATGTCAGACTGCTCAGTAACAGAATCTGCTGGAAACCTTTTCAGTGGAAGTGCATCAGAATGAAACATGTTAACATGTTGCACAGCTCTTCTCCAATATCAATGCTTAACTCCCCAAGTGTTTTCGGCTATCTCACGTTCATCATGGTGGTGTCTAAGGTTGTTTCTGGTTTCTTTTTACTGTATATAGTCCATCAGTTTGCCTGTATGTAACACCCTGTTTAAACACCCTAAATACAAATAGTAGCTGAATAAAAATACTTTTTCCTTGTTAGTTTTTAGTGAAGCTCTGACTGGTCTGCACCTCGCTGTGTGTGCTTTTCCAAGTTAGAAACTGCTGTATAGTGTTGGTGGAAACATAATTTTGGAAATCCAATTAAATTTTGTATGACATTGTTTTCCTCATAGTTAGTTGTATTATTATTTTTAATGCATAATGCATAATAAAGATGAGAAATGTAAAGAGTCTTTGGGAATTAGACCCTATCGTGACGTCATCATATTTTAAGGATGGTAGAGAAGCTGTGAGTAGTATAGGAAACCCCTGATGGAGTCTAGACACTGGTGGTGGTGGTGGTGGAGGATGGCTGAAGATCTGGATGTGATGAGGAGTGGAGATCTGATGAGCTCGACCCAGACACTGGATGTGGTGGAGGAGGGTTGCAATGAATCCACACTGAAATGACAGCTGACAGCAAGCAAGAGGAGAACAGAGTTAAAGTTTGACAGCAGCAATATGATTGGCTGATGGAGATTGTGGTGAAATCTGGTTGGATAAGTGAGAGAGTAAACGCCCATAATCATAAAGCTGATTGAGAAGCAGGAAAAGAGAGAGAGAGAGAGATGTGAATGAATGAGGCATAAAGATAATCTTCCTGATTGAACTTACGCTGAGCTTCATTTTTATTTTAAAACTGTTTATTTCTAATTTCTGCTTTTGAAAAGTACCGTACAGATAGTAACTTGTATATGCCTGAGGTTTAGGGGTTCGTTGCCTTGCCTAAGGACATTTTGACATGTCTGATAAACATACAGGACAGCCTCTTTTGTCACAGCACCCTGCTGACCAAATGTCTGTATGTAGAGGTTGTTGTAGGCTTGTTCCCTGTCATGGAAATCAAACATGTGCTTTTCCGCACATCATATGACTCGCTGTAGTGAGGTGTCAGGTTGGATGAAGTATGACAGCATTTTCCAGAAATCTCAGTTCTCTCACCGTGTACAAATCAACTTCCATCACTGCAGTGTCTGTACCCTCCAAACAGAAAGAATCATCATGACTGGATGCATGGGTGAAATAGATAATCCAATCTAAATACCACATTGGATAGATAATACAGAAGGTCAAATGTAAAAGATCATGTTTTAATATTAACTTGAAAGGGGAACCAAGGGGAAAAGAATAGTAGAAACCACAATCTGTGCTAGGGAGACAAAGAGACCCAGGGGGAGCTTATAGAAATATGCAGTTTGATGATGTTACGTCACAGGGTTTCTGAGTTTCTGAGTCACCTACTGTATGTCTCTGTTCTTACTTTAAAGCCACCAACAAGCACTGAATACAGAGTAAATAGTGCAAAGCAATGCAAAGATTTGACACCAGAAAGCAAAATGGTTGGTTGGACGACATGGAGAGACAACTTTGCATTTTTTAGATCCTTATTTCCCAACTGGGGGGCAAAAAAGTAGCTTGAGTGTAAGATGCTACAGAATGTTAGCATTAGGTTTAAACTACCTGTACCTGTTTGGTTAAAGACATTTTCACTGCAGATCAAGAACAATGAGGTGAAACAAGTTCACAAAAGCCTGGTTTAACCTGCAGAAAGTCACAGACTATAGCTTCTAATTTGAGCCAATTTCCAATGGAATGCTTTTACATTTGTCTATTCTCACTTTTTAGACTTTCAGTGTTGATCTTTGTCACAGAGCAAAGAAGTGCCCAAGTATTTAAACATTTCAACTACAGCAGATTTTATGTTTTTAACTGATATTATTTGATACATTAAACAACAATTAGAATACTTTAAGTACTAAAGGAGTTCATTAATGTTTTAGGAATCAAGTCTAGTGACGAAACAATGGAAGATAATTTATTCTGAACTGATGACCTAGAACAGTAATCAGGGCAATATCTGATTTGAGTTTTGACGAGTATGAGCCAAATGCATGAAGTGTATTTTAATCAGGAGCTAGTAAATGAATTCATTGCTTTATTGATCAAACATGAATCTGCATTGGAGCCATTGGAGCTGAGTCTGTTTTGGGCTTATGTCAGTTTCTAGGGGAGAATCTCATTATCAAACAGCCACTGATTCCTTGTCATTGTTATAATTTTATGATACAGGCTAGATACAGTTGGTTATAGTGGAGGAAGTATGAGAAGAATGGCTGGACAGAAGTAAATGACAAAAGAGCGATGGATGTGTGAGTCTCCCTCATTGAACTTTCTCAAAGCTCCATTTAGCATTTATAGCAGGTCACATATACCCTCATCCTGTCACCTATCACCTACAGGGCATGAAACACTTTAACAGTACTTCTTATAACACTGTAGTGCTGCGCATTAAACAGCTGCTTCGGTAAGTGTCAAGCTAATGTCAAAAAATAACTTGTCCCTTAATATCTTGAGCAGAAGAGAGATCTACAGTTGGAAAATTAAAAACGCCCAGGTGTGATTGATGTGGGACAGGAGTGAAGGTCTGGACCTCAAAGTATCTTTGACTCTGTCGTCTGCGAGGAGAGAGTGATTCTTTGCGTGACGATTAAACTTTGAAGTATAAGGCCACATTACCTTTTCTTCCAGTGATATATCACCCAGTTCCCTTGACTGTGTCCGGGGGCTTCAGACACGTGGGCGTGATTTATTGCTTCTGATTCATTTAAGTTCTTGAATAAACATTGTGCAAAGTTTCATTAATATCCCCAAAGACTGAACAAAAATGATACCTGTGCTGGAGTGAAGTTCTGCATCACTTTGTGTGTAAATATTTCAGACAGCCCAAGGGTACAGGCACTTACCAGATTAGAGGGAAAATGGCTGCATTGTTTAACAGCAGCGTCAATTTGGAGGAAATGTCTTTTCGGGGTAAAATCATTCCACCATGTCAAGTCGTCTCATCCGCTTGGTGAAGATGTCTGCGACGGGTGCAGGCAGCTACATACAAGTGAATTTGGGCTCATTGCTGGTCACGTTTTGCTCTTTTTGTGCAATCCTAGGAAACATGCTGATTGGTTGAACTTGGGAGGCATATTCGAAACAGAGAAGATAAAAGATGTAAATACATACAAGTATAAAAAGATCAGGTACGTAAACTCTCACAATACCCTCAAAAAGCTAAGCTGATCTTCGATGTCCTGCTGTCAGAGCATCAACTTTAGAAACCAGCACTGATATCTTTCAGATATTAGTTAAAAACCTTTTTGTCTTATTATGAAAAGGGTTCCTCATTTAGGCCGACACCAAACTTTACTCACTCTGGCATGTTGCTTGTTGGTTTCTTCATCTGTGATTTATGATGTGATGCTCTTCCCCTGACTTTTTAAAATCTTCAGTGGGTTGCACTGTTCCTCTAGAATGAAGTGTCAGCTGAATACCGCCTTAAATCCGAAACGCACTGATAGCCTCAAACCCAGATGAAGCCAGCTTTCCACTTGACAAAAGCTGTTTATATTCAGCTTGTTAAATCCATCTCAACAGTCGGACTTTGGTTGAAGCGATACGTCGCATTAGTGTGGTGAGGATTCTTAATTAACGCTAAAAACAAAAGGCATTTGCTGCTGCTCACTCTGACAGTGCAGATATGAAAAGTGAAGTCTGTGTCCAGATGAAGTAGCTCATCCGGTCTGTAATTCAGCTCAGGGATACTTCTCGGACGACGTGTGGCTGGTGCGGCCGCTCAGTGTGGAAAACAGCAGCCATTAGTTCCATCATTAACATTCCTTTGTGCTGCACTGCTAGCACAGAAGGCTTCTTTAATTAAATCAGCTAGGAGTGCAACAACAGTCGCCATAAGGCGTTTACTTGTCTGTACGTTGTGCCTGCGGTCGCGTTCGTCCAGGCACACAGTCATGGGGTTGTGGGGCATATTTTCACATTAAGCTCAAGGAAGGAACAGCTCCTCCTCATCATAACGAATCGGAGCACAGCTGCTTGTTTACTGTGTGATTCTTTGTGAGGGGACTATAACAGCATTTTTTACACAGCCTGCATCTCTGGAGCAGAGCTGCTGGCTGTGTGTGTGTGTGTACTGTGTATGTGTGTAGTATTTAACTTCTCTGGTATCACAGCCCAAAGTGTTTTCAGTCTCTGTCAATCTACTTTTTTTCCCCAATTACAGGAGATGTGGTGTGTGTGTGAATGAGTGTGTAAAATGTCTTTCCTGTTATGTGTCTTGCACTTGAACCATAAAACTGCTCTGTACATTAATTTTAGTAGCTCTTTATTTTGATAAAACATTTTCTTCACACGTCAGTGAATTTGCGTTCATATGTAGAAACAAGAAGCCTTTGCATTGTGTTTGCATCTTCTCGCCCACTTGTCGTTGCGCTCGTGTTCGCCCGTGCACGCTCGCAGACGCGCATGCCTGCACACATGCCGTTGCACCTGTGTTTATAATATGTGCATGTGCTCTCTGACAGAGTGGCAAGAGCACGGAAGGATTTCCCCAGCGTCCCAGGTGCCGGAGTGTGTGTTCAGTGAAGGGTGAGGACCATCTGCCGGGGCTGGGTGAAATCAGTGCAACATGCAGGTGCTGAGATATTTAGCCCAGCACGCAAGGTAAAAAACACAAAGCAGGGGGTGGGGGGGTCACAACCCACAGAGAGCGGGGTGTTTGGCCTAGAAAATTCAGACCTCATGGTCAAGTGCAGCATGCATAATTTAAAGGTCTCCCTTTAAAGGTCCCCCCTGAAACACTATGGTGCTGTGTATTTAAAAGTAGTAATCCATAAAATCCATATCCAGTCCATAATTCCATATGAATAAATGGGAATTTTGCTGCTGTCTGTCAATTCAGTTCAAAATGCTTTATTGGCATGCAAGTTTTATAAACCATGTTGCCAAAGCATCAATATAATTTGTCCAAATATTTGGACAGTACACAATAACAGTAATATGAACATTAACACAGGAATGATATATATCTATCTATCAGCGACACTAAAAACACACCAATAATTTAATCAATAGCCAGCTCCTGGAGGAAAAACAAAAAGTCGGGGTGTAAAGATGAATCAATACGTATCAGATCGGAACCAAGTTATGTGTGAAATTTGTGAAAAGGTGATACAGCTGTCAAAAACGATTTTTTAAAGCGTTTTATTGCTTGTAATTATTTAAAATGTGTGCTTGTTTGTGCCACCTTTCAGAAACCACTAAGGTGGTATTTGTGTTATCCCTCCTTTCCAGTATCCCAAGGGGTTTTGTCTTTTGGACAATTCAGCACCTCATGATTTTTTTTCAATGCCAACACAGGAAGTAGTTTGCCTTATGTAGCAAGGCAGAATGTAGGCCTACAGTAAGGGTGTGGAGGCGGGGGTGGTGGGTGCTTTTGTTTTTCATGCAGGAGGCCGGAGTTTACCTCCCATCAGACACCTGGCATTGAACCTCATCCAGAGTTGTTAAGAATTTCCCAGTATTAAAGTTCTTGTCTAGCGATAGGGTTGCATCCCTCAGTATCACTTAGGATAATATTAAATGCCACTGTGCAGCAATTATTTACAGTTCCCTCTTAAATGTTCCTATGGTTGTGTTAAGGGGGCTGGGTTGTGAAGCAAATTCAGCTTAGGTCCCCAAAAAGACTTGGGCTGGCCATGTACTCCACTTGGTCCACTTTGGTATATTTAACACCTTCAGATAAATTTCAAGCAGGGAATCTTAAAAACAAAAACAATGTGGATACCTGAACGTTACACCCACATGTGATACACTACGGAAACGTGTCATTCCTAAACCATGGGCATTAATCCATTACTCCTCTGGGACGGCTTTCCACAGGATTTTGGAACCTGGCTGCAGGGATTTGCTCCCATTCAGCCACAAGAGGCCTGGCTCACAGTCCAGTTTATCCCAAAGGTGTTGGATGGGGTTGAGGGTGCAGGCCAGTTCTTCCACACCAAACTGGGAAAGCATGTCCAATCCAATTGTTTGACATCTTGTTTATTTGTTGTTGTTGTTACTCTTTCAGAAGCCCCTTGTTTTTTTCTGATCTGCATAGATTTTATATGTTTTGTCTCATCATTTGAATGCATTAATGTAAGCTAAACCTAAAGCTTATATATCCAGCCACCAGATCGAGATCATTCATCAAATTGGAAGCTGCAGTATACATGTCTAGTCCAGCACAGAGACCAACAGCACACCGACGGTATGCCATCAATATATATAACACATGCTCATAGCATAAACCAATTAATTCTGCTTCCATTATTTATGATCTGCCTCAGTCATTGAGGACACTGGGATGTTGAAATACACACAGCTTAGAGCCCTCCAGTCTGCCATACATAATTCTTTCTGATGAATTGTTGTACAGATGTTTGCATGTTCTGTCTGCAGACAGCAGTACACGCGCTCAACAAAACCAACCCCTTTCACTGTAATCCTGCATGCAGGGAAGGCGGGTGGATAAAATTAAACAGATATGCTTATCTAAACTATTTATTAAAGAACCATATCCGAGATATAATCCTAATATGTTATCAAGAGCCGGGGGGATTTCAGACGTACGTGCAGCGTATAAATCCAGGTGTACGGGGTCGTAAGTCGGGGGATTAGTGGAAAGGTTATTGTAATTTTTTAAATAACACAAAAGCAGATTTCATTATTAAAAGGCTGAACGGACCATCTGGGAGGAGGAAAGTACTTTGGTTTCATCCGCTGCACTGTGCTGTACTGTACCTCCATACACCAATTATTATTATTGTTTTTCATCAACTCAGATCACCAGGCAGTTTAAATGAAAAGCATTTACAAAAGTATATCTGATCATGTACTTGACTTGTAGTATGAGGGCACCACAGTCTCTATGAATAGATTAACAGACTGTACTAGTCTGAGTTATATCAGAATCACATTATTCACCATGTACAATGGTTTTACAGTAGGAGTGGGTGGCTTATCCTGTACAAAGGGCACACCGGTACAAACACCAGGATGTGATTTGTGCTGTACCATTTGTATTGGTTTAACCTGGATCTTATATGTCACATCACTGCGTGCAGCAGTGCAATTCACTGTATGTAAACCAGTGCATCTGTTGACCTCAAATGTCACTGGCAATAAAAACACACGAGTGGAGGGTTTTCTTTTAATGCAACCCTATCAAGAACAAGAACGAACGCTGATAATGTGATACAGTGCTTGAAGTGGGCTGGTACTCACTGGTACGCAGTTCTACATTTTACTCTTTGGTGTACCGCGACTTTTTCTTGCGCACTCACAATATCACCCTCTCCATATCAGGTTCTCTGGGCAATTCATAGTGGGTAAATGAATACCCACCCACCCTAAATAAACTGCATTACCCAGGGGGCACTACGTGATGCTCACCTGTTCCTGTTCTCGCCTCCCTGCTTTTTTTCCATTGTCGGCTGGTCTAAGTAACGTTACATTAAGGGATTTTGCCAGGAATACAAGGAACTAAGGGCATCTCGGCTGATGACTTCATTAGCTAGTGTACATTGTCAATTATTCTTTACTCTAATAATTGAAATGGTTGTCCCCTTGGTTAAATACATTTATGTTGTGAACATCAGCAATATCTCCTATCATCTTTTATTCACTGTAGAAATTCAGAACATAATGCTTAATGATTTGCTGATACCGGCCGATACACACACCAACATGTGAATAAGGGAAGTACTGACACTTATTTTTTCCACTTCAAGCACTGGATATTGGATAATTCAGCAACACCCAGAAATATATAGAGTGACAAAAAAATGTATGTATGTTCAATGCCACCTTTTAAAAAAACAAAACAAAACTGTGCATGGCAACAGCAGCATGGTTAAGGTTTGGAAAGATCATTTTTATGGCAAATAGACTATGGTTAAGGTATGTTAATACTTTTAGGCAACTTAAATATTTGGTGTATCTGTAAAGATTGTGGTTAAAGGGTAATTCTGGTACAAAAAGGGTACAAATTTGGGCAAATTTGGTACAAATGACTAATAGTTACCAAAAGTGTTGGAAATGGTCCAGTAGATTTGTAAAAATAGGGCCCAGAATTACCATTTAAGGTTTAAAAGACTGCTAACATCAATTGCTGGTCTGTGACTAAAGGTGACCTCAGGTCTCCCACATGGATGTCAAAAACACGGAGCAAATATGGAGACAAATTAAAAGCAAAAAGGATCTTATAGATTAGCATTTAAACAGAGTAGGGTACATTTAGCCCTCATGTAAAACCACCCCAAACGCACTGCAAAGTAGGAAAAAAAAAGTCAGGATAGGAAAGTGCTGACGGATACAAACTCACTGTGCTGCACTGCTGTGCTCATATTCGTCAACGACTCCCTTAGCAGACTCATGTGACACCAGCCACCTCGTTTTTGAACTGCGCTTGCAGCTTTCTGTGACAGGTACGCCAGTCGGCATCAACATATCCAACCACAACAGCCGCGACTCACGGCCCGGAGGTTCATGCGCTCTGACGGATATTTTCTGTTTGTTGCCCGAGGGATTACAGGCCCCGATGAAACAAAGGCACAAACATAATGTTTTGTGTTGGAGCTACTTCTATCTCATGTCTGCTGCAGAGACTATGCAGTAGAAAAGAATTTTTTCCCCGTCTGTTTTTTGCTGTGTTGTTTTTGCGCAGATCTTGATCAAAGTGATATTTCTTCAACAGACATTTTCTACTCGTGGCTTTGTGTGGATTTGTAAAACATTTCTGTGCTTGTGGATGACTACTTTAGCAGTTAGTGCTTCCCATCTGCTTTACTCATGCAGTTTTTATTTCAGTATTACAGTACTGGTTCCGCTGGTTACAGACAGTTCATTGTGACTCCTGACAGTGGAAATGAGTAATCCGTTGTTTCTGAAACCAGTTTTTGTTGGGAGTAAAAGTGCACCATTTTGGACATCTGCAATCATAGTACGTGAGATTTTAGAATTATTTGTGAACTGAGAAGAGTTTTGAAATATCATCAGTGAGCTGGTTTGAAATTTCAGGATAAGTGGCGAAAGACAAAATTAAACAAATTCAAAATAAGTTTAAATTTCTTTTTATTTTGCTACACAGCAAATACAAACTGTTCATTTTCAGGATACTTGCAGCAGATACAAATATGGCCCACATTAAAACTGTCCATATAAATCTTTGTTGTACTGAACCTAATATCGCCACCGTGAAAAGTCCAGCAAATTTGTCACGCATCACATATTTTCTCCAAATCAAGCCTGACTGTCACATAGCTGATGCCACTGTGCTCAAGGACACTTAGTCAGGACTCTTTGCCTGTCGAGCGGATCAGGCCTGTGACCTTCTGCTGAAAGGACACTCTTTAACCATCAGGCCCAACCTGCCACCTCACAACATGGTCAAATCCCCCAAACTGCTCATTTCACCACGGCAGTGCAGACTGCTGGTATTTACAGCTGATGAGCACGCTCAGTAGGGGCCCGTGCATTGATGTATGTGGAGAGTCACAGTCATGCTTTGGCAGGGGTAAATTCAGAGGCATCGCACAGTCGGGGCTCTCACAGCCGCAGTATTGTTTAGAGAGAGAAGGAGGCTGGGGCAGAAGGTCAGGGGCTCCACACACAACACAATTAGAGGAAGACACACTGTGGCGTGACTGACTGCATATCAAATAGCACAGAGGACATTTCCCGTAAAGGGATCAGTGAAGGTATGGGCAGGAGACACAACACTGAAAAACGAGAAATACATTTTTAAATTGAAAAGCACTATAACTGAAAATGTTTCCCAGATTTATTGATCCACCAAGAAGGTACAAGTAGTTTCTGATAGCTAAAAGTGATACGAAATTTATCCTTTGAGTATCAAACACTCTCTCTGTAAAATTGGCTGTAACATATTAACTGCTAGGGCTGTCACCATTTCTAAAAGTAAAGTTCGAACGAATTTGAACTAACATGTAAATCGTTCAAATTAATTCTAACACAACCCATATGGCCTAATCCCAAACTTTGTTTTAGAACTGACGTTCGGTTCATTCGTCTGCAAACTAACCGTCTGCAGTCTAACCTTTACTCACATTTTTTCCATAGTACATTTTACAAACGTCCCCTACTGTAGTAAAGGTCACGACACTTCTACACTGTATTGAGCCTTGAAGTTCATCCTTGATTGTGAGATGCATAATTAAAGTTATGAAAAGCTATCATTACAGGTTGGATATTTAACTTTCCTCCCACATTTAAATGTTATTTTGAATTTTGAACTAAAAGTGACAGCCCTGCAAACTGTTGTTTCCTTGTTGTTGGAGGTCAGCACCTGTGGTCAGCCTGAATTCCATCAGTTACAAGAGAGTCCAATGGTGAGCCATTCTCACTGCAGTTAGTTAGTTAAGATCAAAAATCCATAGAAACTTAAGAGATCACTCTTATTATAATCAACTTCCCCAGTATCCATGTATGTGCTCAGTACATATGTTCAGCTCATATAAATATGCATATATATAGTTATATACGCCATAAAACGTGGCTAAACTATGACCAAATACACAACATCTGTGCCACGCTATTGTTGTTCTAAAAGATACTTAGCAATATATTGGCAAATAGAGCAATTATTGTGGAGTATTAATGCAAAGTTTCAGAAAATAAAAACACTTGAGAAAATGTACTTGCTTCCTTTAATCCCTGCTAGCGTTGCTTTTGGCTTTGCCCTCATTGAACACTGTTGGCTGTGTTTGTGGGAAGTCGATGAGGGATTGTGTCCTCGTCGCAGCAGTGACTACCACCGTTCTTTCTTTCTAACCAGTCAGAACATACATTTTTTAACCACTGGACAATGCCAACGTTTCCCAAAGCAAATGTTCCTAAAATATCCATGCAAGATGTCATAAGTCTGAGAAAAGACACAAACTCTCCGACATGAAACACTGCTGCTCTGTAATGAACATAATTCTTAGGTTGATCTGTCTATACTGTCTCTAGTCTCTCTACTGTCTTTATGGCTGTAAACTTCCTTCCAAGACGACTTTTCTTCTCTTTATATCACTATCAATATGTAGTAAAGAACACAGGACAAATTGTAAAAGAAAAACGTTTATTGTTTTATTGTCCCAAAGTAGCCTGTTCTGGATGAATAATTACAAGGCACGAAGAATACTACAAATTAACTACAAAGATCCCATGCCAAGGACACTATTAGCAGTTTTTGTCAGCCTCTGGCCCAGTTTCTCCATGTGGCTTTATGAGGGTTGAAGAGTTTCAGTTAATGACATTCAGAGGGAATTCATACTTCACAAAAATATCAGAGAGAGAGAGAGAGAGAGAGACCTTTTAAATTGCTTGGAAAACAGAATTAATTATCACCATAACAAATATCTGCTGTCTTCATCTGTGGGTGTATGTGTTTATAAGTGTGTTCTTGTACTTGTTTGCCTGTGAGAAGCAGTTTGAGTTTCAGACATTTGGTGAGAGGACAGTTTTACAAAGTGAGGTTATTTTGAATCCTCCTCACTTCTTTACATCTGAAATGTATAACGTTTGAAATTAATGTGTCTTTGTTGTATCTAGCTTTATGGTTGAATGTACCCAAACACTAAATAGTGCAGATTTACTGTGGCTGCAGATGCTCTCTGCTGTTGAGAAGTGTTGATCAGGTTTGTCAGGTCGCACCTGTCCTGTTGACAGTGCCAATGCTGTCTAACTTCATCTCTTCACTAAATAATATGTGTGCATCAGATGGTCTTTTGAGGATATTTGCACTTCACAAACCTTTTAGATGCTCCATCATCTTTGTTGTAGTTTATATGTATAAAAATGGTTCTACTTGAAGACACTGCTATAAATTAGTATTAGAGTTTTGAATAAATTAAAGATTAGTTTAAAATTACTATTTGGGTTAAGACTAGGATTAGGTTTGCAGTAAATCAAGGATCTAACAAGAAATTTGCATTTGCATATTGCACCATCACAGTTTTTATCTGTCTAATGCCAGACTATGTCAGATTACACCAGGGGTTTGACTGGTCTGACTGGACCCCGACCCCTCATAGCTTGCCGTCATTCACGACTTGCCTAACATACAGAGCTGATCGGTGAGGTGCCGGAGACCAACTTCGTGTTCCACCTGATAGTGATTACATGTTTCGTACTTTATTCACTTTTTTATGAATGAGAGTGAACCTGGAAGCATTCATGGTCACTGGGCGGTGAAGGTGGGCTCTGCAGAGGTGATATAAACCACCTGACCCGAGGTGTCCCAGAGCATCGATCGTCTTCCACTATATGACACACTGCACTGGAAAAAACACACATTTTTGTTCCTGACTCCCCACATCTGTTAGGTTGGGCCATTACTGCGCTGATACTGTGTAGTCTGAATGGCATAAGATTTTCAGACAGTGCCACTAAAGAACAGATAAGAGAAAGAATAAAGAATATAGGGTTAGGGTTAGTTAAATAAAGAAGGTTAAGTCTTTGGTTAAGGATAGGCCTAGGTTAGGTCTTGGGTTTAAGGATTAGGACTAGGATCAAAGGAAATGGTCAAGGTTGG
Organism: Macquaria australasica; assembly: GCA_005408345.1. Lineage (NCBI taxonomy): Eukaryota > Metazoa > Chordata > Actinopteri > Centrarchiformes > Percichthyidae > Macquaria > Macquaria australasica. The sequence continues at coordinate 201,498 of SEMN01000206.1, read as the reverse complement.
AGGTTGAAATGTAATCAACAGAAAGTCCTCACAAGTCAGACTAATACACATTTCTGTGTGTGTCTGTGTGTCCCTCTTTGGGCTCTCCTCCTTGCTCTTCACAGATCACTAGCAGTCCTCCAGCCCCGGCCCCCGTCCCGATGATGTAATTATTTCCCAGTGGCACCTGGGAGCCACGGCCGCCATTCGGAGGCATCGCTCACAGCCAAGTATGCAGATGTTTCTAATTGCTTTCCATTACCAAGAATAACAGCTGTTTATATCTATCAGCAAATAATTCACAAGAGTTCCAGACTGTTAGGATAACATATCCCACCTGGTCACCATCACCAGTTGTCAACAGCCGAGCACTGCGCTTGCAAGGCCTCTTGTTTACCGAATCCCCCGATAAGCTTGGGCTTAGAGTCACCTTCAGCCATCTTGCTTTGAACCTCCCAGCGTTTCCTGTTTTATCTTACAAGTCAATCTTTTATTATCATCCCAGAGTAGGAAGAAAAATTACATTTTGTTCTTGTTACAATACCCTGAGCTGCTATTACGCCCAGTTATATCCAAAGAGGTAGGCGTTTCACGTTTGACCCTAAATTTGTCATATTGCCAATGAATGACATGACTACATGTAAGTGGAAAAGCGTCGCTGATTGTGGCAAACCCACAGAATTGGGACCAACTCTGCAGCTCTGTTGAGCTTTTTAATCTTTTTTTATCTCATTGTTTTAGTTTTACAGCACATCTATCGTATTTATCAGACTCGGCGCTCTCAGCTGTTAACCCACTGTACGCTACCTGCCCAGCACCAAACGCAGACAGTTTACGTTAGCGACTAGCGGGCGAGGAAAGGGGGACATCTAGCAGCTAAAGAGACAGATATTTTTGGGATGGAGTTAGTGGAAACCAAACCAAAGCAAACAGGAGAGTGAATATTGGACTTTCATTCATCAGGTGGACAATGAATGTTAATGTTGCTCCGTGTCTGCTAGATGAGTTATAGAGAACTGTTTGCTAAGATGTCAGGCATAGCAGTTTCATAAGGTGATAATATGTCAGGGTTGTGTGTCTCTCAGCTTGAAGTGAAGCTATTCTCCCCCAAGTTGCCAAAATATGCAAATTAATGTAGCTTTGAACCAAAACTATTGTGAAGGTGGACTTTTCAGGACCGCTTTTGCATATAGACGTTAGCTAATTCTTCACTTTGGGGTTGACTTGTAATTTTAGAGCATGAGTTACTAATTTTAGAGAAGGATTTTTAGGTTTTCTGGTGTTGATAACCCTAAAATGCAAATACCTTGTCTAAAACTTTATGTAAAACAGAAAAGTTTCACGTTTAAACTCTTTAAACTCTTTAAAATCTCTCTCACAATACCACTTTTGTAAAAACTGTACGTACTGTAGTTTTGTATGCTGCTGCTGCAAACAAGCAGATGTTAAAAAGACCCAATCTGACCTCACCTTAAGAATGTGCCTCTGGAGGTCTTTTTAAAGGGGAACAGTAGGCAGCTGGTTCCACAACTTTGCCTTTCGCCTAATTTGTTATACCGAGTTGTTGAGTCGTACTGCTGCAGCGAGCAGACTCACCGCATGTCCACAGAGCTGTTTTATTTCCGAGATGATGATTTAGTCGCATGGTGCTTTAAATATTATTGGCTTCGCAGCTCCTCTTCCATTTCCTTTCATGGGGCATCAACCTTAATTTGGTCCAGCAGTGAAATCAGGGAAGCTCATCATTGTCCCTCCCTTTCACTTAACTGAAAGAACTTAAGATCTACGATGTCTCTCTTTGTGCTTCGATTGGATTGTCAAATACTGATCTATGAAGCATCCACCTGTGAGATAAACCTTTCATCTGTCATAGTCATAATTCTAAATGTTAAATCTGATGCTTATTTTTCTGTTGTCTACATTTAGTGTTCATTTAGGATTGGAAATTGGATATGTAGCTAGTATTGTGGCTACTGAATTTCATTCCTCTTGCCACTGGGACTGTTGGATAAAGTTACAATTGTTTTCTGTACGTCTGTACATGCTATGCATGATGTTTAATATATTGCAGTGGATTTGACCAAGAGCTGATTACTGTGTATGCTGGAGACTGTACAGTATTTCTCATGCCATTAACAGTTTATGTTTGCTGTTTTTAACCACGATCTTTCCCTAACAAGTGTTTTAGTTGTCTACCATTACTGTACTGTAACCATATTTGATTTGCCTTAACCACATTATTTCCTAAACCTTAACCATACCATAGTTGCCATGTGCAGATATAGTAGAAAGAAACTGTTTTAAAATCATTTTTACTGAAGGCAATCCGGGGTTTTACAGACTCATCCAATATCAGCCTTCTTTCTGGACATAGGGTTGTCTTTCAAGTCATCCGTAGTCACATTGACGATGACGAAGATTGGAGACTGACATCATTTTGTCCATCAAGGATTTAAATCAAAATTGACCAGCCAAAAGGGACTTTGATCAATATACTTGAAGTTGTGTGTCACTTAGTAATGGGTAACTTCATGTTTTATTTTCTCTTTTGTATTTTTTTTTTCTAATTTACCATCATCTCTACAGCAGAGACTGTCAGTCAAACAGTGCAAGTGGTACTTTGCTGTTTTCTTTTCAATGTCTGTTTATGAAGTTCTTGTAGCGGATGCCCTTTTATTTCTCTGTTCAGTAAGCAGACTACCCAGTTTTACGTCATAGAATTTGTGTCACTTCCTGTGTAACAGAGGATTTTTCCCTGGAAGTACCTGCCCATCACTGTATGTTCAGAACAGTATGTTAAAAAGCTTAGAAAAACATGAAAGAACAGCTCAACAACACATTTATATCGGAATGTCACAGATGATCACATTAAAAGTAACACGCTGACTCGACTGAACGCTGCGGCCTTCCCACAAATGAAGTCTGCCTTTCAAGCGCCGTTCCTGTTGTCCCCCTGTTTTCTGGCGGCGAGGGCCCAGCCCAGTATTGTGTGTGTGCTCTGTCTGACACGCTGGCTGTTGGGAATGAGCCATCTGACGGGGAGTGACTGCCAACAAGAGCAGAATGTCATTATGAGTGGAGGCTGCTGCGGGCCTGCCACCATCATAGGGAATTCATCACCACAAGTGATGATGATAATGGACTTTGCTGCAAATGACTTTGGATGAGCAGTGTTTTTGGCAAGCGGCGCAGGGTCTGACTGGAATATTTTCTCCGTACCTCAGAAGCAGAGAAGAAGGCTTTCGGTGTCCCAGCTGGGCCGTGTGATGCCCTGTGGTTGAAGAATTGACATTGTGTAAATACATTGTGATTGTGCTGGATTGGGCTGCTGGTTTGTTATAGTAAGTGTTGACTAGTCACTAAGAAACATTTTGATTAACTGTACTTTCTGAATTCAATTAAATATTTACATTAATGTAGTTTTCAGTGATCACAAACTATTTTCATGACCTTAACCGCAGGAGTCACTCAGTCATGGATTCATAAACATTTCCTATTTGGCCTAATGACATTTCCAACATCACAAACACATTATTTTTTTATTTTACATTTTAATAAATCACATTCCATAATTGGCTGTTTCCCTCATGTTCGCTCCTCTGAGAGCCCAGGGATTCAAAAATAATTGTCCAGCTCTGCCAGAGTGCTCAGAGCATCAAGTGATAACTTTAACCACCTAGTATCGCCTCCACAGGAGGACATAGCTACAGGGAGGTGAAAAACTGGGACGACTCCATTATGATCTACGGGAAAAAGGAAATATAACAAGGCCAGGGCTCATTATGAGAAGTGACAAACAACAGTTAGTTGGGATCGGGGATGTTTTATCACTTTTCTTTGACACTATCCCTTTCAGTGAATATGAAATGCCTCATTAAAGCAGCACACTTGAAAGCTTGCACAATTCGACGTGAGATCAAAATGCAGGTCGCCGTCATGAGAGGGGAGATTTCATGTGCAAATTAAATAGAAAGTAAAACAGCTCAGTGATAGACTGTTGACCACATAATTAGCAGTTTCAACCCCTTTTTCATAAATGCAACATTCTGTCATGCATATTCAAATGTGCGCCCTCCTCTGCCATTTTAATTGGTTAAAGAGTTTCAACTGACAACAGAGAGGAGATGATGGCGGCTCTCCTCGGCGACGCTCTGGCCTCGCCTGAAAGAGCCGTCAGTCTGTCTGTCATGCAAAACATCTTTCGGGGTTTGTTTACCAGGCATGTAGCGGAGTGAGCACTCTCTGGCAGCTAATGTGACAGTTGCACTCTGGCTTTCAGTTCAGTGGACATGTTGTTTTGGAGAGAAAGCAGGAGGATGGTACCCAACTTATCTGATTACCGATGATGTACATCACACATCCCCGACCAACTTCGCAGCGAGACAGCCAAGCGGGAAGGAAAGGATGTTGGATATGTGTAAACAAGGCTTGAGTGACGTGGCGGCAGACGATTTGTGAGGCTCAGCTGAAGATCCGTGCCACATGCGTGCCACTGAACTGAAGGATATCGGAGTAAAGGCAGGCACACAACAATGGGGTCAATTCGGTCGTCATACGACACCTGATGAACAGCTTCATATGCAGTTTTATGGCACATTCCTGACTGTTGGCTCAAGCTAATAAATACTGTTTTATCATGTAAATGTATGGGCATTCATTTCCATCCACCCATTTTGATTCACATTTTGAATTTGTGCAAAAAGACAAAAAAACATCAGAAACGTCAGAAATTCTGAAAGATTTTTTTTATAAACGGTAACCTGTACTGTAGATGTAAGATCAGCAGAACATTACACCCATATGTGATTGAACATCTCATTCAAAAACCATGGACATGCCGCTATAACAGCCTGAACTCTTCTGGTTTCAGGCGTTCCACTAGTTTTAATAACCCGGCTGCAGGAATATGCTCCCATTCAGCCACACGAACATTACTGAAGTCCAACACTGATGTTGGGTGATAAGGTCTGGCTCACAGTTAGTTTTCCAGTTTTTTCCAAAGGTGTTGGATGGGGTTGAGGGCAGGACTCTGTGCAGGCCAGTCAAGTTCTTCCACACCAAACTGGAAAAACCATTTCTTTATGGAGCTGGCTTTGTGCACGGAGGCACTGACATGTTGTAACGGGAAAGGGACAAACACAAACTGTTGCCACAAAGTTGGAAGCACACTATTGTCTAAAATATAATTGAATTCTGTAGCATTAAGATTTCCCTTAATTCAAATAAAGTGGCCTAGCCCAAACCATGAAAAACACCACATCAAAAGTGCACATCATTTCCACATACGTTTGGCTATATTGTGCATCTCCACTCCACCAAAAAATATAAAGAATTGGGCCCATTAAGATGACCTGGTGGTCTAGGATAAATAACATAACTCCAACATCTCTGCTCTGGGTGCCCTCTCTATCCCCATGGCAGCTAACAAACTATGATTTGATATTCTTAAGTATTAGCACATAGTGCCACATCTATCTCTTCAAAGGGCTCAGGGAGGCTACATATCAGTTGAATGTGCACTAATAAATGTGCAGTCTAGCTGTTACAAAGCTCTTGTTCTGGTGCTATGAATGTAATGAATTTATTACTGTACAAACTGTATTTTTGGTAGAAAGTTCACTCACAGCCTTCTGTGTTCTCTAAAACCAAACGACAGCCTTCGAGAATGTGAAACCATATGGAATGGTATGCAACTCGTATGGCCTGTATTTTTAACATGCAGTCAGCATGCAGCCTGATGTTCAGGTGAATAGCTGCTTAAAACCCATAAACAGTGCACAGACCCTGAAATCATCTGGGTTTCAATCATATGGCAGATGTATTTTCATGTCACAAAACATATGGTCATCTCTCTACACCTCTTTTGCTGTAATAATTTCATCCATGGGTAACTCATAATTCTTTTGGCATCATGTACTGTTATTTTTTGTTATGGCTTTTGTAATGCCACGGGGACCTGCACTAACTGTAACCAGCCGTAATCTCAATTTGCAATGCATATGTTTCAGAAAAGAGCCCCACAGTTAGTACACAAAGCCCCCCATGAGCGTCGAGGCAGTGACTGCTGCGGCAGAGGTCCATTAATATGCATAGCTTTGCTAAAAGCTCCGAAATGACCTACATGACAAGGTTCAGTATACACTCCAACTGTGTGCTACACTTGTGGGACTTAGCGGCCCGTGTTACCTTAATTAGTGTCTTCTTGCCACGGACGGCTTTTTTCTGGAGAGGCTGTTGAACTTACCCGTACACTTGTACGCCGGGGTCACCGCAGGTCACCGTGGTCACTCCGCATGCCTGGCCCTTGACAGCTTGGGCACCTCTCCACAGCCAACAAAATGGTTGCCATTAGCCTGTAGAGGACGACTGCTAACATCCCCATTAGATGCACTTTAAACTCCTGCAGTGTGTCCCAGCCATCAGACGATGACACTCCAGCTCTTCCAGGTAATCCTCGAGGCCCTTCACCGACAGGATGTATCAATTAACAGATTTGTTTGCTTTCCTCTCCTCCAGCCTCATTTGCATAGCAAGCGGCTAACGCACCGCTCAAGTTCAAGAGCACTGTTGACACTGTGTTTTTTTTCTTTTCTTTATCCTCTACAACAGGCAGCAGAGGGGCCAAAAACGAAAAATTACCATACATATTACAACTCAGCCGCTCTGCTGATGTAAAAGTATCCAACAGAAGTGGTTCGGAGCGCAGAAAGTTACAAGATGTTAGCAACCACTCCAGGGCGAAGCATTGTTGACACTCATTCCCGTTCAGTCTTTGTCAAAGGGGAACTTAGCATTTCCAATGCTAAAGGACAGCTGTTGCTGGCAGGCCTCTTTCTCACTGGCGGAGGCACCACTGTTTAGGGCGGTAATCTGTCAGGGCAGTGGCGTAGCCAATGTGCTCTACCCCTAGGTGGAAGCAGAGAAATGTGGCTCGGGGCTCTATGCATAGCAATGAGGCCAGACAGATGTAAAAATCCACTGTGGTTTTACAGCCTCAGTGCTCTCTCTCTCTCTGTGTGTGTTTGCCTGGATCCTCCCCATCAACCTTTTGAACACATCCATTCCCATGATGCAACACTGTTGCAAGGACACATTGATGCTGTTTGAGTGGAGGCCTTTACCGTGATCCAGAGAATTTGTATATTCTCTGGCAAGAAGAATAACATCTTAGTGAAAACCAGACACAACTAAACTCTATTTTGTATCTCATGAATTCATAGTTCAGTGAGGAAAAAATGTAATTAAAGGTTTTAAGTCAAATTTAAATTTTTCTCTAACATAAATGAGGCGTTGACAGCCAAAATGTTTAATGCTAATTTGTTTTATTAATTAAAAATAAATAAATATAATTAAAGATTTGAAGACACACAAACTATTTACCTATCAAGAGGCAAAGAGGCTCTCTAACAATCCTATCTACTAGGTAGTTGTTCTAAGTTGTTGTGGTTAATGTTAGCAAACAGCTGCTTCCAGCAGACACAGAGCAAATATCCCGTTGGAGTTGTGTTTGTCTCCACCAACTCCTGAGAAAAAGCTGCTAGATGCTCCACTTTCTTCACCAGCTATTCTGCAACTTTGTCTGTCTGCCTTTTGATGCTGGGCAGGTAGTGTCCAGCGTACAGCTGCCTTGTTGATGAGAGCAGTGATTCTGAACCATACAAATAATGACTTGAAACCAAAATAACGTGCTAAAAGAGGCTAAAAAGCTACACACTAGGTGGCAGTTTTTCTGTGAGTTTGTTACTTTTATATTGGGAGAGTTGATGTAATGTGAGGCTCAACCAGGGAACCAAAACAATGAAACTAAAAAAGGCAAAAAGAGTTAGTGATAATTAAGCTCCCCAGAACAGTTTAGGATCTTCTATGAACACTTATATAAGAAGTATATATGTTATATAAGAAGTATTTAGCATGTATTTGTTAATTTATTATTACTATGTGTTTTCACTACAATGCAAAAGATTAGCAGTTTCCCTGAGAAGAGAATTTTGATGATATCTTGTTGCTTTATCAAAATATTGATTCCTTCTCTCATAAAAAGATTGATTGCATACATAAAATATAAACCAATTGTTTAAGTAATTAAAATCTTGTTGTCAGAGGTTACATCATCAACATTAGACATGATGCTTTATATTTGAAGTATTCTTCAGGTAGTGACTTTTTGAATAAATATATAGCATTTGGAAACTATTTGACCACCTATACAGAAATGACAATTGTAGATGTGATTATTATTAATGCTTCCTAAAACTACAGTGGCCTTTTACAGTCTAGGATGATTAGCATGGGCTCTGCAACCAACATGCATTTGAGAAATAAATACCCCCCCCGGCACACACACACACACACACACTGACACTCCCACAGATAATTATCAGTACCGCTTGCATACTGTTTTCATGATTAGGTGTCAAAGTTCAGTGTTCGATAATGATTGTCACCACGCATCATTTCCTGGCTGTACAATTTGTGGTTAGTTGGGGAATCAGTACACTCAGGCGCTATACATTTAGAAATGTCAATCAGAATGAATGAGCAGGGAAACAGGAAGCAAACCTAAACACTGAGAGTATTTCTGACACCACACATAAGGACGCGAGGCAAATTAGCCAGAAAACAACGCTGTAAATATGGAGCCTATCCCGGCTGCTTAATTTAGCTAAATATGCTAAGGTCTTCTTAATTATTACCACAGCAGCTTCCATCGCTGCTGCTGCTGGTTTAACTGTCGCATCCTGCAAATCAGTAAATTGCACAACTTTTCTTATTCCACACAAGCCTGCAACTATACTGATTTCTATAATTAACATGTATGTTTTTCTAATCAGGCAGGATTTCTTGGACCACAACAAACAAAAGGCCTTGTAGCTGCGTTACAAAAAAATATAGAAAACCAAACCAAGGCTTTTTCCTCATCTTCTCTCTGCTTCTGTAGCTTTCATTTGGTCTTTTGTCACACAGAGAGCTTGTGGGTGCACGATGTTTTATTGTTATTGGTCCCATATCATTTGTACTGATTAATACATATACAAGTATCCTTTACTATTCAGACACAAAAACTAGTTCTCATCACCTCGGCTGTAAATTGTTCCAGTTTATATATATTATGTGTAACTTGCAAATGTTTGACAAAAGAGCATATACACCCATAAAGGTACTTTTTCAGGACAGTGATAACATTTTGGAGGTTGGGGACTTTAATTGGATTGTAAATACTCAATGTGTGCAGTAAATATGGACACATTTAACTGTCATGAAATGTTTGAATTTCATCCTCCATTATATTTCTAAACAGGTGTAATGCTGGTGTCTCGCTGCTTTTGAATACAGTATCATCGACAGTTTTTGAAAAAGCATCCCTGTCTACGACAAAATACATTTTGCTAAATATATTTAAGGGGAAACATAATTGCTGCTTGGATTACGTTCTCTGGCAAAACATTTTCTAATACAGCAAATGTTTTATTTTGATACGTACAAGGTCATAGACCCAAAAACAAAGGTTGTTCAGCTTTCTTTCTTTGTAACTCCTATTCTAAAATACTGTTTTGATTCTGTGCAGTTTACACCAAGTGTTCAATAAATAAACGCCTTGTTCATTCATGCAAGTCTTATTTTGTTCGTAGTTGGGCAGAGTGATCCTAAATGAATAAAATGCAAATACATGGTTTGGAGAGAAAAAAATAGAACTGTAGGTGAGACAACATCTGTACAAAACCATTTCAGTTGACTCATCCGAACGGAAGCCCACAGCATAAAATGAATATGAACTACAGTAAGTGACAATGTGAATCATAGGGGCATGTAAAGCAGCCTCTCAGCCAAACGCTAATGATTAATGAGGCACATTGGTAACCCTAGCTGCAGATTCCTTCTTCTCCCACGTGCACTTGTCATCTGCAATAAAGTTTGCTCCTACAGTTTGAAAACTTACAAAAAAAAACATTGAGTCTGACATGATTCCCTCCATGTGAGGTCAAGTTTTTGATCTTTAAACTAACAAGCAGCTGTTGTCAACTGCAAAATGTAGAAGGGCTTTAAGAAAACTTTAAATCTTGTAAAATAAATTGGGATTCTGCAATAAAATTATTTAGGGCTTTCTGTGTTTAAAGAACTCAAAGGTGCATATTGAGTCCCTCTGGATCTTGGCTGAATCCCCAGTGAACTCATAGTTTTTATGGTGTAAGTCACACGTGGTATGTTTTCAAGCCTCTTATCAACACTTCAGATTAGCAGGCCTGCAGTTCACACATTTTAGTTCTTGGCCTGTTAGGATCCTCAGAAACATGGTCCTTTGGACATGGTCACACTGCCAACAGATGGTGAGAGCATCTTTACGCTTAGCGGATGGAGACAGACAGGAGAGAGCTAAGTGCTTTGGTTAAAGGGACCCTTCCCCACCAACAGAAACTCTTGACGATGACACGAAATGTATGTTCCCCTGAGGCATAATTAATGTCTGTTTTTAAACTTATGTGACCACTCGGGGATGTCGTGGAGATGAAGCTTTCATTAGTAAATAAAAGCAAAACTGAGACATATGAAGGCCGGCTCTGTGACAGTCAATGTGAGGTTAAGCCCACTAAGGGGTTAAAATAAGGCTTGAAGGTATGGTGTTGATAAAGAGGACACTTTATGGTGTTCAAATCATGGATTAGTAAACTTACATTGTTTTGGAGTTGATCTTGATAAAAATAATGTTAGTTCTAAAATAAAATGCCTGATACTACTGTACTGTTGTACTGGATTAAGCTGCTTCTGTAAGAAGGTAAAAATTACTATTGGTTTTAAGAAATAAGATTATATTTCGTATCTATGATGCATCACAATGCGCAAATATATCACTTATTTAGGAAGCATATTTCTAGTACACATACTGTATGTGTCAAACGTTTTCCAACCCTGTCTCCTAAAAATGATGTTCATATACAACTCATTTGCAGCAGCAAACTTGTTTTGATTAAGTTCTTCATCAGCATGAGGAAACTTTTTAATGACTGTATATGTAAGTTGCAAAATATTCATGCCGAACATATCTGCAAAATGATCACTGTCAACGTCTTTGATTTGTTTCCCTACAATATCCCCTCGTTGCAACTAAGCATGATTAAGTTAAGTTTATGGTCATGTTTAGGCAACTCAAAGCACTTGGTTACAGTTAAAGTTGGTGATTTTTAAAGATCAACAGAAAGTAATCTGTCATCCCACCAGGATGACAGCAAAGGATCGACACATATCTCACTGCACTCCTGTAACTGTTATAAACGACTGCACACTTTGCTGTAAATTACCTTTTGGATTTCCACAATCTCAGAACCAACAGCAACAGCCAATGTTTCGGGGCTTCCGGTGTAGCCAGCCGACATCCGGATAATGGATATCCAGGCAAAGACTTCTTCTGTGCACCGGTCATTGTTTACAGTCCAATTAGCAATCTCTGAACCTATCGGCTGTTGTCTGATGACTATTTGAATGCAGATTAACTTTTAAAAAAGCTAATAAAAAGCTAATCTCTAGGGTTCAGAGATTGATAAAAAGCTAAATCATTGTCAGACTATAGCCGATGGGTTCAGAGATTACATTTCGGCCAATGCGTTCTGCCTCTTTTGCTCTCCACACAGACTGTTTACCTGCATGCAACCAAAGACCGCTCAAACCTGATTGGACAATACTACTCGGAGTACAAATGGACTACAAATAGAAACCTAGAGATTAGCTTTTCAGTAACATAGAAAGACAAAGCTGAGGCTTTCAAACATCTTACAAACAGTATTTTAATTACTTTTATTATGCAGCTTAACTGAGCATGTAAACAGTCTTCATTCTCATACAGCTACATACTGTATATTCACAGTGGAATCTCCCAGTGTTATACAGTTAAACACTGCAACTCCACTGGGGAAATGTGGGCTGAGGTGCCTCGCTCAATAGAAGCTCTGTGTTAGGTGTTTTTTCAAATTTTCTTGCTTGCTCAGATTTTTTAAGCCAGGCAAGGGTTTGTTTTAATGGAGAGATCACAGGAAAATGTTTCAATGCTAAAATACAAAGATACAGTTTGTTAATTAACTCCAATGAAGACTCTCCAAAGTAAAAGGATACACTGTAGGTTGTGTCCACCTTAAGAAAGAAACAAAGGAACAAAATAAAAAACATGATACCAGTCTGTCGTCTTTCGGTCAAAGAGCACATGGACTACGTTTTATCTGCACATCCTGCTCACAAACACTCTGCAGCTAAACAATGCTTGTGTATGAGGGAAGCTAGTTGAAGACGAGCGTCTCCTTTAGTCGTAGCGACTCACAATATGTCTAATGAGGCATCAGGATGAAGTAGTTTGTTGTCTCGCGTAACCAGATGGATGTAGGCTGTGATTAAAACCAATTAACTCTCCCCCCAGATCTAAATAACTTTTCTGTCATTAATGCACATATTTTACACCTCATTAGAGGCACGGTGATTGGAGGTAGAAAAAAAATTTCAAAAAGAAAGAAAGAAGAAGGAAAAAAGAGGGAGTCATTTGCATTTTAGATTCACAATATGCTTAGGATGGGAATAGGGAGGAGAGAGAAAGAGAGATGATGGAAAGTGGCTTAAAACACTCCAGGCCACATCTGTGTGTGCTGAACGAGCTTCAGGAGGTGACACATGACTTCTTCTAATTAACTGTAAGGTTTTTTTTTTTTTGGTTCTTGTAAAGGGAATGGCCGTCACAATCATGTCCCCCTCCTCCCCCTCCTGCGCTGAAATGTGCATCGTGGGGTGAAACAGGCAAGATGTTAACTAATTTTATTTTTAATCTTCCCTTTTGCCGCCGAGCGTGTCGTTCGGGCATCGCGTCTTCTGAAATTTCCTCGCCTCTTTCATGGAAACATATTGGGGCAGAATTCGCCAGCTGTCGGCCTCCTCTCCCTTCTGCTGCCATTATCCTCAGGCCCCACCCCGCCTTATGGCCGGCCAGTCTGCCAGGAACAGGGCCCGTCCAAAAATCAAAAGGTGGCTCTTTTCAATTCAGGCCATCGTCACACGTCCCCAAACCGTAACCCCCACCCCACTACCCCTCACCCCTTACCCCTCCACCCATCCACCACCAGTGCATACAACCTAGACGCTTCAGAAACACGCGATCCATGTTTGTTGCCACGATGCATATCATACACAAGGCAGCTCTTTGGCACTCAAACTCGTGATAGTGCCTCTCATGCGACCCCTCCATCGCCCTCACCCCCCACCCCCACCCCCACCCTCCCCTCCTCCTCCTCCTCCTCCTCCTCCTCCTCCTACTACTACTACTACTACTACTACTACTACTACTACTACTACTACTACCCTAACCAACCTCATCATCCCTCAATATGTCTGTCTGTGCATCGGGATGCACACAAGCAAGGTTTCCCAAGTAAAACACCCTCCAGCTTCCAGTTCCTCCTCTGTTGGTATCAGGACGTTCTCGTTCACTACAAATCCGATCTGTGAATATGATAAGTAGCCAGTTCTAAAACTTATGGAAAATATATGACATTGTTGATCACTATTTCATAATTAATTAAGTAAATTTGGAAAAAATAATGAAATGCCCATTACAAATTGATTAAAAGGTCTTATTTTGGGGGTGGCTGTGGCTCAGGAGGTAGCGGGTAAAAGGTCGTCCATTAATCCCAGGGTAGGTGGTTCGATCCCCGGCTCCTCCTGTCCACATGGCAAAGTGTCCTGAACCCTGAGTCGCTCCCGATGGAGGCCAGCACCTTGCATGGCAGCTCCGTCGCCATCGGTGTGTGAATGAGACCAATCTGTAAAGCGCTTTGAGGTTGAAAGCGCTATATAAGTGAAGTCCATTTTCCATTTATTTTGTGTGATAAACAGTCAAAACCAAAGTCAAGAGGCTGTAACAACTTAATCACTTATTATAACTCTTATTCTAATTAATTTTCTGTCAGTCAGCGGATTGATTAATCAACGTCAGCACTAGTCTGAATTTGCTGTTGGCCTTTTAGAAGTCCGTTGTTACTGTAAGTCATTATTATTAGCGTCAGCGGTGTCACTGCTGCAGTGGACTGTCATTAATATCTCCCCCACATTAAGTGAGTCTGTCTCCTGTGAAGCTCGTCCAGTGGATTATGTAAGGCTGAGTTACCTCCTCTGCCCTCAGGCTCTGTGTCATATGCTGCTTTAGGACCTGGGGGACTGAGTGGCCCGTCCCTGTTGTTCTCTAATGGAATCCAGCTTTCACAAAGATCTCAGAGACGTCTATATGCAGTGTTATCGCTTTGTCAGAGAGGTATAAGGAGATCGTGACTTGTCTGAGGGGAACAGTGCTTGTCAAAATGGGGTTTGGGCACTTCCAGGGGTCCCTGAGGTGACTCCTGAGGGTCCCCAGGAAACAGAGGAGGAGTATTTGAGTGTACCTCACTAGAGATGATCCAACTAAGAGAAAGCATTAAGTCGTGACAGCTGTACAACTGGGGGTTTTCTATTTTGGTCCAAACCATCCAAAAACTTTGTAAACTTTATGTGGTTCGTTTTTAGGTTCTCGTTGTTCAGTTGCAACCAAACCAGAACTAGTAAATTGAAAACATGAAGGAATGTCTATTTTCATCTACTATATGTGGAGAAATCTGTACATATGTGTCCTGAATATGTATGAACCCTGAAATTACTAAAACAACATAGAACAACAGAATTGTAGCTGTTTTGCGGATGAATGTCACCTTTTAGGCCTGTTTTCCCAATAAATCCAGAGTAACACTAAAATGTAAATCCATCTCACGGATGTACAAAGTCGAGGCTGTTTTTTTTTTTGGAACAAACTCCTGATCCAGAAGCAGACACATAAATACCTTGTACTAAACGTGTTGAAAGATTTGTAGTGAGCAAGCTGGTGTTTCAGTCAGAGGTCAGTTAACTGGGTGGGTTTTGTTGCTGCAGCTCGGGTTCCCCTCTCTCAAGGCCAGCTAGCCGGTGTGGTTGGAACAAGGGAACATGGCTGACATTTCCTCATTAGGATGTTCGTTAGCCTCATTTTGGTGCTGTCACAGCCAATCTCCGTTACATCTCTCCACCTCCATCGTTTCAGAGAGGGAGAAAGACAAGGGGTAAGAGAATCCATCTAAATATCTCAATAAATACCCTCTCCTCTATTCAAGGGCTCAGGGCTCATTAGCAGAAGGAGGAGATTGTAAAAGGAGGCGCAGGTGGTTTGTGTAGATGGAGACAGTGTGAAGACATTTTTATATTCCAGGAAATATGACCAAAACCAATGTTTACAGACATTACTGGTGTAAATAAAGTATTTACAGCATCTGTAAACATTAAAACTGAGATTTTGGTATTGTCTATTAATTGTAATAAGAGAGCTGTTGCGTAATGTGAAAGTGATGGTGTGTCGGTAGCAAACCCCTTATTTACTTTTGGATCATGATTTTAAGTCCTGGTAGAATATCCTGGCTATTGCAATGTAATAATTATAAATCTCTATATTTTTAGATTATTGTTTTAATGCTATCATTCATGTTTTCCAAATGTATGGGTCTCTTGTTCCATTGGATATATATAATATACATATATAAAAATACATAGATATTCTCAATGTATAGATCTAAAGGGATCTGTACAAAATAATTAATAAAAAGGGAAGGTGTATTAAGCTACACCTTTTCGGTCAGTATAAACTCAGTATAAACAGTATAAATGTAAAAATGATCGTAATAAATTAAATAAACTGAACTAAATCTACTGTAGGGCTCAAAATAGCATGTTTAAAAGCAGGTATAACTGTTCAATTTGATAAATCTAACATATTTAAGGGGACATTATTGATTTTAGGTCTGCGTCTGGGTCAGTCTGTCAGCCAGTCAAGTATGTCTGTTTGTGTGTGTGTGTCACAAAACTAATGTTATGCTCAGACTCCTTTATTTATTTATTATTTTGCTTGTGTACCAGCGTTAATTCGGTCTAACGAAAGTGCTCATTAGTTCTAATAAATCCAGTGACTTTGCCTTGTTCCACTGGAGCCTGACCTTTCTCCGCGCACTGCCCGTAAAATCTCCTGCTAGGATTTTCACTGTTTGATGCCTCCGTTAATTGGGCATGATTTGAGCTTTTTCTTCTGCTTTTGTCGCCGGTCGAATTCAGCATGGAGCTAATGGCAAATGTCACTGTGAATTGGCGGCTACATTAGC
Organism: Macquaria australasica; assembly: GCA_005408345.1. NCBI lineage: Eukaryota > Metazoa > Chordata > Actinopteri > Centrarchiformes > Percichthyidae > Macquaria > Macquaria australasica. The sequence goes on along the minus strand of SEMN01000206.1, from coordinate 185,341 downwards.
TGGGAGAGCGTGTCATTTATTTATTTATTTTTTTCTCCTCCCAGACGATGTATGTACATCACTAAACGGACCTTCGGAAGGCCATCCTCCTCATTAACGCGGGGCTTCCTTGAAAGTGAGCTACGCAACAGTTGTGGACATCATGTGGAATCGTCAGAAACAACAAGATTATTTCAACCTCACTAGCTCTCGTCATTAGCCTGTGCCCTCCACATCTTAAATGCTGCTAATGAACAACAGCGATTTGCGGTGCAAAAAAAATTGGCCGGGCAAAGATTAGAAAGCAACAGGACGATCAGATCTAATTAAGATTGTACACCTCAAACAGCATGGCATTTGGCTGAAAGGTCAAGAGAAATCCCCAGCCTTAATCTGCCGAACCTGTGCCCTCTAGCCCTCTTGGATATCGGCTAATAGCAGCCAGCAAGAAATGAAACTGAAACTTAACCCCTGAAAGAGAGAAGCAAAACTTTGCCTTCTTTGAGAAAAGGTAGCAGCTATTGTCTGGCTTCATGACAAACACACTGTGATTTTGTGAGCGGTTGATTAATTTTAGGGGCAGTGATTTGTGGAAAGCTGTTCTTTTTTAAACTTGTCAGTGCTTTATTACAATCTAATCAAGTGTGTTGTACACTAGCATTTCCAATGTAAATATATGATACAATTACTGGAATTAAAATGCATGAAACACTTTAACTCCCCAGTAGGAGCAGTTTTTATTCCCGCGTATTTGCGGAAATTCTTGCCCTCATTTTAGTCCCAGACACACTGCAGACTTCTAACTTTATTCATCAGCTCATCCAAATAATGTGCTTGTGTCCTTATCTGTATTACTCAATTCCTCCCTCAAATTGTATTTTGTTAACAAACATGAAAAATAGCAGGCGTCAGATTGCAGCCATTCAGTCCCACACACACCCTTGAGACGGTGTCCTCTCGGCTGATATTGCCTTCCATCCCAGCGGATCTATTTGAAGATTGAGGATAGGGACGGGCCATTTTCAAAATGTTATATTCACCCATCATGTGCTAAAAACATAATCTGTCATAAAACTGATTATATTTTTTGCTGTTAATGTGCATTGTGGGGGAAAAAAAGGATGGGCGTCAGTGAGATGGAGGGGATGGGGGGGTGATAGGGAGAACCTTGATTAAAGTAAGATGCATGCGCCTCTATGAATCAGAAAATATAAATCAAGAGTCAGTGTAGCAGTGTGGATCTCAGCAGGCGGTGAGTAAACAGCTCATTAGATTTTACTGAGCATCATCACGCTCCGAAGTCTCTCTCTTCTCTCTCTTTTTGTAAAAGCTTTCTTTTCTGCGTCTCCTGATTCCTTAATGCTTCACCACACTGACTTTCTGCTTGACTTCTATAAATATACAGCACTAAATATGTTGCGTTATACATCCTCGAGTTTCCTCTGGGAGAGAAAAAATGTGTTTGTCGGCCTGGTAAATAACTGCAGTCTGACAGACTATGCCGTGACTGAGTTCCCCTCTGTGTTGGGTGTCTCTTTGGCGCCTTGTCTCCTTTAACATGATTCACCAGAGCAATAATGGGGCACTTAGGCATGCTCTGCTCTCTGCTTTTGCCCACATCATCATCACGCATGGGCTTTGTCGTACCCCCTGCACATCGGGCACTAGGGCAGCAAAGGTCTGTTTCAGCCGCAGCAGCAGCTGGACGATAGCAGATGCACTTCTCCGAAAAGAGAGGCAAGCGTAAGACGTGTGGCAGAAATCTGGGGGAATGGGGCGAGAAGGCGTCGTCAGGGCCCGGTTCATCTCTGCTGCTTGTCTTGTCTCGTCGAGCGTATGTGTCGTCCTCCCTGCTTCTTACAGGCAGCAGCTGAGCCAGTCGCAGTGGGGTCTGTGCACTCCCCACTCCACTCAGCCTGGCGTCCGCCGGCTCGGGGGCTGACATTTCCAGAGGTGCTAAGTCACTCAGCATCTTGTTACTCCCTCTGACAAGTCGGGCTGCATCATAGCGAGCGCCAGCAGACTTGAGCCGAGGCCAGGAGGAGAGGCCTCTTTCACACAAGTCACTGATCTTCCCTGCTGGAGGTGCCGAGATCTCAAGGTGTTTACAGAAGATCGGGCGAGGTGTCAATCACGCTTTTGGCCCGGCACGCTACCCCTGGTGCCAGTCAGGTGTGAGGAGTGGTGCGAGGTCGAGGCGGGGGATTGGTTGATGGAGGGGAAGGGCATTGCAGTGACAGCTCTGCAGTGTCAGCGGTCAGATTGCCCAAAACCAAACTTCATGGTTGATTTTCTTGGGTGCAGTGGTCAAGAGTGACACAAGTTCCCCACCCGGAGGTAAAAACAGACGCTTGATTCACTTGTCATTTTGCACCGAGTGCAGTCGCAACACACCATGAAGGAGTCTGGGATCATCTGCTCATTCGGCCTGTCAGCCGGAGAGTTATTGGAGGGTTTAGAGAAAAGGTCACTCCACTGCTGAACTGACTGTTCACTCTTTTAGCGAAGGAGAGACGTACAGAGGAGTCCAGTCATTACGGCATGCTGCTGCTGCACTACAGCTGCAGTTTCGACTCATTTCCCAAGAAAAATTGTCTTGAAAAATCTGGTTTAATTTCTTTTATCAGCCATCAGACATTATGCAGAGTAGATGTTAAATGCAAAAATTATTAAATATCAAAGAGTGAAATTTCTACATTACTTATTACTTACTGCCTTCAGTGTGAGCTAATGTAGAGAGACTTGATATGCATTCAAGCCCATTCCAAAAAACAAGTCAAACCCCCTAATTTTTTACCTTTTTCACAAACATGTTGACTTTATTAATCTCAGCCTTTCACTGCGTTAGAGAGACACTCCAAGTGATATGCTCCACTTTCCTGTTCCGACACAACTGTTTGAACAAAGTAACACAACAGATGTAATCTGATGACTTCATTTTTAATTCTTTTGAAGTCACTCAGACGACGAGGGGAGGCAGAGAACCACTGTTCTATTATGCATGTGTTGCCATTACCCGGTGAAGAGCTCGGCCTGACAAGGTGGCGTATCCCATCATGAATTAATCACCCCGCGCTATTCATCAGAGGTGACTTTGAAATTTTGAACATCACCAGTTTTAAAACAGCCAGACTGATTTTTTTTGAGGGCATAATTATTTCAACTTGAGGTTTACACAGTGCATTGTCAACCATGCCTTGGCGTCCAATTGCCAATATGTACCTCTGAAGGATCCAATACTCTGCACACAAAGATTACCAAGAGAATAATGATGGTTAATAGGAGAAGAAAGACAAATGAAAATCTCTCCTCTGAATTTATAGAGTGGATTCCAAGTGTTTAACTTTCCTTCTGATAATGGCAGCCTTCCTTTCAGATTACTTTATACGAGTATTCTTTTTACTGAAAGCTATCACTACACAGGCCTGCCTGATAAGCTTCACTCTCAAATTAATCTATTGGAAAAGAGGAATATTTGGCTATCAGCTCTAATTGTAACATGTTCCGCAAGGCTGATGGCAGTACGTGTGGTGTGGACTACTAATTGAGACGGTGGAGAGAAAGGGAGCGTGCACAATAAAAAGGAAGTGCAATGAGCGAGAAGGGAGAGAGAGCCAGAATGGAAGGGAAGGAGATATTAAAAATAAAATGGCGGTTGGTGATTAAGGCGCACAGAACAGGAAATTTTAGGTGGAGAATGAATTAAAGACAGGACAAATACTGGCTGTGACACTGTATATACCTAAAGGAATGTACAAGTTTTTGTGAGGCTTTTCAAAGATTAGGTTGGATTATTAACACCAAACTTATTGGGCTGTTCCAGGTAGTCCAGCTGCGAATACAAAGCTTTAGCATAAAGTACACTATCTCATGTGATATTTGGCTACAAGCATTTTCTGCTGTAAGAAGTCTGACCTTGCTTTTAGCCATGTAAATCTTGTTACTGGTTTTTATTATTTTGGCCTGTGGCTGTTACGGGTGGCCATCTAGACAGCAGGGGAAGGACCCAAACGCAGACAAAAAAGCAGGCTGAGTGGTGCTGATGGATGAATTATTTAATACAAATATGAACTTACGCACAAAAACAGGAACACGGAACAAAGCGCAGCACAACAGGAACTCAAGGAACCAGGGAAACTGAAACTCAGAGAACGAACCGACAAAGGCCAAAGAAAGGGGACCGGTATATATAGGGAAGGGCTAACGATGGAAACAGAGGCAGGTGAGAGACGAGACACGGCTGAACCCAATCAATGCTGGCGGGAAACAAGGATTTCAAAATAAAACAGGAAATCAGTTCTTTGTGGGTCATGACAGTGGCTTCATACATTTGAACATATTATGATATACTGTATGTTTCAGCTTTATCATCTCTTACACTAGCTTGCTCGCCTACATATTATCTACGTACGAGGCCTGCTACTACAACCAACAACTGTATAAAGGAGGCTACTATCACTCAGCACATTAAAGCCGTAGCATGCACACAACTGTTACTCAAGGCACCTCAAAAACACCTCTCAACATGAGGTATGCTAAACTGTTAGCATGGAGCCTACTGGATTAGGCAGTGTATGCCAAAGTGTAAACATAGTATTGCTAATGGGTTAGCATGCAGACTAGAAAGATCCCTGATATGCTCCAAAACAGATGCAAAAGACGTCAGTAGCACAGACAGCTGATGCACAGGCCTTTCTTTACCTGCTGCGCTGGGTGTCTGTGCGTGTGAGTGCGTTCCACACCTGGTCGGTTAGCGGTTGTCAGTTGCCAACATGAGCAGCTGCCATCACTAAACATAGCATATGCTAGTGTTAGCGTACAGTCTACTAATTGCTCATCATATCGTCTGCCACAGTTTTAGCATTTACAGTAAGACTACGAAGTAGTACAATGGATCATGCAACTAATTGGTATATTAAGTGTTAGCATGATATAGCATGCTGAAGCATTTGCATTCATGCTTTTGTCAGCATACCTTTTAGCTTCTTGGCTACTTTTTAGTGTTAGCTTGCAGGTTACTATCAGTGAAAAAGACATGTACTAAAATGTTTGCATGGAGCCTATTGGCTCTTAGCAAACCGTTAGCATGCAGACTATTGTCAACATGGTGTATTCCAAAGTGTTAGCATGTAGGCTACTATCAGTGAACAAGGCATTTGCATGGGACACCTGTGTGACACCTGTGTGACACTGTGTGACACTGTATGACACCTGTGTGACACCTGTGTGACACTGTGTGACACTGTATGACACCTGTGTGACACCTGTGTGACACTGTGTGACACCTGTGTGACACTGTGTGACACTGTATGACACCTGTGTGACACCTGTGTGACACTGTGTGACACCTGTGTGACACCTGTGTGACACTGTGTGACACTGTATGACACCTGTGTGACACCTGTGTGACACTGTGTGACACCTGTGTGACACCTGTGTGACACTGTGTGACACCTGTGTGACACTGTGTGACACTGTATGACACCTGTGTGACACTGTGTGACACTGTATGACACCTGTGTGACACCTGTGTGACACTGTGTGACACCTGTGTGAACAGTTTAATAGGGACATATGGATGATTTTGTTGTCTATGTTCTCAATTAAGAGGTAAGTTGGCTAATGGGATCATTTCTTAATAACTGTTCTGTGACATTTTGTGTTCAGGTTTCTTTTCTCTTTGTCTCTTGATGTTTGTAGTCTCTCTGTATCTCTCTGCCCTTTTCTTACCCTCTCTCTCTCTCTCTCTCTCTCTCTCTCTCTCTCTCTCTGAGAGAGGTTCAGTTTGGGGAGAGGATGTGGGGAACAGCTGGGCCCCATCACTTCTCATTGCGGGCCTGGGAGAGACGTAGCTGACAGAGTGATGCACAGAGCCTGTCCTTGCTAATGACTGCGCCATTCTCCATCATTATCACCATCATTAGGAAATTAGGGGGACAGAAGGTATTTACTGTAAACCTGCCACCTCCCAAGGAGAGATAAATAGAAACTGATAAATGTGATCGTGTGACGCTGCCTGTCTATTAACCTTCCCATTTTCCAGCTCCAGCATATGCACATTTAACAATCATTAATATTCTCTAATTGGGCCAGATTTTAGTGAGGAAAATACTCTTGAAGAAGGAGGACTCTGAACTGTGTTTGTAGCACTCGCACATACAGTTCTGTGTTACTGGTGTGGATCTGCAGCGCCCTGAACGCACCACAGCTTATTATGAGACGCTGCTGTCAAACTGTGAGCTGCGATTTACTGTGGAAATACAGCTTTATGTTATAGACAATAAAATAGCATTTCAATGTTTTTCCTTGGTCACCTGCTCCCAAACAAATATGATACTTTGTCTCCGTCACTCATGTCTTTCTTCTGTTCATACTTGCATTACACAGTGAAGGTCACACTTCAGCCCATGTTTTAGTCTCTCTAAGATGGTTTGGTTTGAGAAGTGGGGAGACACAGTTAAGTTAGGTGGAGTCAGGGGTCATCCACCAGACCGATCAGTTTTGTATGTGCAACTTAAATCACAAAAAAGGTACAAACTATCAATTCTTGCATTAAGAGCTCTGTCTATTTATGCCTGATATGTAGTTTGCAGGGAGACACCAGGGCTCTGTGTTACATTTTACCGATTTAGCTCCACTGTGTGACAGGCTATATGCTAATTTACATATTGCTAACTGCTTGGCAGCACTGCAAAGGCTGATTGTTCTGTGTTTGACTGCGTTACAGCTGGATAACAGCAGTTCAGGGCTGCTGTCAAGGGCAAACACACACACACCAACACACTCACAAAAAAAACACACATGCACCCAGTTCTGGTCGGTCCAAGGGAAGATTAGCTTGCTCAGCATATAGCTACAGTATGTATGTTCTCTGTGTGGATGCTTACTGTATGAACCACACAGACAAAGACAGAATAAGCTGGGGGCAAGGAGACTCTGTCAGTTGTAGGATAAAGTAGGCTTTCACAACTGTTTAGCCTTTGTATTTCCAGAGTGACGCGTAACCTTGTTCCTGTCTGGACGGCAGAATGTTTAACAGTTGTTTTGGTCAGAGCCACTTATGCTCACTTTCACTGCATGTGGTCTGATTTTACGCCAGTTAATTTGCCCTTTAAGTTTCATGTTTTTGCATCTTATTCTTTTGGTTTGCTTTCATTTTCTTTCTCTGTTTCACCTGCAGAGTTTGTGCAGTATTTTTCTTTCTTTTTCCATCCTCCTTAAGTATCATATGATAATTATCTGAACCCACATAAGTTTAGGGGACATTGCAATCAACCGAATATACCAAATATGTTATATTGTCTGTCCTCCAGGTTGGGAACCATGTGGTCCAGTGGTTTCTGTGGATTCTGTGTTGTCTTAAAAATGGAAATATAACGGATGATTCTGTGACTTTAACACCAGGGGATCCTTTACCTTCCTTACCATTGCCTGCATGTGGATAAAATCATTTTATTTTTCAGCGTGATCTGAAAAGGTTCAGAGCCATCACCACAATGAATGCAGACGTTACCACTGAGTGGACTTTATTAGGCATTAAATGGGCGCAGCTACCATTCCCAGTGATTCATAAATCATCCAGACATGGATGTTTTCAGCTTTGGGTGTCCTACTGCATTCATGTGAAGTAGGATTGCATTGTGTTTATGGTTTGCATCAACACCAGAAAGTGATTTTGGGGCCCCGATCTGACAGACATCTATCACATGTTCATTAACTGGCTGTACGATGATCTGGGAGTGTGTGAGTAGGTTGACGAGGGACAAAAAAACATCCTCCTCAAATCACTGATGAGGCCTTAGTGGACGCCGTCAATGCAGCTGATGAAATTAGATAACACAAGTGTAATTTTATAATGAAAAACAAAAACGCTGATGTGCATTTGATGCAGCAATTAGGGGGGTTCCTAATGATGATAATTTGAGTTTTAATTCTGAACCCACTAGTGACTGGCAGAGTCTATCAATTACTGCATTAAAACAGGCCCCAGCTGCAGCAGCCACGGCAGCCGCCTCCCAAATTGTCGTCTAAACTGCTGTCGTCTCCTTTCCCATCGCTCGCCGGCGTAATTGCAGTTTAACCAGTTCATCATAATCACACAACAGTTTCCCCTCCCGGTAGAACGGGGATGTGATTTTCACTTCAGAGTGTGTGCCATGAAGTGTGTTTGTGTGTACAGATGGCTGTTTCAAGACATATACGGATGGGTGTGTGTGTTTTACTGGCCAACTGGTTATTGCTAAACTCCTCAGTTATGCTATGACTCAAGAAAACTAACTAACTAAAAAAAAAAGTAAAAATAACAGTTTATTGAAAGGAGTTCTGGTATTTATTCTATTTGAAACTATGGCATCAGGGTCGGGACATTAAAACAGTAAACTCTGATTGGCTGACAGCTGCTCCTTTAATAGAGTTGCTAAGTGGACGGAGCTGCTGGTATTTAAGTAAGTATTTTCACCACTAAGTTTTCTTTTACTGCATCTTTTAAACATGCCTAATGTATAGGTGTAGCAATTTAGACAATGTAGTATAACCATAGGCATATATCAACATACTATATATAACAGCGTGCCACCAGTTTTTCCAACCCCATTCCTGCCCTGGTGACGTACCCTAACCACCTTACCCCACCAGCACCGACTACTCCCCACCCCATAACCTCAAAATAAAATTTAAAAAAGTCTAGGATTTTACAGAGAAAGGTCGAAATTACATAATAAATAGATAAATATGTAAATGAAAGACAGCCCTGAACCCATTTCCACCCATTGCATAATAAAGATACATACATGCATACAGAAATTAGGGGATACATTTATTTTAATGATATCCTCACTGCCCCTCAGCATAGAGATACACACATCTTCTTATTTGTTGTACAGTACTATAGGTTTACGTTATGGCACTCAGTTGTAGTTATTCCAATTTCGTTTCGGAGAAATCATGTTTTTGGTATGGCGGATGGCTCAAAATACTACGATACCCACAATACTGCAGTTGCTATGAAAAAGAAACCGGTCAGAGAGGTGAATCAGAGCCGTAGCAAATTCAGAATGCTTTGCGTTGCATTTTAGAACAAAATATTGTGGCATAGCAGCTGAATTCATCCCAAACTGTCCATGGATCCAAAACTGAACTGATTCAAATTTCTGCATATTTTATCAGATTTCTACAAAGTGTAACCTGCAGCTTCAGCTCACCTTTAGCGGTTCACGGAACAGGATTTTATGCTCAGGGACTGGACGTTTCAAACAGTGATGCACCTTGGGAGTTGTAGTTGACCTCTTTCCCTGTGTTTTTATGTACGCAGGCTTGTACCTTTTTTGACTTTTTATCAAAGAACCAGAATTGTTCATCTTTTATACTGATGATTTAACCAGGAGAGTTTCATTTCCATCCAAGCCTTGAAAGAGCTCCACGTGTTCCCATATTTTGAATTTGTTATGTAAATAAGTTTTAAGTATCTTGAAAAGTGCTCTATAAATAAAGATAATTATTATTATCATTATTATTATTATATGTCTGTGGAGAGAATGAATGGGACTTTTACTTCTACCTGGACATCCAAAATAACTGCTCCCACTTTGCAACTCTATTAAAATGAGGTAAACTGAGTAGAGGCTGTCTTCTTCAAATGCAGCAAGTTGGCCTGACTGTAGTGATCAGTACCTAGTGTAGCAGTGATGCATATGTTTTTTTATCCTTATACCTAACCAGTATGCACGTAATCGTTGATGTATACATAGAGAAATGATTCAAATCTAAAAATAGGGCTTTCTCTCTCTCCCCCTTTGTCTAATTCTTCTCTCTGAAAGAGCAAACGCAAATTTCAAGGCAGAACAACTCGAGCGTGGTTTTCTGCACCTCAGCCACATGCCACTTAGCATGATCAGCATTTCCACCGCCAGCTGCAGGCTGGAAGACAAACAGGGCGAGTGTGTCACACCGGATACAAACCAAGGCGAGCGTGAGCATGCACTCCTCACTTACTGGCCGCTTGCAGTGTTGGTGATCTGTAAGATGAAGCGCATTCTGCTGTTTCAGGCATCGTAAATCGCTGTGGATAGAAGCATCAGCTGAACGCCTGCAGTGCCAAAATGCTTGTGTTCAGCTGAGAGGGAAAATAGCCATGAGTCTGGTCACTGTGCACACTGCAGCAGCAATTTATTCATGATAAACACGAGAATGAGGACGCTATAAAGAAAGGGTGGACCCCAGTTTACATCCTGTGACGTGTCCTCCATATGTGGGGAGTCCAAAGGAACCAACTACAATATTCACAGTGCTACATGTGATTGTTTTAACATCAGAAACATGCTATTATGCTTTCTGTAATCAAATGATACTATTGGGCAGAAGACTGTCAATCTCTAGTAGCCTCCATTCTGCATTTTACATTCAATCAATCAATCAAATTTGTATAGCACCTTTCACACAGGTTAGTGCAGTTCAAAGTGCTTCACAGATGATAAGATAATAAGACAGAACAAGTGTAGACCATAAAAACAACAAAATCAATTTAAGAATTTGAGATCAATGCACGTGAGAATAAACAGAGTTAAATTAAAGCTAGACCAAAAAGTAGATAAAATAGATTAATAAGACAAAAATAATAATAAAATAACAGATAAAAAATGAAATAGAATATGATTTTATCACAAGTACATTAAAGTAATTAAGTAAAATAAAGTAAATAATGTCCATAAAACATTCTTAATCAAAAGCCATTCTTAGTTCGAGTTAATTTTGTGTCTTTTATTATGCAATGAAAAAATAGGTTTGAGAGCAAAGTTATTGACACTGCAATCAAAAAATGGTTTAGTTTTGCTTGCGAATCCAAAAGTTTTGCTTCCAGTTCAGCTGAATTCTGTGGGCGGGACCTACGCTGAAAGACACGTGCGAGTGACTAGCTAATTGAGCTAAGCTAGATGTATTTGTTTAACCCATTACAACAATCTACATGCAGCAGCTCTAACATAACATTATTGCTTTCACTAAGACGGAAGTTGTGTGTAAAGAAACATAAATGCATATTGAGTTTCTCTGGTCTTCTTCTCCATCAGTTCAAAACTCCCTCTCTGTTAACTGACTGCAGGTGTTGCCAAGCTGTCACTCCGATCGAGACTGGCCAATAGAAACGTGTCTTGCGTCTTTCAGCGTATGTCCCGCCCACAGAATTCAGCTGAACTGGAAGCAAAACTTTTGGATTCGCAAGCAAAACTAAACCATTTTTTGATTGCATAATAAAGACACAAAATTAACTCCACAAAGAGGCAAGTTTTAAGTTTACGTTTAAAAATGTCAGCACTTCCAGCTGCCCTCAGATCCTCAGGCAGACTGTTCCAGCTGCTCGGAGCATCAAAGCTCAGAGCAGCCTCACCAAAGGTTTTACACTGTGAAATTTAGAGGGAAATATGCTAGATCATAGAACATAGAGGAAACTGTTGAAGTGTTGTCTCCCTTTCTGGCAACTGTAGAACGAGAGAGGGAACTTCGACAGTGAGAAGGCTCATGTTGCGTGTCAAGCCAACAAAACTTGCTAGCTAGCGTTAACTAACGTGTTCAGGGAATTATTCGGCCTCCACCTAAGCTCCACCCACAAAAAAGTCAGTGTTGACTAACAGAAAAGGGGTCTATAGACCTCTTTCCCAAAATGTCAGAGTATTCCTTTAAATACCTGTACTCAAGCACATGCAGTATAAACCTACACACCATCCTGACCCTTCACTCAATGTCTCATTCGTCATAATCAAAACTATCTTAAATCACCCCACACATCCAGACATCTCTCTCTCTCTCTCTCTCTCTCTCTCCAGCAGACCCATGAAAGCTCGATCGGCGATGTTGCGTTTGCGTCCAAATATTTCCAGAAGAGCAGACGAAGGAAGAAGTCGGGAGGCTGGATCAGCTGGCCTGTGATCTCCCGTGCGATCCAAGCTGTCTGATTGGCTGGAGGGCTGGAGGGCCATCTTGCCTCCCTGGCAGGCAAGTGGCTCAAGCAGTTTGGTTGAGGAGGTGTGTGTGTGTGTGTGTGTGTGTGTGTGTGTGTGTGTGTGTGTGTGTATGTGGGGGGGGGGGTTAGAACTTGGAGAAGCAGAGGGTGAAAATGTGTGGGTGTTGGAGTGTTGGGAGGGGAGGGTTTTATGACTGAGAACTGTGAAGATGATGGCTTTTGAGTGTGTGTGTGTGTGTGTGTTTGCATGTGTGCATTGTAGCATATGTGTGTTTGACTGTATATATGTGTGTGTGTGTGTGTGTGTGTGTGTGTGCAGAAGGGAATCTGCAGGTCCTTAAAAATCAGAAAATATCTATAATAATTTAATTAATAATTTAATACCAAACAAAGTTACAAATTGTACTTTTTTCACACTGTAATGATGATTCTGTGAGCGGTATGTCATTTTAAATTAATACAGAATGGGATATAAGTACAATCTGTAGTCTGTTTACTAAACATAGTTGACTTGATTTCCTCTTGTCCTTTTTCTTAATTTGCATATTTAAAGTTTGTATTTGCTCATGTAAACAAAAACAGCCTTTTTTCAGGTTTGTCTCCATATTTTTGCCTTTAAAGTCGGCCTGAAAGTAAAATTAAAAAATGTCTTAAAAAGCCTCACAGTCTGCTGTTTCTGAACTTTCAGATACCTCGATGTACAAACGACTGCAGGGATTTTGATTTCCTCCTTCCTAACACATAAAAGGGTGGAAGCAGCACATTACACACAGCACAACAGTAAAATGACACCTGCAGGACTTCACATGCAAGAAACACACACTCATACTCTACATGTGTTGTTTGTGAATGTGTGTCTGTGTGTGTCGTTGCTCAGTTATGATCCTGCAGGTAACATAAGTGATAAAACCAGATCATCTAATTCTTCCATCCTTCATTATCATAAAACTGAATGTTTAAAATTCCTCTAAAAAGCTATGAGATTTTGTTTTATAACGTACTTTATGTGGTCAAAAGTATGTGGACAGGGATTTGCTCCTATCCGGACACAAGAGCTTAGATTAGTGAGGTCCACCGCTGATTTTGGGTGATCAGGCGTTCGGGTCATCCAAAAGGTGTTATATGGGGCTGAGGTCAGGGCTCTGTGCAGGCCAGTCAAGTTCTTCCACATCAAAATGGGAAAACCATTTCTTTATGGAGCTGGCTTTGTGCATGGGGGGCATTGTGATGTGGAAACAGGAAAAGGACAAACTCAAACTGTTGCCAAAAAATTGGAAGAACACTATTATTTAAAGTATCCTTGTATGCTGTAGCATTAAGATTTCCCTTCACTGGAACTGAGGCATCTAAATGATGAAAGACAGGGCTGCATTTTCCACCTCTTTTTGTACCCTACATCACATCAGAACCTAAAAAAAATGTTAAATTGCATAAGATGAACATAATCCTATACATATATCTCCATCCTTTGTCCATTATGTAGAAAACAAGTTCAACTTTATTTGAATATCCATTTCCAAACCACACATGAAGAAGTGTTTGTTTGTGGACACATTTCCAAACCTCAGATGGTGAAGCGGAGCCTGTGGATGGGCGGGTCAGAGCGTAGCAGCAGGCCAGCGTTGGCTCTGCTCTGGGCTGTCGCGGGGACACAGTGCAGGCTGAAATGTTAAACCAAGGTCCTTTGTGTTATTGCTGACATAATGTTTCATTCCCTAATCCCCCCCCCCCCCCGGCGTCCACTTTTGATGATCATACAGCGCACGCAGAAGCAGACACTGAGTGGCCGTAGTGGAGTAGGACAGATAATGACCAGTACTTCTACCGTAATAACCACTAACGCCAGAACAGCGGCGGCTTTTGACCCTCCCACATCAGCTGCCTCAACCTCATCTTAAAAAACACCACTGTCTTTCCCCCAGTCATTTCACAGTGCATGTGGAATATAGTTTTGCCTTTTAAGACTCACTTTATTGTAAGAATACAGACTTTGCAGTGTCAGTGCTACCTTAACAGTGCAGTTTGAGCTAACGAAATAATAGATTGTCTCCCCGCGGAATAAAGAAGGAAGAGCCTGATCTCTCTAAATTTAATTAATTGAGAATAATGTCTTAAAAACCCAGTGTGACAGGAATACATGTCCCCAACACACTGCTGACTGATCGAGTGTTTTGTGTCTATGTGAGAGGAAATATCCAGTCGATATCCTGTATCTGTAATCCAAAAAACATCACGGAAAGACAAACGAAACAAGCAAACCTACCATTTTCATGTGGCTGTGAATGTGTTTACACAGTCTAATTATATACTTGCAATAGAAATCTTTTATGTCTAAGAAAAAAGCTGTGGCTGGCACTGTAAAGTTTTGCTTTGCCAACCCACGTTTTTTTTGCTTGTGGAAGAAGAAATAAAAGCAGAGGTGAAAAATAAAAAGAAACTGAACTAATTTACTTTAGGCTGAACAGCAAGTCAGATTAATTGGCCAAACAGTTGACAAAAAGGGCCGATTTGAGCCATCAGTGTCAAAACTTTCATTTGAACAGTAACCCAGGTTGTTTTAGGTTTTGTTTTTGGCTTCTTTGGGGCAGTGAAAACCCTGACATATCATCACCTTTCAAGTTGTTATGGTGAACATGTTAGCCAACAGTTGCTTATTTACACATCCAGCAGTTACGGAGCAACATGATCATTCACTTGGAGTTGTGTTTCTCGTGAATGTAAGTCCGATATTCCCTCTCTCTCAGCTCTGTTTTTGGTCTCTACCAAGTCGTGAGGGAAATGTCTGGCTCGCTAGCTGCTAAACGGTCCACTATGTTCACCAGCTAGTTGCTATCTGTCTGCTGTTTGGTGCTGAGCAGGTGGTGTACACCGGGTTTTTAAAGCTTTTTCACTGAAAACGACACTATAAGAGTGGTGAGAGTGAAGCAAAGCGGTAAAGTTGCAGCCAGACAGCTAAACAGCGAGCTGAAACTCACTATAAACCCTCCATAAAGCTGAGTGGAGCTGCAGGTTCAGCTGATTCTAACTACGTTCGACCCCTTTGTTTTCACATTGCCATTATTGTTATTATAAAAAAAATAGCAATTATAGCTGCTTTAACCCAAACTAGAACAAAATTACTCGTCCAAACTTGGTGTCAGCTAACTGTTTCATATATTAAACTTAGAGTTTCAGAGTTCATGTGCAGTTCTTTAAATGTCAAATGTGAGTTTGAAACAACAAATACACGTTAATGGATGAACTGGAAAACATTTCAGCCGAATCATCCATTTCACATCGGTCTTACAGAGCAGATCCACTTGAACTCTAATCAATGCAGTTGTCCACATCAGTCACGTGACAGCTCGCCCTTTAGGCACCTAACTGTGAGCCCAAGTGTCTTTTTGGGCTTCATGTAGACACTGACAGAAGACTGCAACTGGTGAGATGCTGCTGTCTCTCTGTGGCCAGTGTAATATAAGGTGTTTTTGAACACCTGCACATTATGTTGCAACCAAACACAACAACACAAAGGCTCACATTTACCATAGAGGAGTACGAGTTCAGTCAGAATCATTGCAGTTAATTACAATTTAAGACTCAACTGTAGACTTAACCTTTCACAATCTCTAGTGGTGGTGTTAGTGCCTGTGTTTCTGTGTGTGTCTTTGTGTGTGTGTGTGTGTGTGTGTGTGTGTGTGTGGTATGACATCATCCAGTGTGGGGCTTTGTTGCCGTGACACCCATGGCCTTCTGGAGCCCAGACACCCCCCGTGGAGACCAGAGAGACGTGTCACCTTGATCACTGTGTCCCCGGGAGACTGCTACACACACACGCACGCACACACACACACACACACACACACACACACACACACACACACACACACACACACACACACACACACATTTAAATTACTATGGTTGTGGGGACTAACTATATTCATCTCCCCATCTTGACATTAACCTGCAACTAATAATAATTATGCTCCTATAAACCCTAAATCCAACCAACTAACCCTCACTTTAAAAGAGTTTCCTCACCTTTCTATCCTTGTGAGGACATCTTCTTCACCTCTGTTTGCATTTAGTCACATCTCTTGTCATACAGTGAAGCAGAAATTGGATGTTAATGGATATTATCTATTTCAAAGATTGTCACATAGCTATAGTGTTTTAATACCATAATAACTGACAATAAATAGAGGTTTGTCCAAAAGTTTAACATGTCTTAAATGTCGTAAAATACAGTGTTGTCTTATTGGCAGAAGGATGACAAAGCACTGTTTTGTCAGTGGACATAAAAAGAGATGATGAAAGAAACTGCACACTTAATGTCTTCAAAAAAGGTCCAATATTTTCACATTTGTACATGTAAAGCAGAGGAAAAAAAGATGATGCCACATGATCATTTTGGCCAAGATGATTATACTGTGAATATTGACACAGATTAGATAATTATTTTGTCAGTGCAGCAGGAAAAATTAAAAAGATTCTAGAGGAAAAGCAGTAAAATAGAATTAGAAACACTTGCACAGAAAACAGTTCAACAAGTTGTGTGTTATAATCCTGTGCAGTCTGGCTGTATATGTCCCTATACTGTACATTGCGTCCAGCAGCAGGTTGACACATGTGGATGGATATATGAAAAGGCAGCATCTAGCTTTACATGATCAGGATGATTTCACAGCCCTCAAATCAATTAGGAGTCAGAAGACAATATGGACGTCGGCTGGCCAGCGGCTGCAGCCTCCCACTGGGGAACCTTCGTCTTCTCTTTCCAAGCACGACTTCCAAGGACGGGTGTGATGTCTCGCGAGTGGAGGGGTGGAGGGTGGGGGGCGGGGGGTGGCGGCAGGGAGCAGTGCTCTCCAGAGCAGCCGGTGTCTCTCCTGTGACAGGTGATAAAGTTTGAAATGCCAACCCAGTGCTCTCTGGGCGCAGGTGTGGAGAAAGTGTCCAGGAATAGCCAAACCCTCTGTTCACAAGTCTCACGGCACCGCGGCGACAAATATCGCCCCCGCTGAACAACCGCCGGACTGGAGACAATGATACGTGTCACCTTGGGTACTGTTTAATGGTCGTCTTTTTTGTGAGCTTCCTGCTGCAGTATTTGTTTGGATGTTTGCATCAGGCCGGTAGTGATGTGTTCACCATTTAAGTCCTCGTCTAAGAGGTGGGGATGATAGTGGCATTCAGAAAAGGACAGAGGCATATTGGTGCTTGTGTTGTAATTGTAAAAGTCAGATTCCTAATTCCAAGTAGTCACTGCTTCACCAAGGAAAACATCTAAAACAGCTCCTTCATAAGCCATGTTTCCATTCAGTTCTCAAGCGAATTTTAAGCAAACTTTTGAAATGTCGCAAAAAAGAAATTAGTTTGGAGCGAATAAACTCGGCTTGTTGCAAAGCGTAGTTTAGTCAGAAGTTGGTGGTATAGGCTACACTTTACACACGGCTGTAGTCCGCCAGTAAACACAGTAGAAGAAGTAGAGGTTGGGAACTGGAAACAAAACAAGTCGTCTTGGCCATCTAACACATCTATGGGAGAAACATGGAGAGAGGAGTATGTATGGAGGAGTATGTTTATATTGGGCAAGTTTGAATTGTTCTTTCATGTCAGCTAGTGTCGGCCATGTTTCATGCTGTCCACAGACGAAGACAAACTAATGCGCAACGGTTCAGCGGAAACAGCTGATTTTTCGGAAAACTCCACCTCAAGCGAGTGTACTTTTTTTTGTGCAATTGAGGAAGTTTTATCGAATTTTGTCGTTTCCATACAGCTTTTCTAATGCCATACTTCCAATTGCGCATAAAAATGCGTTTGGAAACACAGCTATAGATTACGTTGTTTAGGAGTTTAAGCGCTTTATTACAGAGTGAACCCCACCAACCAAAAATATAAGTGAATCATAAAAATGAGGTGGCCAGAGGTGGATGACACTGACTGACTGATATCCTAAATTTCATATACGACCAATATCAAAATGATGATGATTAAACCTTAGTTTGAAGCATTGCCACAATGTTAACATCACTATATTTAATATTTAATATTATATTGAAATTTAATTTCAAATAATGGTACACAATAATACACTTTCTTTTAAATGTCACTGTTCATACAAAGAATGCACCTCAAAGTGCTTTACAATAAGGACAAATGCAAGAAAATGGTTTGAGAGAAACAAGTACAAATAAATTAATAGAAGAAAACAAACAAGTACAGAGTACCAACGCTGATAGTCATAAAGCACTACAGACTTAAATTCTGCAGATCTTTTTAAGCTGTTGCTTAAATTGATTTGAACTCTCTATTTAGTCAAGAGTCCAGCTGCAGAGTTTAAAATAAGTTAAAGTCTCTAAATAGACTTGAGTGTGGAAGCTCATATTTTACATTGGAAACAGTAATCTCAACTCAAGGTCCACTTACTAGCTTTTAAAAGTGAAGTTTTCAACCTCTTCGAATGCTGAGGAAGACTGTGAGATGTGGTTCAAAGCTTCGGAAAAAGCTAGTAAGTGGACCTTGAGTTAAGATCTTTTTTTCATAAACTCAATAGACATTTGGCAAGATGGTAAAACCAGTTAAAAGCTCCGGAGACATTCTTGTATTTTGACATTTTAGGCACATATGCTTACACTCTTAACCATACAGTCAAAACACAGCCAGGTCATGATTGCAAAATGGTAGATAGGACATTAGGAGCATTAACCCAGTGAACACTATTCTGGTGAAAACTGAAGGTCATCTGTCTTCCTGCACCATAATTAAAATAATAAATACCATAATAACTATAATAAAAGTACTCTATAGCTATACATCTTAGGTTTGACGTTGCTCTATGTTAATGAATCTCTATTTTGATTGTCTTGTTGTTCCATTTGAGTAACATCATCTTTGGTCCAAGTAAAGCCTCCGCAGTTTCCCCATGAACAGGCAGACAATGGCCTTTTGAATGTTACACTGTAGACCCCAATAAATACACTGTAGCATGCAGTTCCTTGTAATTTCGGACAGCTGCTGTTCTTATCGCAGCTCATTTTGCCATTTACGGCGATGTTTTACTATTCTCACATTAGCCTCCTGACCACAGTCTCTTTGTGGCGACAGGGGCTTCAAGATGTTTTCAAATCTCTGCTGCTAATGTCTTGCTGGGGGTGGCCATCTGTTTTTGCATCTCCCACCGAAGCTGTGCCGGGGACGGGCTCCTGGCTCCCGCCTTCACTCGGCTTCTGTTGGGGGTAATAATGTGTGCTGGTTCTGGGAGCCCAACTGGTGTCCATGAGTTTGTCCTTTACCGCCACTCATCCTTGTCCCAGTCACGCCACAGCGAGGGCAGAGAGCCATGCCGTGATGGAGTGGACTTCAGGGGGCTGCTTTTCATCGCTGTGAGAGGATTCTGGGCAGCCAAAGTGGAGTCGCTCTCTCCACACTGCAGTATCTCTCCTCCATATCATGTTATTAGAGCTGCATCTTATCTCACATTGTAATGAAACATTTGAGGCTCTTATTATATCATTACACTCTTATCCAAAGGGACATATTCAGATCATGATTGCAGAGAGTCTATCAAGCTTTAGGGGCATTACACAGTGAGCACTGTTTTACAGTGAGTGGTAGGTGTTAACATATCCGCTCATCTGGCTAAACAGGATACATCCACTTGCATTTACCCATTGTTTTAACATGTTTCTTAAGTAATATCTTCCATGTGTGGCAGTCACCATTCTGTGGTTGAAAACTATGATTACAGGCATCCTTGCAACATGTGCTGTATACAAAAACGTTTCAACATCGCCCAATTTCACCCTGAGATGTCATTTCAACTTCAAATCGCAAAAACACTGGTCACTGTTATGTAACTAGATTAACAAATGAAGGAATAATAAGTTATTGGTCCTCAACAGCATAATACCATAATATATCTGGTCGGGCCTTCTGGAACAAAACTACTAATCCTGATTTTTAACAGAACATTTTTCTTAAAGGGTAATTCTGGTATTTTTAAACCTGGGCCCTATTTTTACATATTTTGGGGTCTAAATGACTAATAGTTACCAAAAGGTTTGGAATTGGTCCAGTTGATTGCTATAAACAGGCTCCTGGGAGCAAAAGTATTGAAAATGCAAAGCATTTTGAACAAAATCAAGTTTTGGGGGTAGCTATTAACAATAAATGGCTCTATATGATTTGCAAAACTGACAAGATGATTTATTTTTATTTATTCATGAAGCTCTACAGTATGGTGGTGCCGGTCTCTCTGTCCATCCGTCCGTCCTTCTGACCAGCACAGATTGTACAGCGTTCTCACTGTAAGTATATTAACCTGACTACTATAACTTGTTGCATGCTAACATGCTAGATGCTGGTCAAATTTGACATTTATTGCCCGACTAGTAAAGATTTAAGAAGTTGTTTCTCCATTTTATATTCGTCTCATTTTGTTTTCTGGTGTGTAGTGAGCGTTACAGCTTTGCAGTAACGCTATAGTTTAATCTTGTTGTTTTCTTCTAACCTCATATTCTGAATCCTTCCTCACTAATTACAAATAACCAATAGAGAAAAATATATTTTAATTCATGATGGAGCTCTATATAAAAATTAAACAGGAGAAATACCTAAGAGAATGAGTACAAAAGTCTGTTTAATTACAGACTGTAACGGAGCAACTGCAGGATTCAGGTTTTTATCTCATTCTCCACTTTGCTTTATAGTTTTATTAACCGCAATCAGTCTAATACATTGGGCTATTATTACAAAGGAGACTGTAGAAATTTTATTTTAGTCTTTATTCAGTTTTATCAGTCAAGTTATTTGGCTTGCCCTTAACTTCTGGTTCATCTGACCATTCATGGAACAAAAAAGCACTTCCCAGATCAATCAAGCCATCAGTGGAGCAAAGTCAGGACTTCCTCTCCGGCCCTTGCTTCTGCAAATGTGCTGATTTTGACAGTGAGCCATTAAAAGGGGTGACTCGAGCCATAGATCAGTGTAATTGTGGCATTAGGCAGCAAATTGGAGCTAAAATAACCAGATGCAGGGGCAGATAGCCACGTCCCACTCCAGCGACGGTTATCCTGAAGTTCAAGGAGAGTTCAAGCATAGAGACGATACTGTCACCCCGCCGGGTCCGAGCACGCAGACTCCACCAGAAATTATCTTCACAAATATACGATTTCCGAAGGGTGTAATTGTCTTCACGCTTATGGTCATTCATGCCTCATTTCATTTTCCATAAGTCTATATTTTCCTTGGCCTATTACAAGGGTATGTTGCACCTAAGGCTGGAAGATGATACTGAGCCCCTCTTTTTTTTTTTTCTTTTCCTGAGCTTTAGGAAGCCTTTTCTCTAAAAACTCCTGTCAATATGGATTGTAAGAGATGGCGGTCGTGTAAACTTTTATGATAGCAATAAAGAACCGCAGCACCGCCCCCCCATCAACTCCACCCAACCCCTTCCACCCCCCATTTCCCATCCAATCCCACATCCCAGCGTCTTAACAGAGAGAAACATGGGATCTGACACCAGCCATTAGGAGACTATTGTCCAATGATTTTCACCTCTGACATCAATCTTCACTATTTTCTGGTGTGTACTTGTGTTTTTTAAACATGGCCTCTGACATGAAATCATTGTAACATGTATTACAGCGTCTTACTACCACTGTGAGGTCTCAGTCACTTTATAATGGAAGCTGCTTTTGTTATTTGGGGGACGTAGTTTTTACTATATTTTGCTTTATGTTTAAAATTGCATGCAGAAAAAAAAACTATAAAGTGCAGGAGAGGAACTCCTCTTGATTAATCATTTCCACATCATACATTATGTCTACCAGTTTTATTTATTAAGTTTATGCAGTACTATTACTTTAAAAACAATCAAACAAACAGTTTTGTTGTTTTTTTTAACAGCTGTAGGAATAAAAATTAGAAAAACAACAAAATGTGGAGAGAAAATCCTTAAATGCAATTTGTAGTTACTTCTGCAACATAAATAAACGTGCCTTGAATAAGTACCTTTAATATTATCCATCAAAATTATGAGAATTTGTTCTCATTTTCTGCATCATTTTGCAACAAATTTCTGGTTATTTTCTTAAATATCACATAATTATTGTTATTCATATGAACTGTCTGATGCTACAAGCTGCTGAATTACTTTTAAGACAATCGCAAAAGAATCATCCTTTCAATTGCATCACTTCATTAGCTTCTACAATGGGACAATGAGTCCAATTACCCAGAATCCCCATTCCCGCTCTCTATGGCTCCATCTCTGACCGTCTGCGGGGGCTGGCTCGGTGCCAGGGTGCATTCAGCGTGCTCTGATTCGCCGTAGTTATCTAAAATGTTCATTATTTAGCAATTTATTCAGACGGTGTGACAGCATTTAAGTTTTGCCCAGTTTTCTCAAATTCAGATGAGGCCGGAGGCGGGAGTGGCTAAATGAATGCTCTTACAGATCAGCTAATATGGAAATGTGGCTGCAATTAAAGATGATGTGATGTTAAAAGGAAAAAGGGGATATTTTCATGGCAGTGTGAATTAAAATATTTGAATAGAACATATCATTTTCACAACCACAAGACTAAAAAAAGAACAAGATATGTGACCAAAACAACCAAACTTTTTACATGAGGGTGGGGAGGAGGGGGGTTTAGAGGGGTGGGGGGGTCCGTGGCTTTAGGCAATGACTAAAACACAATCAACCTTCTCCCCATCTCCTCACACCGCCGTGGCCCACAGCCCCCCGCTAATTAAAGTGATACAACATCTCACAGGCCAGTGCGCACATCTAATGGGCTGGGTGAGGCTCATATACTCTCACTCTATAGCTGTGACCACACACACACACACACACACACACACACACACACACACACACACACAGCCATCCTCCTGCCTCCACAGATCATGAACCCAGCATGAAAGCACCGATCAAAGCCTCTTATCCTGACCCCAACATCTAATGTGAATCTGACCTTAAACAGGGGCCTTGTCATGTCTTTGGGCTCATATCGGTCTATTACACTGATACAGAGACAGAGAATAGGGTACATGTTGGCACTGAGTAGTACATGATTTCTTCTGCATGGGGAGCGCAACAAAGGAAATAAGCATGAAGAAGAAAGGAATTTCAGGTGCCCTGTGAAAACAGTGTATCTCCAAATCGTCATCTTTTCATCAGCCAAGAAAAACAGCCTTGTTTTCAGCTTTGTGACAATGCATTTATCAGATAAACACTGGGTTTTTAAATGGTTTATATAGCTTAAGAAATGGGGGGATACAGTGTACTTTCAGGTCATCATTTAGTTTCAAGAAAAGAAAGCAGGAAAAAGTATATGGTTGCTGTAATGTGGAAACCTTAAATGTTTAAAATGACAACTTTCTGTTTCCAGGAACTGCTGTTCAAATTAACTTCTATTATAATTTTTGGTTTCATTCATATGTTTTTCATCTTATCCAACAATTAGAGGAGCATGTAAACCTTCAACTGAGGTTAAAATGCAGAAATCACCCAAGTTTGAGTGACGAGGCTTTAATGCAGTTATTTTACTCAGTCTGGATATGGACGGCCATGATCATATGTGAAATACTGAAAAAGACTGGAGCAAGAGTCCCCCAAAACAAAGACAAAAGTAGAAAAAGACAAAAATAAAATGAGAAAGAAACAAATTAGAGAGCAGACCATGACAAGAAATGCAAAAAGAAACAAAATAGAAAGAAAAAATACAGCATAAGGCAGCAAAAGAAGAAAAACACTATAGAGATTGAAAGTATAAAGTAAGAAAAATAAGGACAGACAGTGTTATTACTCACTTTGGGTATGAATGGCCAGCATTAAAATACTGTACTCAGTGATTAAAAGGAAGGAAAGACTGAAGGACTAAAGCAAGATCTGCCAAAGGAAAAAAACCCTAACCCTAGACAGCAAAACAGAAAACAGCAAAAAATAAAATAATAATAAATCAGTTAGACAAACACAGAGCCAAAAACTGAGAAAGACAGAATAAAAGGAAGGAAGGAAGAAGGGAGGAAAGAAACAATATAAGAAAGAGCAAGAAAGCAAACACTGTAAAGATGGACACTAAAGAAAGAGAAAGACAGGCACTAAGGACAGAAAGACGACACAAAGAAAAAGTTAAATCCTAAAGTAAGTCAAAGAAAGTAAAACAGGAGGAAATAGCAGGAGAAAAAAATACATAGAAATGCTTCTTAAACAAAGAGAAAAACAGCATCCAAGAACGACAGAAATATAAATATCAATACAAAGAAGAAGAAGAAAGAACGGGAGTGAAAGATAAACAGAGATATAATGATGGACTTCTGAGATGGAGATGGAGAGAAAACAAAGAGGAGGCGAAGCAAACACTCATCAAGCAGCCTGTGTTTGGTCATTTGGAAACTCTTCTTCTTCTTGGATGTTCCCTTGAACCCAGTGTGTGCGCATGTGTGTGTGTGTGTGTGTGTGTGTGTGTTTGTTCATGCACGCACACACACATCGGCTGCCACGGCTCAAGTTTCGCCTGCCAACATCAAAAATGAAGTGGTCAGCGGACAGCTTGGCTTGTCACAGGAAGCAGTAGGCAGCCATGCCACATGTAGCTCAGAGGACAGGCCAAGGAGGGGCGGGGGGGAGGGAACGGAGGGGTGGGGGTAGTCTTGAGAGGAAAAATAAAGGGGATCAGGCAGAAAGGAAGCATCTTTGAACACCCCCTAACCTGATCTCATCACGCCACATCTGTTCAGCTGTGAACCCGTGAGGTGCAGGTGCTCGTGGGAAGGTGTCGTCATCCATACTTGATGAGAGATACAGGTTTTCTGTGTAAGGCTTAAAATTTACATTGGTTTTAACGATAATACTGACTCCAGGTACACCCCCCACCCCCCCGCATTAATAATGAGCACTATGTTTTTTGACTTTGTTAACTTGGACTTTACTTGGCAGGTTTGGTTATGCTTTACAAAGGCAGCGTTCCAGTGTTTATTACCCACGTGGAAAACACCAAGGCTGATTGTTGATACTGAGTGCTCGAAGCTGCTGTTCTTCTAATGGCCACTAGATGCTGTCTCTATATGTAATACTAATAACTTGTATTTAAACAGCACTGTTCTTAGTGCTTTACAACATGAAAGCAAAAATTACAACGTGCTGTACAACATAAAACCCCAGCAGCAATAAAATACTCTATTAAAGAAACATGGTGGATAAAAACAACTGGATTAAATAAGAGGAAGCCAAATGAACTAAAGTCAGTGTAAACTTACAATAAAAGTGTGATTTGAGAGGCAATTTCTTGGGGCCTGAACAGAAAAGGCTCGGTCAGCCCCGGTCCTGTAAAGGTTTGTAAGGACTTCACAGGCTTACAATGCTTTAAAAGTGAGCAATAGCATCAATTTTAAAATCAATTCGTAAACAAACAGACCGTATAAAGAACCCTGGTGTGTTGGTCGGTTTGATTCGGTTGGTTTATGCTGCTGTGAAAGCTGTCACTTGAACTGTGGCGCCCATCAAACCAGAGCTAAAAGAAGAGCTAATATTAGACTTAGCTAATGTAAATGCTAACATGTACATTTTTTTGCTAACACGTTAGCCATAACAACTTAATAAGGTGTCAATACATACGTTTATGTCGATGTCGTGTTTCCAGCTTGTTCTGTTGCTTCCAAGTGGCCAAAAGCAATCAATTAATACTACTTAAAAGATTGTGTTAATAGCATATCTGCCATCTAACCATGTACTAAGAGTAAATATCTGTTACCAACCTTTAATCTCTTTAAATGTACCAAGATATGTGCGTTCCACTGGGGCTTGTTGTATT
The DNA here is from genome assembly GCA_005408345.1 of Macquaria australasica. Lineage (NCBI taxonomy): Eukaryota > Metazoa > Chordata > Actinopteri > Centrarchiformes > Percichthyidae > Macquaria > Macquaria australasica. The sequence continues at coordinate 159,607 of SEMN01000206.1, read as the reverse complement.
TACTTTAACAAGAACTGTTATCTTATTATTTTGATAAGAGCTGGTGAGTTAAATGATAACTCTTCTATATAACTCCTGTATCAAAATGTGCAGTTGTAGCCTTTGTAAAAGTTGTTCTTCATGCATTTGTATTGCATACATCCTGCATCACTACTACAATTTATTCTCCAATGTTGTCCAGAAGAACCGAATTAGGGAAACCAGTTACCGCCCTAACAAGACCATTACTTGTAACATCTTCCAAGTTCAATTTTGTTAACAACATTTAATTAAAAGCGGCTCTATCTGCCTTTAGACTCAGGTATAATATTATTATCTCGTCTGGCTGTTGGAGCAGCGGGAGCACAGCAGCCTGCCCCTGTCTGTATGTCGAGCTGGCATTCAGACTCAGAGGGCTCCTGTAATTGGGGAGACAAAGAAAGAAGAGCGAGCGAGGCTTTAACAATCCCACGTCAGCAAGGCTCCATCAGCCGTGAAACAAAAGGGACCCAGTGATTTATCCAGCAGAAGGAGGGGGGGCGAAGGCAGCGAGGAATTATCCGGAAAGGTCATCCTCAATTTCTGTCCAGAAATGATCTTTTCCCACTATGTAATAAACATTTATCTGATCCCTTTATTGGCTTTATTAGATCTGACAGTTTAGTTAAGCCATTTCCAGCCGCCGCCGCCGCGGGTCGTGACAGTTAACGTTGAACAAAAAAAGTTCCATTGCCTGGGATCGTATTCACTGGACTGAAGGGGCAAGGACAGTAGGTCTGGTCCTGGCATTATTACCACTGTGAAACAAAGGCTCTCCAGACCTGCTCATGCACATTAGGAGGCCCATAAATATCCCTCCAGCACATGGCAGAGCAGAACACCCAGACACTGGAGCACTGGAGCAGGCTGCGTGTTGTGTTTAAGGAGAACATCTGAATGTCAATTGGATGTGATTATTGTAAGAAGTAAACGGGTTTGACAAAATAATGTAAACACCTCATGACAAATGACCTTAAAAGGGATTTAAGCTAAATGTAATGTGGGTCATATTTGTTGAATGGCAACTGCAATTTGACTAGCAAACACCACTTTCATTCTCGAGTTTTTAAAGCGATATGCAACAACAAACAAATTAACTCAGAAACAAAATTCTGAATTTAATCTCAGCACTGAAAAGTCATTTTAAGCACAGTATGTTCTTTTAGGAATAGAAAGTGTTTAATCTGCATTTGGATCTGGATCAAAATACCTAAAGTGATAGACAATTATGGGATACGTGTGCCAGATTCATTTTCTTATTCATGTACAGTAAGTTCTTGAAATAGTTACTGAACTTTAAAGTTCAATCTCACCTTGTTAATAAATTCTATAACTGCGTCATTGGTAGAATTCTGATCCCTCCTCTTTGACACTCGCTGGATTCAGGATGTATTGTACGTATTTTATAAAGTTAGAAAATATATTTTTAGTAGTATCTCTGAAGAAAAGCTGCTAAATTTGATCACATTTGGCTTCCTGTCCTGGAACATAGAAAAGCTGCCACTTTAGTTTAACTATACATGAAGAGTTAACCCCACAGCCTCAAATTATTTTCTTAATTATCTTTCTTTTCTCATTATTTTTATTTTCTTTTTCTCTTTTTTATTATATCTGGGGTTTTTTTTATTTGATCTTTTTCTTGGTCTCTATGTGTGTATCTGAATATATTTTGTTGGGTCTCATATCAATTGTATCCTGAATTTATGTTACTCGGTGCTTATTGGAAACTCCAATAAAAAGACCATGGATGAAAAAAAACATAAAAAAAAGAAATATATAATATAATATAGATAAAGGTTAGCTAATCGCCCCAAATAAACTTCTACTTAAACTTCTGAGTGCAGGATGAGTTATCAAACATATTGGCAACATTTTACAAGAGGAGAAATGCTTCTTTTTTTTTAACATATATTTCACACATATCAAGACATATCTGAACAATTAATACAGGCACAGGATGAAAACTAAAATATATTTAAATTTTACAATCATCAACACTGTACTGCCTCTGTAGTAATGTTTGCAATGTGATTTAGCTACTTTAAAGTCCTTTATCATGACGTGTTTGACTACCTCCTGAAAGACAAAAAATGTGAATTGACACAAACATCATATTTGGAAGTAATCTTCTGTTGCTCTGGATGTAAGTAAAATGTCACAGGTTTGATTCTGACATCAGTGTCTACAATCACCCAGTATATTGTTGAACGTGTGGCGTTCCCAGGCCAATGTGCTGGTGGAAGTAATGAAAGTAACCTGCCATCGAGTGATTAGCAGGTTGCAAATCCTTTGTAAATACTGATGAATGTCGCTTTAAGACGCTCCGCTGTCCCTCTGTAATGACAGCCAACCCTGCTGTTGATGCTTGCATCAGTATGCAGCGATAATGGTGCGGTTGCAGAAGCAGTTGGGGTTGTAAACAACGTCTGTCATTCAGTTTAATAGACTTGGGGGCATTATAATGGCTTTGTACCGCTTTCACATTCATTGCGCCAAATGTGTAGAGTAAAGCGCCGGAAGATCATTTTACCTTGAAAATAGATTAAATAAACCTTTCATCTCTTTCATAGCTCTATCTTCAAGGACGCCCCCCCCCCACCCTCCCACCCCACCCTGCTAACCCGCCACCCGCCACCCCCTCCCTCTTCACTGCAACAGCAGAATATATTCTGTCTCTGTTTCAATCATTTGTGCAGGCAAATGACAAAAGGTCTTTGAAATGAATTCTTATTTGTCTATTTGTTTCTGTATTTACTCAGCTGTCGCCGGCTGAAATACAGTCCATCTCCGCCACATTACCAGCCCCCCCCACCCCCCCAGGTTGACTGATAAGAACACCACATACAGTATTTTCAATCCTCTTCCAAATAATGACCAGCCCGTGTGCCCATGTTCCTCCTCCTATTTGAGGAAGTGCTTCTTATTAGTGAGATTTATGAGGGCTCCACGTCACCACTCTTGTGGTGGACCAGCCACCTCAGAATTAGTCATTGGCATCCCAAGGTTAATTAGGTTGATCATGTCTTTAAATAGCAGGATCATCATTGCTCTTCTCTTTCGCCTGGCTCTCTGCTCCCCCTGGTTCCCTCTGCCGGATTGCAGCAAGACTGCTCATCGGCTGGGCTCCCATTCAGGAGCTGTCAGGGTTTTTTTTTTTTTTTTTGTCCTTTCCTTTTTTTTTTTTAACCAAATCCTGGCTCCCAATGTGGGGCAGGCGGGCTAAGTTAGCGCGAAAGTGAAGTTGTCACTCAGAGACAGAGGAGGTGCGGTGCAGTGTGGGCCGGAGGAGCTAACGGTTTGCCTGCGCCTCGCCTCCAATCCAGACCATCTGTGGCCCCAGCTGGAGTGCCAGCGATGGTCTGGCACTTGTACCGCGCCATATTTACAGATCTAAACACAAATGGCTACTGCCTGATTGTTTCACGATTCATTAGTCAGACAAGCTCGGCTCTCGCGCCAGCCCAGCTGTTACAGAGTAAACCTTTGTCACTTAATAGGGCTGCTTATTGCCTCCCCATCAAACGTATTGATCTGTGGCCTCCTCCTTTAAGGTGAGGTGACTGGGAGCGTGGGGACAGACAGGAGGAGGAGACGGTGACACGGCGGGGTCAAGAGGACGTACAGAGGGTTTATTAAAACATGATCCACCAGGAGAGGAGTGAAGGAGAACAGAAAAATTGATTCTAAGCAGCTTTTTCACATCACTCGGTGTTGTTGCATCTCGATGGTCTCTAGGGAACTTGTTGACAGTTCAACTTGTACAAGATTTTACTTCCAAACAAACACACAGCTGATTTCATTGAAATGTTCTGCTGATTTTCGCTAAATTTGTGTGAAATCAACTCTAAAAACCTGCAGGCTCTCGGGCTGCGATGGCACATGAAAACCATCTTGTGGGGCTTACTTTTCAACTTTGAAACCTTAAAAAAAACCTCAGAAGAGGCTCGGGTACTAATACTGCAGAAACAGTCCACTACTTTGTGTAGTGTTGTGAGTGGGAACATGCACTTACGCCATTTTTGACACCAAAACTTCAACCAATAATTCAGATTTGACCCCAAATATGTTGACCTCTATGAGGCACGTCCAGTAGCCTTCTAATAGACAGGATGTGGGATTTTACTAGTTTACTAGTACAAATCTGACTGCAAAGAAGAATGGAGAATTTAATATTTTATAATTATATATCCATAACTGGACTTAAGGTGCGCTCGTCATTAGCAAAAATCCAAGTGGACTAAATTTGGCGTTAGGCTACATTGTGATCACATTTATTCACTTTGTGATGCAAATACAGCTCATGTTAGCATATTATACGATATAACGATATATATACGACACCCCTGTACAAAAAACGTTTATGTGGAAGAACTTGACTGGCCTGCACAGAGCCCTGACCTCAACCCCCATCCAACACCTTTGGCATGAACTGGAACCACGACTGTGAGACAGACCTGATCCCCCAACAGTTGGACCTCACTGATGCTCTCGTGGCTGAATGGGAGCAGATTACCTGCAGTCGGGTTCCAAAATCTGGTGGAAAACCTGAAACCAGAAGAGTGGAGGCTGTTATAGCAGCATATCATGAGGTGTTCAGCAGTCACATAAGGGTGTAATGTCCAGGTGTCTTACTACTTTCAGTGGATTTATGCCACTATTACATTTATCTACACTATACAAATGGACTATTAATGCACTTTGGCATGCGCTCTACCTTGCACAAACTACTCTCTTTTCAGTTTCTGATGTGAAAGTCAGGTAATAGTTGGAGTGAGGTTGAGTCCAGACAGAGTGGCCCGAGCCAAGGTCCTACAGTGTCTGATACAACAGGAACAGCAGCCTCAGCAATATGTGTATCGCCGCAAAATAAAAGCTGTCCTCGAACTTACGGACCCATTCCTTAGAAGACAAAGAGAGGGGGAAAAAACAAAAAAGTCAATCTTCAGGTCAAGCGTTTTCCACTGGTTAGTGGAAGAGGGTGTATTGATTTCACATTAAGAGCACCGGCATGGGCTCCACACTGTCTAAGTAATTCACTGATCTGGACCTCAAAGACAAGCTCAGCTATTGGCTTTCTGCCATTTTCGATCCTGCTCAGTACAATCTATGAACGTCAGCTGAGCGCGAGGTGTACGGCGGCCTAAACGGCGACATTGAGTCGAAAGCGTGTGTACATTTGTCACAGCTGATCACAAGGAAGAGAAGAAATTAGACTAGTGGTGCGGGGGTCAGAGGTCAGGTGGAGGGGGGTAACAATGGTGCAAAGAGAGGAATCCCAATGGAGCGATGAGGGTCGGATTTAAGCAGATTTAACACCGTGACATTTGTATTGACTCGCTGTCGTCCAGACGTACTGTCTCTCTCTCTCTACAGTAAATGACATGGTGTGTACGGTGGAATAAGCATTACACGTCTCAGAACTTTAAATACCTGATTTAATTAACACCTTATTAGCTAATTAGCGCATGTTGATTAATGCTCTATTAATTCTCCTCTGACCCAGTTGAATCCTCAATGGCTACATTGGACATTAAAGTGGCAAACGGTGTAATTAGTAGCCCCGGCTCTGGCGGGTTCGCAGCTGTGCAGAGTTAAGATGATTTACAAATCAAACCCCAAATTTCTTATTGTGACGTTCTTTTGTCTGTTTGCTTGTTGGATGAACTTATTGTTCTGTGTAAACTTTGTCTGCATGCATTCATGTGTCCTTTTGGGTCTTTCTATGTGTGAGTACAAGCTTCCTATTTTTTTAGCAGTAGTGGAAGATTAAATTACAATTAAAAGTCCTGGATTCTAAATTTTAAGTAAAAGTACATGAGTGTTAGATGTACTTAAAGTGTCAAAAGAAAAAGTACTCATTATTCAGTGTTACATTATTATATTATTTGATATTATTTGATTACTCTTTATGCTTTAACATGTACGCAGCACTAAAATGTTGAAGCTGGAAGAGGAGGAGTTAATTTTAACAATTTATTTACTTAGCAATTCATCATATTAATTTTATTAATTAATCTTAATCTGCAAAGTAACTAATAACTACAGCTGTCAAATAAATGTAGTTAAGTAAAACATAATATTTACATCTGGAAATGTAGTGGAGTAGAAGTAAAAAGTAACATAGAATTAAAATTCTCAAGTGAAGTACACGTACCTCAAAATTGTAAGTACTGTACTTGGGTGAGTGTACTTAGTTATGTTATTAGTTTTCCTACATGTGTATGTGTATTATGTGTGTGTCAGTATGTGTATATAAGACAAGGTGTTTATGCAAATGTGGGTTTGCATATGTGCAGGTGTGATTGTGCACGCATCCCTGGGAGTTGAGGGCGTGCATGTCTGTATGTGTGTGTTTCTGCTTTGCTTTTCTGCACACACACACACACACACACGCACACACAGACAGCTCGGGCTTTGTACAGCTGCCGACCCTCAGAGAGGCGTGCTGGGGGCAGCGTGAGCCTCCAGTGCATCTATCATCACGCTGACAGGGCTGCCGTCCCCACACACTGTTCAAAGTGAGATCTTCAGTATGGCTGCTTAGCAAATAATTGATGGGGTGCTTCCCGCTTTTTAAGGAGAGGAGCGGTTAGACGGCAGGCCAGCGATGAGCACTTTTAAAGTGACGTGTGAATCACTCTTTCATGACCCATAAAGCCATCTGGAATAACAAAGCACCCGGCTCCCGTTTGGGTCTTTATTCAGAGTTTCAGAGAGTCACCGGTGGAGTTTCTCTTTTTATTTTAAGCGACGATGCCTTGTCCCCGACTCCCTGGTGGTTTAATTTGTCTTCTCTTTCCACTGTTTCTTTCTAAAGCATCTTGTCATACGTCTGTGAATAAGGTTAGAAAGAAGTCACGTTTGTTACTCTTGTCTATTTGTCTGTCAGCAAATTTGGTGGCCAAGCAGCTGTGCAACTCTGGGATTTCTGCTACCAGATGCTTTTTGTGTTTTTGAGCAATAACTACTACAGTTTTTGTTTCAGTGCGGCCGAGGGAAGTCTGGACCCTACAAGCTAACTACTAACTGTCGTTGCATTTCCATGTTTGTTGATCAGAAAGATAATTCATGAAACAAACAGTAAACCAACACAAGCTTTACAGAGGTCCTAGCTGGATTTTAGTAGTCCAAACGTAATTAAACAAAGCAGCATAGGGGCGGCAGGGTCCAAAAAGAAAACAATAAAAGGTGTTTGGCGTTTGGTGAGTTGCTTTGCATCTGAAAAAGAATATTTCTATTTTTGTTTTTACTCAACACACGTTACAGTTAAGTTTTAAATCGAGACTATATAATTTGTCCTTAAAAGGAGCCATTGACATGACAATGTTTAATGCTAAAATGTAGTGGAAGAGTAGCACAAATAGAGAAGAGACACAGAAATGATGCAACAGTATCTACAGTAACGTAAGTTAGCTAGCATTAGCCAGCATTAGCTTAGGTGGAGATGAACCTACTGGTCAGACCAGACCAGAAGTTAGTCTACTTCTTCCTGTAAAAGTTACATTAAACTTCAGCTGTGAGCTAGGAGGAAGTTTGGGTGATTTTGGGAAGCTGATGGGTGGAACAGGAACATCAGGGAGTGTACGACACTGCTGACCCGTGGTTCAGCCTCCCAAAAACAGCGTGTATGACTTTAAAGTATTTACTGGTAATAAAATCAGTAGATCTAAACTAGTCACAAGTTGCAACATGCACTAGTTCTTTGTGTCCTGTTCCAGAAAAAAAGAAATCCTCTTGGCCTGACATCTGTATTGAGAGAACACAGTGAACAGTGAAGTGTGATGCCTGCGACGTCTGCGTGCTGTCTCTCCACTTCCTGTTATTGTCCAGCATGTTTGAATGGCGTCTGGAGCCCACTGCACCTTCCCAGCAGATGGACTGCAAATATGGCCTCTGATTTATCTGGCCACTGATTAACTGTGAGAAAACAACACTCCACCAAATGTGTATGTGTATGTGTGTGGTGGGTGGCGGCGGTGGCGGTGGTGGTGGGGAGGACGCTAATATATTCATGAAAATGTATTCATAAAAAATGATAATTGTGATCGAAACCCCTCCGCGGCTCAGAGGATGAGTCAATAAAAAGCAGGCGAAATTGACAGACGCCTGTTATATGGACAGCACTTGCATATAACAGATGGGGGGGCAGAGGGATGGACTGTGCACGGGCGCCTGATTGATCACACCAAAGTGGGTGAGTGTTAAAATATTACGCAACAAGCTTTTATTTCCTTCCCTTGCACTACCTCATCATACAAGATTATTCTACGGTGAGAGGAATATTTTGTTAAATCTATTTTCATTATGCTGCAGCTCAGATCTTAACCCTTTCTGTCATTATTCGCTTGTAATCTCGTGCTACTAAATCATTTAGGGTTAATCTGAGGTAATTCCATCAGCTCAAAATGTAAACGTTAACGTGTATAAACGGACACAGGTTCGTACTTCGGGATGAGTTTCCTCCACAAAGTTTTTTTTTTTTTTTTTACTCGTCAGACTTCAGCTCCCTCGTTGTGTGAGCGGTAAGCGGCGAGTTGGACAAGACTCAGACATAGATGAATGTCAGCCATTATCGCGGGCGGCCATTTGTGCTGGTATTTGACTCACTAATGATCGTCTTCCAGGCAGGGTTCATCAGCTTCAACGCAGACACACACACACACACACACAGACTCTGATTCAAACTTGGGGGCTAATTTGTCCCTCCAGTTTATTATTTCACCACAACAATCAGCTCGTCCACAAATGCACACCCTCCCGGTTTGCCTCAGTCAGGATATGTGTTTTATGTGTTTTGTGGAGGGAGTTTGGCAACAGGTTTTGCCGGTGTTGGAGGTGTGATATCAATCCTGGTGGACTGCTGGCCCGGTCGGACCCCCTGCTGGACCGTGCCAGTCTTGTGTGTTGGCAGGCCCACCTGGACCCAGCACCTGCTTCTGTCACTGGACACGGCAGGGTGATGAGTGTTGGGATGGGGGGGTATTTGTTTATTTGTAAGTGCCTTAGGAATAAATCACAAACAACTCGAGCTGCAGAGGGACAAATCTTTATGTGAGAATAAAACTGACTCATCAAACAATACGACAAGAGGCAAAGCTGCTGTGGAGCTAAAAATAATCTCATTGTTTGTGTGAAGCTTGAATGGGTGGAGACAAACAACCAAACTTTTTCAGAGAACAACTGAACTAATTGACCCTTGACTGGCAAAAAAGGAACTCTGGTTGAAGTATGAATATGAAATATAAAAAAAGGGCTTTTGCATTCAAGGTCAGCACACCACCTAGCTAGCACACCTAAGTAGCTGTTGGTTAGTATGGCAAGTTTGAACATGGCAAACTATAGCTTCACAAAGCCAGTCTAAACTTGAAGCAACAGTAAATTGATTGTTTTGGCCACTTGGGAGCAGCAGAACAAGCTGAAGCACAACACTGACACATTATCACCTCATGTGGCCCATCACATGTGGAACACCGTTAGCGTTCATCTGGAGTTGTGTTTCTGGCCACCTGATGAATTTAATTCACTCCCCTTTTAACTCTGTTTTTGTCTCCAACACTCTACAAACATAAGACATGCTGTATATTGACGTCGAAATGATCTCCAATTCTCAATACCAAACCTTATGAACAAATACTGGGTGTTTTAAGATCTAAAATAAAACATGCTTCAAGTACATGGCCCATTTCTTACTATACATTTATTCACAAATCCCAATCTGTACAACATGTGACACCTTCTATCCTTAAGAGGGCTTAGGGACCTTAGAGAAGTTTAAATACCTGAAACAAACGTGAGGGCAGCCAGTGATGCATTTGAACAATCAGATGTAGGAATGGTTAATATTTGTATTTTAGTGAAGGGGACCATTTGATCCAGTTCAGGAATTACAATGACCTGTTAAGGATGAGGAGCAGGGACCACTGCTTCAACCAAATTTGGGTTTGGTTAGGGTGTCCTAAAACCCGACCAGTCATGGTGGACCTCAGTGAGCAAAGTGAGCTTCCTTCTGTGTTACTTCCTGCCTTTATACTGTGTGTAGCTCTTTGGGCACGTCCACTAAGCAGCTGATCACAGCAAAGTCTTTGGGTAGTTCAAACTCAAGCTGGTCCTTAATGAAGGCAATAACAAGAGCTACAACATAGTTTTGATTGGTGGTTGTTTACATTGCTTTCAATAGTAAATCACTACGTTGCCATGTGAGACCACCAAACATTGGTGGAGATGAGGGGAGTGTGTGTTGGGGGCATAAAGAGAGAGAGACAGACAAGAGTTGGCAGCACTGTCTGAGCCCTTCAGTAAGGTCAGTTCGCTCGCCCCACTCCAAAATATCCCTGGGAGAGAGAGAGGGGAAGAACATTATACCTAATGATGCCTCGCCAAGAGTTGCTGAGTGTTGGGCATCGGGCGAGAGAACAAGGGGAGATATATGGCCAGGACCCAGGAGGTGAGAGAGGGAGAGAGTTGGTGAACCCGACTGTGAAGACTCTTCTCCATGAAAGTCAGTCTGGCTGCTCTGTCTGTGTACGTATGAATGTTTTGCAACAATAGTTGGCAGTGACATATATATATATTCTCTGATTTTCACACTTCATGCCAAAAACATGTCACTGATTTAGATGTAGACACTAATGTGGATACACTGAATAAACTGGGGTTTTTACATCCCTGAAAACGGGTCTTTTAAAAAATGTCTATATATGATTAGAGCTATACACTGTAAATAAATTTTTCCAAAATCTGTTACAACGTGTTTTAAATTTGATAACATATACTTTTTGATAGTTATACTTTTTCTACTATTGTTCTCTTTATTCTCAATTTGGGAAAAGAATATTTATCCAAATAATTTATAAGGTCCACTTATTAGCTTCCAGAGCTTTTAACCGCTTGTCATGCAGCTGGCTCAGGTGAGATCCTAAGTGCGTTTTCTCTCTTTGTCTTTCAGACAACCACAAAAGGATTCAGTGAGGATCTGACTGAGGCTTTCGATGCAGCAACCCAGGAGTCACCGTTCTGCAGGTAGGTCTAGCTATTGATGGAGCAGTGATGGACACTCATCCCACAATCTGAATATTGTGGTGGTAGGAAAACGTCTGAAACAACACTTTAGACCACCATGGGTTCTTGTTGAAACTGACCACTGAAACCCAGACTAAGTATTTATTTACAAAAGTCAAAGAAACTTGGAAATAAAATGTAAATTAATTAAATTAAATGCATCAAAAATAATATTAAAAATAAATGTAGGCATTCATTACTTGATAAATTATGACATAAATTGATATTTCTGTTTTTATTTTTTTCCATTGTATTTATTAATGTATTCATTTTTTAATGTATTTATTTATTTATTTATTCATAAATACATAAATAAATAAGTTTGGGGGAATAAATAGGGGGAAATGCAAAGGGAAAATAATACAGAAATAAATACATAAATACATTTATAAATGTATAAATTAATTTAAAAATTAATACATTAATAAATTAAATGGAAAATTAAATGGGAAAGTAAATAAATAAGGGAGTTTATGCAATGGTAAATAAATACAGAAGCAAATTAAAACAGAAATATCAATTTACATCACATTTTATCAATTCATTAATGCATACATTTATTTTTAATATTAGTTTTGATATTAATTTTTTTATTGAGTCATTTATTCATTTATTTTTGATTTTGGCAGTTTTGGTCCTCCATAGTCTGTCGGTAAGAAACAGGAAGCAAACATCGGTCTGCTGTGTCAAGGTTAGACTTGTGGCTCTATAACAACAGGGCTTTGTCAGCTCAGCGTAAACATATGTCGTTTTTAGGCATTTGCTGAAATGACTGATGCTGTCGTTTTTTAGGGAGGTCAGTTTTATGTCAGTTTCACACACACACACACACACACACACACACGTATCCACAGCTGACTAAGAGAAGCTCAGCAGCGCTCCAACACAATTGAGATACATGAACAAATATGAATATTTAATATTTAAGTGTTGATATTAATTATTCATAAAACTGGCACTTTGCAAATGGATTAAATTAATTATGTTGATAGAATTAGACTAGATTTGGAGGTTAATATAATAATGTTTGTATTATATTTGCTGTAATGGATTCAGAGCCATCTCCTATTAATTGGATTGATGACAGTTCAAAGCCGCCGGGGTCATTTGTGCGTCATCGAGGCTTTACATTAGTCAAGTTGGATGAAGTGTGTGCACGACTTTTATAAGAGGAGATGCCAGATAGAGTCTCCTTCTACTGTAGCCCAAAACTTGACTCGTAATAGAGGTTCAAAGGCGTACAGTGTCAGACATAGTACGAAGTCTCCTTAATGTGTCCTTTGTTAATACCATAGATTAGGTTAATACCATTCTTTAACACAGTAAAACCAAATTAGTTTTATAACTCTCATGTATCTCAACACACTGTACAATTCCTTGCAACTTTTGATGACAGTAAAGAAGGAGCCCCAAAATCAACAAAACTAAGTGTTACCAGACAAGTCAAGTCAAATATAAATCAGCTTTAACTGGTTTTTGTTGGTTGTGGCTGCATAAAGATGAGCAACCACAGACGAGCTGATCTTAAAGAAGTCTTACTGCTAGCTTACTTGTTTTGTAATCTTGCATTTTGCCTGTTTAAACTTATTCAAAAAGAGAACCAAAGCAGAAAAGTGCAGTATTAGCTCAGTAGGGCGATCTGTGCTTCACTGCTCATGAAACTCTGTTAACTGTACTTTCACATTGAAATAATAAGATGTTTGCAGGTGAATCGAGTCTCAAGCCTCATTAAACCACACAAAAAATGGAGGGGAGAAGAACAGCAAACCAATGTAATTAAAACTGTTATCAAAATAGTGACAGTAGCGTCCCGGTGGCCTTGCGGTTTAAGACACTGACCATGTAACATCCCTGTTTGAGTCTGGCCGGTTTGTTGCACTCTCTCTCCCCTCATTTCCTGTCACCACCTCTCTACTATTTGCTATCAACTAAACAAAAATACGTGTGTGTTTTGCTTGTGTGATGTAAGGACTTAGCAACATCCCCCAACCTGTGAGCTCCTGATCTGCGGGGGGGGGCACAGCATTAATTAGCCAATTAGACTCCTCCTTCCACTTACAAACAGCAGCAAATTGGGTCCCATATCCACATTGTCTGTTGCTCCCTCCTCCTGTCAATGTCACTAGTACTTGACCTTTGACCTCTCAGGGCTGTTAGGCAACATGACAGGGAGACGCACTGCTTAAAGGCGAGGAGAGATGTTTGTATTTATGTACATATTTTGCATATTTTATTCTCAATTTAGCCTCTTATAGAATCTTACACTTGTTGACTCACTTTTACATTTATCATTCGAACTTGAATCTACTGTATATAACTACTTATTATTCTTTTTTTCATATTATTCCAACTTTTGATGTTTTGAAATCTGCCCATTTGTACATTCTTTATTTTGCTTTTGTGCACTGCACTGAGAGAATTAGGTTGATATTGGCTATTAATTGAATATCAGTCAGTAATTGCCTCTTCCCTCTGAAATAATGGAGGTTCTACTACAGCTACGTAAAAACCTTTACATTTTCAGTTTCTATTTATTGTTGAAATCGTTGAAATGGATCCCAGAGTTGGTGTTTAGGAGGTTTTCCCCCCCTGAAAAGAATATAAATCTACAGGAAACTATAAATCTTGTTCAATATTTGCCACTAAATTGGGCAAATTTGAAAATGCAGAATGTCAGCAGAAAGTACCAGCGCTCAGCAGCTTCAATCCAGAGACATCAGCCCTTAAAAACCCCCATCAGTCAAACTCTAGTTTCGAGTGGTCCTGTCCCTCCTTCCAGCCCTGTGCCAACACATTTCCTCGCCTTTAAAATCATATTACATTTGCTGAGGCTTGCGTATAAATTTTCCCTGCGTCTCATCAGGGCCCCCCCGCTCAGTATGGCCTCTCCTCTGACTGATATTGGCTCATCATACTTAATCTAGGGTGAAATTTCCTAGTCTGTGCTAAATGACTTGCAGCCTTCACGAGAGAGGAGATATTTATTTTTCTCAGGGCTAATGACCTGTCCCCCGGACCCACCCACTGATGGTTATTTACTAGGGCCCAGATGCTTGGGCTCAAAATGAGTGGTAATGTCAGCGGGCGCCATCCTTCATCGGGCTGCCCCTGATTGAATCCGAGTGATCCCATTGACATTGACTCTGTGACTTTTAAGGCCATTACCTTCCACCGCCCACGATGATCACCTCATCATCGCTTCCGAGCTGACAGCTGATTAGCAACAAATTACTGACAGGAGAAGGCTCTGACACCAGGTGCAAGAGGTTGGAGAGAGTGTGTGTGTGTGTGTGTGTGTGTGTGTGTGTGTGGAGAAAGAGGTGGGGGGGTTGCCAAGGAGTCAGGGGCCTCCTCCTCCTCACACACACACACACACACACACACACACACACACACACACACACACAGAGTCAGACACCCTGCATACACTCAAAGTAATAGCCGTGTCTATGATGCAGCGGTGCCCTCGCCACTAAGCCACATGGTAATGTAATAAGTGTGGAGGGAAAACGCCAGGGCTCATATGGTTAGCCTTCCTGCAACGAGTACATAAGCAGCTGCTCCTCATTGGTCGGAGAGGGAGCACGCTTTATTTCTGTGGCTTTCTGTTTGGGGCTGATGTGGTTGATCCATAAAGACACGCTGTAGAAAGTGAAGGTTTCACAGGTAGACTGGTGAGCACCTCAAGTTCATCAATGGGATCAAATCCACCAAAACTGCCTTTAGGCAGAACATTACAGAAGTGGAATTAGGGTTTTATAACTCTTTGTGATGGTGTTTCTCAAGGAACCTTGTGGGGTTCCCTGTGGTTTAAGTTTAAATATCACCTAATTCCTAAAAGCTCTTTTACATTTTAAGGTGTAGCAAGCAGGTTCATCACATTTTGAAATATCCTACTCAAGCTGCTTTATCCAAAATGAAAATAACAATTAACGTGGATCATGAAAATGGGAACATAAATTCAACAATTATGTTATTAAGGTAAGTACTTCTGCAAAAATTTGAAATGTACCGGCTTGCAGGTTTATTTACAAGTTCATGCCCCTTGAACCAAAGTTGCACATTTGTCTTGTATTTATAAAATGTATTGACTGATTGATTTTATTTCTAACTCTTATATGTATGCTCAGCTCTGCATGTGCAAAGAGCAAAGCAAAAACAGTTGCAAAGCAAATATTATTTATATAGCGCCTTTCAACACAGGAGTTACAAAGTGCTTTACAGAGGGGACAAAAGCAAAATATTTAAAATCAAGACACAAAGTGTGAACTACAACAAACATAAAAGAAATCAAGAAACACAACATGTAAACTGATCTTCATGTGTAGATTTGGTGGAATTCCCCTTTAAAAGTAATGATTGACTGTATAAATGTCGACAAAGTGGGACCACAAAACATACTTTAACTTTTTAATGTCAAAGGGCCCTTTGGGACACCCAGGGCCACATTAGGGTCTTAATACAAGGTCATAGAGGCACTGTGTTATTTATTATTAACAGTTCTCTTACCTTATCTTTCATTTTCCTATTGTAAACTTAAAGTAAGACTATGTACTATGACTTTTGCAGAACAGCAGCCACCATGGCCGCAAGTGGCAAGAAAATGGATCATTAAATTTCCCAGGATTCTCTTGAGTCGGTTGCTTTAGTCATAAAAGTCACCAAACTGTCTCTGTATTGTCAATTACACAACAATATCTATGTAAAGTTAGCTAACATTCACACGCTGACATTAGCCACCATAAACTACTAAACACACCAGAACAAGTCAGGCTATAGCAGCAAAACCCCCGAGTGCTCTGATCTGAGCAAGGGTGTGTTTTATTACTTAGAAATTCAACTTTTCATTAATTTATTAATGCTGTCCATCTTTTAAAATGCTCCATCTCCAATCTAAAAACTATTCTTGACCTTAGTAGCACTTCCTGCTTAAATAAAGACTATTATTTATATATTTTTTAAATAGAGTTTGTGTTAACTAACAACCTATTGTTCTTGGACTGCTGTTTCATCTTTCAGCAACAATATTCTGACCTAATGCCTTCAAGGATCCTCCAAAAAGCCTCCAGCCCATTGCAGACATCCACTTCCTCCTGAACAAACCTCCCTCACCTCCTGGAGGAGCATCTGTCTGGGCCTCCAGCACTCAAGGACCAGACAAGATTGCAGGAGATGAGCAGGGAGATGCTCCATTTGCTGCCAACAGGATTCATTTTTAATGCTTGGGGGCAATTTAAAGCACCCTTTTAATTACATATAGGTCCCAGTATACCAGGAGTCATGGATGGAGGGAATGGGAAGTGTTTGAGGGCTCACTGGCCTCGTAGGTGCTTTGGTTCTGGTCTGGGGACCTCAGTGAGATGCTGGAGCTGACGGCTGACCTCGGCACTGTGAGTTCTTTAAGAAGTTAAAAGTCCCAGAAGTGCCAGAGGGGAGGATGAAATGGTCTCCACCTGTGTCTCCCGGGGACAGATACAGGACTGAACTGGCTGGAAAAGCACTTTCCTGCAATTACAGAGGCAGAGCATCTCACATTCGTCCCACTGGTGGATCACCATGATGGGTCAGGACTGTAGACATTAAGAGATACTGACACAGGTGGATTTTTACCTCTCGGGTGCTCACCTGAAGGGATCAAGGTGCAGTGAAGTTTCATATAGAGCTGCTGAAGGTTTCAAACTAACAACTCATTGTGTAGGAAATGGAGGCAGCGATGACTTAACAAACACTCCGAAATAACGAATTTGAATTATCAGAACTTCACCAATTCAGTCCAGTAAGATTTGGAAAGTCTGGAGCCGTGTCATTAAATCATTTTAAGCTAGGAAGTCTCAAACATGCATGCTCTCGACCAGCATACATGCACATTGGGCAACTTTTATTTGAATGAATGGAGCGCCAAGTGTTATCCAGTTCTCGTAATACATCCATGGTGTGTCACCATACTGTGAAGAATTTGGATTATCTTTTTAGTTGAGAGTATAGTGGCTGTTTATCTTGAGTTTGTGTTGGGCAAAGAATATATTTCAGCCCTGTGTGATGCAGACAGAAGGTGCATTAATCAATCAGTGCCATGGATTGTACACATCCTACACAACATCACAACACTTGGACTTCCGTAAAGTTGGGGGACGCACAAGAGAACGATCTAAAATTGAAGCCGCAGAGGCCAATACATCCTGACCTTTAGTCCACAGTACTGGTCAAGCTAAACTCTGGATCCTACACTTCCCATAATGCAATTCCACATTTTTGTTAGACCTCCCCCCGCCTGGTAAATTGATGCTTTTTGTTTGTTTGTTTTTTTTGACAAGGTGCAGATCATCTGAACTTTTAATCATCAGTTCAGTTTTCTTATAACAGCACTTTAATGATTGGTTTAAATGCTGAGATCTGTGGACATGGAGCCAGTATGGCAACACAAACGATCTTTGTTTAAAAAAAACAAAACACTTATTATTGTGAACATGTATTTGGTTTTGCAGAGCTACTTCCTGGTTCAACTTAACATACTTACCATATCTTCTGTAGCTGGGAGTTTTTTATTGCATCAGACAACTGTAGACGTTACAGGTGTTTTCACCTTTGTTTTTCCTTCAAATAATTATTTTTATCTAAAATGGTTAATGGACTAGCTGGGATTGGCTCCAGCCCCCCGCGACCCTCTAAGAGGATAAGCGGTATAGAAAATGGATGGATGGATGGATGGATGGTTAATGGACTTGTTTACAGCCTGTTTGATCATCTAATTGCTCACGTTTCTCCTCCTAATTTACTGTAGAGCTGCGATGTGTCTCCAGATCTCAGTAAATAAATTGCTTATCATTATCAAAAACAAAAAGGTTTGAAGACAAATCAAAAAAAGTAGATATGATAATAAATGTAAAATGGCTGAATTTAACAAAAGACGACTGAGGCCAGAGAATTCTTCAGTGCGTGATAGAAAATGTTTTTGCTGTAGCCAGAAGACCTTGTCATGCCGTGTCTGTTCAGCAGCATTATGCTCGATGCCATACATCATCCTCTGTATTACACTGTCTCTCTGTTTGTCTGCTCCCTCCCCTCAGCCGGATCTAGCTGAACTCTGGCCGCTGTGATGCATCATGGCCGCTGTTTGATCAGCAGGGGGGGTCGCGGGCCGAGGTTAGCCCGGACTCAGACCCGGTCTTCTCATTCTCTGGCCTCTGAGAACATCAGGGCGTTTAAGACAGTGATGAAGCCTTCCCTCTGGTGGATTGGGTCACATTGGCGTGTCTGTCACTTAGCCCGGCTGACTCTCCCCTCTCGATCTCCCTCTCTTGTCTGCCTGTCAGGATGGCAGATGACAGCGGGGGCCACCGGGGATTCTCTGGCTCCCGGTAAAGCTCCATTTGCTGCCCTCTGTGGAGAATCCCCCCCACCAGCTGTATTTCAAGACCGTCGCACTGCTGTCACGGCAAAGACTCCGGCAACAAGGCGAGGCCTCTCCCATAAAACATCAAAAGCGTCCGCTGCAATGAAAACACAAGTGAGGGGGGCCTTGTCAATCTTTACAGCCCTTCTTCTAAGTGACTGTAGCCCACCGCCGCTACACACAGCTTCCACGCTATTCATTCATTTTTCATGCTGCGCGGTCGGTGATCCAAGCGGTGCCATCTATTCCGCAGCTGACATGTCCAAATGTCTGAGTTACGGTATAATGCCGCACATAACGGAGCTGTCTGTGAAAAGTTTTATGATATGGAAATATGTTAAGAGCCTCTGTGATGAATAGACATTATGGGGCCAGGAATAACACTAACACCAGCTCAGTGCACGCTTTGTTGTGGACATTCAGAGCCTTCTTTACATGACTCTAATATCTGAGTGACATGTTCTTATATTTCTATCTTAAATTGCTGTGCCAAACTTTTGAAATCCATTTTTACTCCCTAGTATACATCACTGAATCATTAAAGTGGTTAAATATAGTTAATAGGCTTCAGCAGCGGGGCATGTGTAAGTGTCCATGCACAGGAGTATTTACAGGTGTTTTAACATACTAGAAATCAGTACAGGTGTGATACTAAGTGCAGTCAAATTGAACAGTGTGGGTTTGGAACATACTTCAATTTATATTTAAATTGAAGTATGTGCAGTAATTGTGACAATGTGCAGTACCTATGGCAACTCAATTTGCATGTCACGGCTTTTATTTAAAGGTACCCTGTAGAATTTTTGTAAATAAACAGTTCGGAAAAGCAAATCTTTTAAATCTTTATCATTTATATCCATGTGTATTAGCTAGCAGACTTTGCTGGTAGCCTGGGAACCAGACGAATCTGCAAGCTTGTGTTTTATTTGCTCTGTCAGATGCGTCTGGTCCCCCTCCCATTCAGACCTGGCCCGGGTCAGGCCAATCACAACCATTTATCTAATATGGGGCGGGTTTGATACGATGACTGTACAGAGGAGCGGCGAGGCATTTTTGTAAACAACCAAGATAACTGCCGCTGATGTGGACCGTTCAGTATTAAAGGAACTGGACGGTATATTTTCTCTAAAAGAAGAACAAACAGCTGCACTTAAAGCTTTCGTTGATAAGAAAGATGTGTTTGCCGTACCTCCGACAGGATTCGCTCAGCGCTACGTCACACGTTTTGCTGCTCTGATTGGTTGTAGGTCTATCCAGCTGCATCCAGAGGCATTTTGGTCTGTGCCTGTTGATAATGCCCCTTGGAAATCGAAAATGAACTGAGAGGTTCCAGGCTACTTTGTTTCTTTGTACTTTACCGCCACCAACCAATCAGTGGAATAATATGAAACCGTTTGCAGGACACATCCTTGCATGAGGTACAAGCAAAACAGGGACCTTTTCATAACAACATTGCTCCATAGCACTACTAGTGGTCAAAAACTTCTCAGGGCACCTTTAAGTCTCTGGTGTAGCAAAGGTAGATTGGTTGTTTGTTCAAATGCTGAAAACAACCTACTGTAGGTTTATGTTTATTTGTTTAAGTGACCTCTGGGGGTCGTTTCTTTTCTTAGTAGCAAAGTCAGAAATCACGTGACAAAGGTATACCGCCTCAACAAGTCTCAGAGAGGACGTTGTTATGGATGGTTGGATGTACAATGTGTGTGACTTCATTCGTGGTTTGTGTTCTGTCTCCTACCAACAGTCAACAATGGTTTCTTGTAACTTTAAAGGTGAGATAAATTGTTTTATTTGCCTAAACGTTACCAGAGTGTAACCATATTGTACAAGCTTTCCCTTACCCTTCCCTAAGTTTTACAGATTTGTGTGTCTTCATCCTTCCAATAGGGGCGCCAGATCAGAAAAAAGGCTCATGTCGTTGTTTCAGATGTCACTGCAATGATGAGGACTTGTTGATTTGTGAGTATGAAGGCCTTCACACACACATACACACACACATGGCTGTCGTACTCACCGTCACTGACAGCATCTATTCCATAAATGCTAATCCTAACCTTAAAGGCCCCATGAAATGACATCTATAGTGTATTTCCATCATGTGATGTTAATCAGTGTTTAAACACCGTGACGGATCCATGTAAAGGGAAAACCAATGGGATATCAGTTATGGAGAAAAAGGCAGTTTGATTTGAAGGAGCAGAGGAACAGAATGCCTAAAAATGTCTGATGGCTCTGTTGGTTGGCATTTTTGTTTTAGGCGTAGAATGAGGTCTTGTTTTCCGAGAGGTGACATTGTTCCAGGATGTTAGAGTCTCCATTTGAAGGGGTCTTTAAGCGTCACCACTGCAACCTCACTATATACACTAATCAATAACCGAAAACCAGTCCTGATCCTAAAACAGCTCCGTAAAGAACTGAGGACCACCCAAAATATCTTCTTTAAGCAAAAATATCTTGACTTTGAAGGTCTACAAGTCAACGTGGTTCTCACAGAGATAGAAGCACAGGAACACACACACACACACACACACACACACACACCACCCCCACAGAGATGAATCCTGTATGCATTATGTCCAGACTGACACGTAAAGAGGCCCTAGATTAACTGCTCCCCCCTCCAGACTTTTTTATCCCCTCCGTTCCAGGGGCCACGCTCATTTACATAAACAGATAATACTTGATAAAAATTTCCATTAGACAAAGGTGAAATGGATCAATTTCTGCTGCCAAGATAAATCTCACGTTTTACACCGACAGGGTCATTACACAAGCCACATTTCAGGAATAATGTATTTAAAAAGTCTGCCGATAGCGGCCATTTCCCGCTTTCCAATTACCTTAAAGAAAAGCTTATTCTGTGGACAATAAAGCACATTACGGCACAATATGATACAGTCCATAAAGATCAGCGTGTTTGATGAGAGGTTAGCGAAAGCTCAGCATATTTCGGAGGGGATGTCACAACCCCGTGGTTATCGCTGACACCTCGCTGTGCTCGCCATGCAAATGTCCTATTATGCCCAGTCCAAATAGATTAAGAGGCCTGTTCAGAAATAAACAGTTTTTTTCTGGGGTTTTTTCTCTCTCTCTGCAGTGAAAGTGGGAAGACAGGAAGATGGGAGGGGGGGGAGAAGAAGAAGAAGATGAGTTGGTTGGTTGGTTGGTTGAGGAGGGGGTGGTGGGGTGGATTGACAGGACAGCGAGGTGATGCCAGCGGTCCAGGGCAGGGAGAGAACGGAGAAACTCATTAGTTTGCTTCCACCCCAATTCGCCGCTCTGCCTTTGACCTTGAGACATCCACTCCCCTCTGTGCCCTGCCACTCCCCACCCCCGCCCACCCCCCATCTCCTATTTTAGGTGAATCACACTGCAGGGTTTGGACGGGCAGGGAGTCAGAGTGACGGGAGCTGAATGAGGCTTCCTCCACACTGCAGAACATTTCAACCTGTTTCCCACAAAAAAAAAATCAATATGATTGTCCAGATCCTAAAATAGAATCCAGCTAAAAATACTTGAAACAAGTTCATCTGCATTTGAAACAAGCGGAAATACTAAGCTTGACCTCGGAAATAGCAGTTGACAAAAAACAAAACAAAAAAAAAACTCATGGCCTTCCTCAGCTGAGCCGAGTTTGCTCAGTTGTCATGGATGTTGTACCTGTTATGTGACCACCTGTTATCATGTGACCAAAAATCCAGGTCATGTGACCATGGCAGCTGAGCAGACTTTATTTAAGGCTAAAAGATGTGGCAGAAAGCTTCAGAAAAGTGGACCTTTTCATATATGGAATATTCTAACTGTACCAGCAGACTTTTTGTAGGAAAATAAGGCTTTGAAGTGAAATTCTGACTTGACTTCTGACTTGTTACAAACTGGAGGTGTGGAGTTTGAAAGGCATTTACCAGACAGGGAGGGTGCAATGAAAGACCCTATCAAGTTGCTTTATGGGAAATGTAGGACCCAGGGTTTTGGAGTTTGACCCATACCAGTGAAGAGTCAGGATATTTTGGCCTCTGCTGCTTTGATCTGGACATTTTTGTCTCTTGTGAGTCCCTCAACTTTGTGGAAGTACGACACCAAATCACAAGCAAAATGTGCTCTTCATACTGTTTACTCGAGTACAAATTTGATTGCAAGACTTGTTTCATGTACAACAAAACTTATATGAAACACATGTTTAATCTTTGATCTGCATGACCTAAAGTTAATATGGCTGCCATAAACATACTAGATCCAAAGGCACTCAGCATTTATGTGAATGGTGTTAGAATATTAAAATCTCTGTCAGTTTTTCAAGACATGACAAAGCTGGAACCTAACTTAAGTACATTTACTCAAGTACTGTACTTATCTAAGTACATTTTTTAGATACTTTTAGTTGAGTATTTTAATTTTGTGCAACTTTATACTCATACTCCTACTACATATCAGAAGAAAATATCCTTTTTATCCCACTAAATGGTGTCTACTGTAGACTAGCTACATTAAAATGCTGCTTACAGGTCAATGCATCAGTAATTTATAACAGTATGAAAGGGGGTCAGTCTGCATGATGAGTACTTCAGGGACACCTTTCTGCTAATACTCTTGTCCTTCTACTAAGTAAAGTTTTTACTTTAACTTGTAATGGAGCAGTTTTACAACGTCACATTCAGTTCAGTTAAAACCTGAAGCCAAGCAAACAAAACAAGTGGAGGCACAGTGTGTTGTGTTATTGTTCATCTGGACTTTTTGACACCACTGTCAGGTTATATTGTTCAGTGGTAGTTTACATCCAAACATGTCAGATATGACCACAGATTTGGAGATGATCATGGATATATTTTGGTATGAACGCAGCCTGAAACAGATCCAGTGTGACCTCTCCTGGGGTGACAGGTTGAGGGCTAACCACCCCCACTGTCTCTCTCTCTCTGTCTGTCTGTGTGTTTCTCTCTTGCTCTCCATTACAGAGACAGAACAACCCTTCTGCTGTCTCTCTTCTGTCCTGGCGGCCTCGCTGGCTGGAAACCCAAAACCTCCTCGCTGCCTCCAGCCTGAGGATGCATGCTGAACTTCCTGAGGTATTCATTTTGCTTTGAGATGAGCTGTAATTTTCCCTGCGTGGCGGCATGTGCTGTAGACTCGCAGGGTCGAGATGCCTGCAGAGATGAGGGAGGAAACAAAAGAAATCAGCTGCAGAGATCTTCTCTGTCCCACCAACCACCTCCCCCCCTTTAACGCCAGGAGACATGAAACCCATTATCTTGATGGGATCAGGCAGCATCCATCTTAATACTGGATTGCGTATAATGACAATGATGATCCTCGGAGCAACGTGCAAACCGGCTCCGGAGCTTCCTGGCGGCAGGTTTGGAGCAAATCCTGTGAGAAAAATCTTTCTTTAAAACCCACTTAGAAAAAAAGGGCTCGGCTTGTATCTCAATCTGGTTTAATCCAACTGTGAATTATTTATCTAACTGCTGGTGCGTCTGTCCATTTTTCAGCATCTGCAGGTCCCAATCCTGCCATTTCCTTAATCATAACTCCAATTATTGTCCTGATCTAATGCACTAACTTTTAATAAATCATACCAGTTGAAACAGCCCCCAATTGGTGTGTTATTTATTATTGGCCTGATGCAGGAGCCAGTTTTGGGGGTCTCATACACTTAAGCTCACGCAGTGAGTTGATGTCTCTATGGAGGGCCCATACAGAGATACCATAGCGCCACCTGCTGCCTTTAGAGGGAAGTAGAGGCTTCATTTTTCCTCTCAGTCTCGGCTCTGATTCATGGCTCTGCAGCTGTGAGTCTTTTGTTGTAGCCACACAGTGAAACAGCAAGTAACAACAACTGGGTTTAGTCTGTGATTTACTGGACGGAGGTCACCGAGCTGCTCATTCAGACTTTTATTCTTGCCGGGATGAACGTTGTTTGGGTGATTTTGGTGTCATTTTATTTGCTTTTAAATGTAAAAAAGGCACAGAATAAGTCAAATTAAAAACACAAAATAGGGAGAGTCCATGTGGCTGAGTGGTTTAAGATGCTGATCATGTAAAATATCCAGTTTGTTACATGTCATTCCTCTTTTTCTCTCTCCCCTCATCTTCTGTCAGCTCTCTACTGTCAGTTAAAGGCAAACAAATGCTTCAAGAAAATACAAAATAGCATCTAAAAACAATAATAAAACTGCTGTTACAAATTAAAAGAAATTGAATTGGAAAATTGCTGTAAAATACAAGTTTTACTTGTGCTGCTCAGAGCTGACTGATGAAAAAAAGATGTGGTTAAGATTAATTTTTGCATGTTTTTCATTCTCATATTTTATTTAAACCCCTCCACAATCTAACTGAAAAAGTACAAAGAACAAAAAAACGACAATTTCACATAAAATCTACTTTTTAACGTGTGCACAAAATTACAAACGCTTGCTCATGACACATTCTGTTTTTGATTTTAAAATATTTTTAATGATTTTAGTATATTGTCCATCTGAGGAGGTGAAGAACTGAATCAAATGAGTAGAATAATGTTGAATTATAAATCCTAATGATGATAATATTGATCGTTATGTCCTACGTGGCCACATACTGTTACAGTCAGCGTCTCCTCCTCACCGACAGACAGATTAGATTCATCAGTTTAATGTTTTATGTGAAGCAGCTCATGTTCAGTGGGTGGCCTTCTGCTGCTCTGCTGCTGCACTGATGTCCACAGCAGGTACAGAGTGACCTCCGCAGGACGCAAACTGAACTGCAGCCTGATGTCTGTCAGTCAAACCACAGCTGAGAAACGCAGAATGATTTCCAAGAGCAGCTCAAGCTCTTTTTAGTTACTGCAGCAACAAAACCACAAGAATCAAAGAGTTAATATTCAGAAAATATCTCGTGTGTTTACAGGATAAGATGGAGTAGCACTGAATGAGAGTCTGTTATAAGTTGAACAAGTTCCTCTCATTACTTTGAAGAGATCCGTAAGTTTAATTTTATTTCCAAGTTAGATTTACGAAGCAATTAACGTCCACAGGTTTGATACATTTCACTGAAGAGGCTGTTTATTGCCGACACTCAGAAAAGTTAGATTCTCATATCCAAATTAATTCTCTCTTCAGCAGCCGAGTGATAAATAAGAGACATTACAAATGACTGCAGTATTTTCTCATGAATCTTCTTGTATAGTTTGACTAAACAGCTACAGAATGAAGATACTTTTACTTTTTACAGTGCAGGTTTGATGCTGAGGCATGTAGTGATGGAGCTGAGACACTGATGTGGTGACATAGAATATAACTCCAATGCTAACTGCAGATTTTTGACTCCGGTGCTACATTCTAACATGCTTAGCATCCACTATGTCTCTCAAATGAATGAAATTACATCTTGTAGCATCTCTAAGTCTCTAAAACTTGTATGGATTTATATTTTTTTGCAGCCAAATTACACATTAGGATTTAAAAAATAACTTACTCTCAAGGCTGGAGCCATGATTTTAAAAATACTGAGGTCACGAGTCCAAATTCTCACATCAAAAATTGACTTTCCACCAAAAATATTTGGAAGATTTTCTGACAATTAATTCTTTTTTCATATTTCATTGATTGCCTAAATGCTATTTCTGATAGAGACATAGTTTATCAATGCATTTGATTTGGTTTGATAGATTTTTGCCTACAAACAGTTACATTTTTAAAGATATTGAGTCTTTTAATCCTACACACCTGTCAGTAAGATGGTGTGCAAGTACTTTGTCGAATTTGTTACCTGTAAACATATAAAGTAAAAAAAATAAGAATGTAAGCCTCCTCAGGTTATTAAAAAAAATAAAACTTTCAAAAACAATACTTGAGATGTGACTCTCTCTTGTAAATCAACGCAAACTACTGTCACTTTTTCTGTCCATCATCAAAAATCTCTGCAGTGAATTCACCTGGAAAAGTTTCAGATTTGTTTTACTGTTAGTTTTATTTTGTAAATGTATAAGACTACGTGCCATAAGATGAGCTACAGAGGAAGAAAGATGTACATTTATTTTTATTTAACCTTCATTTAAGCAGGTAAGTCCAACAGAGGTCAGAGACAGAACCATGCAAAATCAGACAAATTCAATTCAGTTTTATTTATTTATATAGCGCCAAATCCTAACAGAAGTTATCTCAGGGCACTTTTTCATACAGAGCAGGTCTAGACCGACTCTTTATATTTACAGAGACCCAACAGTTCCCACCATGAGCAGCGACAGTGGCAAGGAAAAACTCCCTTTTAACAGGTAGAAACCTCGAGCAGAACCAGAACCAGAACCAGGCTCTGGGAGGGCGGTCATCTGCCTCGACTGGTTGGGTAGAGAGAGAGAACATACAGTAGTATGATAGTATGATATAATAGAGATGTAAAGTAATAGTAGTGGTGATGATGTTAATATTAATAAAAATAATAATAATAGCAAAATAATAATAATAGCAGCAGCAGGTGTTGAGCAGGAACACAGAATCAGTACTAACATTTTCAAAACAAAACTAAAAAACAGGCAGAACTATACTAAAAAGAGCTAACAACAGAGAGAATTACTTTATATTAGTCTTAAACTTGCCCAGAGTTAACAGTGTCCTCAGTTTAATATTAATTATTCGAAATCGTGACAAGTGGAGCAAAAAACATGAAAACCTTCTATCCCATCTCTGTCTGAGCATTAGGGAAAGATTGCAAATATACGTCTTGTGATCTGAAGGTGAAAACTAAAATCCTAACGCTTCAGTTTTCCACATCGTGTCAGAAAGCTGCTCCTGCGGTCACATAACAGCAGTTTGGTCAAATGTGTTTGAGCTGCAGGAGTGTGTGGCCCCGAACCCGAAACAAGTTGTTTTAGGTGAGTTGTTATAAAAGGTGGAGAGGTAGATGAGTACAAGTAACAATCACACACACAAAAAAAGCTAAACAATAACATCATTTTTAAAATCTAAATCTACAAGAAAACCAATCTGCGTCCCATGTAACCCTGCAGAAAGAGGATAACTGCAACAGCGCATATGCAGGTCTAATCTACAGCCAGTTGTATATTAAAGGGCTTATTTTTGGTATTGTTCTGAAAATAAAAATAAAGTACCCTGCATGCATACTCCTAGTGTCAAACAGCTTAAACAGTTTGTCTGAGTGATGAGGATGGACTTACAATTTCTGATCCATTAAGGATTACCAGGAAGTTTCGTCCAGCTGCAGAAAAGTGCAACACATGGCAGCAGTTGTTGCTGTTCGGAGGCATTAATCTCATTCCCAGCAGCAGCTAAATGTCCTAAAACAACCACCCTGCCCTCCTCCTTAATCCCTCCACTGCTGTAAAAAAAAATTTAAAAAATGGTTTTCGCTTTTCTTTGGAATCCCGGCAGAAAATTACAAGATAGGGAACCAGATGTATCTTGCAAGACAAAAAAAAAAAAGTAAAAGGAAGCACGGAGATTAAGACTAATGCCTTTCAATATTGTTATACAGATGAAACTTTCCAAAAAAAAAAAAAAAAGTACAAGGAGACTAAGCAACTAGACCATTTCATTCCCAGAAAGAGCTCAGTGGCCCAGATGCTACGAGGATTCAGACATTAGTGCTGGAACATTTGTTGATGCAACATTTCATTTTTAGTTCTTTCTTCTTTTTTCTCCAGTTTGTGATGTACTGCTCTACATATGGCCTCCAAACAGAAAAATAAAGTTGGTGTATGATATTTCTTGCCTGATAGCAGCTTTGATCAGTTTATTATTTGATTGTTTATGTGGACGATGAAGATGAATCAACGTGGACATTTTGGTGAAGCAAACGTTTCAGTTCAGCAGCTGATTTGCAGCCGCAGTCACAGCACAACTAAAAAAAGTAAATAAAAATATTCAGAAACAAGATTATCTTTAGCGTGAGATCAACATGATTACGATCATTCAGATCGCAGAACATTCAGATGTAAACTGAATTTATACTGTGCAGTTTGCACTTTCTTAGCAACAATCACACCTGGTTTAAAATCTAAGATATATACAGTATATTCTGTCTGTCTTTGTAACTTCATTGAAGTTTATTTGACGAGCCTCTATGGGCCTGTTTTTTTAAACGGGTGCCATTTTACTAAAACTATGCAAATAACAGGCATCACTCAGACACTGACACATTGGCTGAACACACGACCAGCTGAGTGGGAAAACACTTAAACTGTAATTTCTTCCAAACCGTCCACCAACATTAGTTTCTGAAAACCTACAAATTGTGGTTGAGAAAAAGGCGTCACAGTTACAGAATCAGGATTATAAGTTTAGGGGTCACGGTATCCAAATCTGAAGCTACAGGAGTGATTGGACTGATGGGGCTGAAGTTTCTAATCTGCTCCAGTCCAACAGCTCTTCACTAACAAAGACCACACCAAATAAAGATATGGATTTAGAATAGTTTATTGCATATTATGAATGGAGGAGAGCCAAGATGATGTAGGTTGTTCAGCTTGTAGTCAAGTTGATGATATGACGGGATGCTAGATTAGAGGTTGGCTGTGCAGGTTTCCTACATCAGTTTTTAATTGAAAAGATAATATGTAGTTTGTCTCTTCTTTTCACTGTGAACAAAGTTTTCCCTGATGAACTGTCACTACAGTGATGTTTCAGAACAACCTGACTGAGAAATCTGTCACAAATTCTCTCCTTTTTTTAAATTTATTTAGCACTTTTGCTTTCCAGATTAAAGGATTTACACAACAATAATTAAAAAAAAATAAAATATAAGAGATGATCTCTTATAAGGCAGATATTTAATGATCTCATATAAAGTAGATAGAATGCCAAAAAAAAAAGAACAGAGTCTTGAATTTAAACAGATAAAAGTGCAAAATATATGGAAGTACATATAAAACACTAAGAAGATGATGCTGAAAAAAAGCACAATTAAAATATGTTAAAACAATAACAATAGTAATATAAAAAGGAAATATGAAAGTGATGTGATAATGGAAAAAGAAAACATTTGTAAAAAGTGAGTTTTAAGGAGGCACTTAAAAGCTGCAGTGGAGTCTGTTCATCTCACACTGGAGGGGGGGGGGGGGGGGGGGCTCGGTCACCCTTGGTTTTCAGTCTGGTCGGTGGAACAGTTAAAAAAATCAGATGTTAACAGATGTTAACCAAAAAGATTGGTTAACATCTGTGTTTCATGGATGAGCCGTCAGAGCCCTATGAGAACTTTATGAAGGGGTTCCTCGGAGAGCCGAACTGGGCTCCATTAAAGTTGTCAACAGAAGAAGCCTATAAGATTCCTCCCCATGAACTGGGCTAAACACGGTTTGGTTTTTTTTAGACATCTCGGTTACATAAAACTGTTGTTTCAACAGCATAAAATTACTATGTTTTAATATAAAACAGGTCCTAACCACATGTTGAAATATAGACACTGAAATGCTGTCTTGTGTAGACTGTCTGGACTTCTGAATTGCAAATCACTGCTTACTGCGTCAGTATGAATACATATATCACATTTAGTGTCCACAATCTGTAGCAGAGATGATTTGTTGGTATTGTTTCTTCACGGAGAGCCTCTTCCTCAGGTCGGTTCTTTTCAGGAACATGTAACCAGAGTATTTTCACACTCCCTCCCTGACAGTCTGACTTCACCCCCCCCCCCCCCCGCTCTGTGGGAAGAGCAAAGAGCTGTCCCCGGCACTTTGTGTCAAGGCCTGAAGCACGGTTAGCCAGAGACATCCTGACGTCCTCGACTGGGAAGAGAAGAGAACGGGAGAGGAAGAGAAACTCTGTGTGACACGGAGGAGGAAGAGGAGGAGGGGGAGGAAAAGGCGAGGCCGCATCAGACGACTGCCGAGCTGCATCCAAGTGTCAGTGTCCCAAAATAGTGGCGAGCAACGACCAGACTGAAGACACCAAACAAACAACAGCTCTCAGATCAAGTAAACATCGGCTAACACACAAGACACGACAAACTGTGAAGCCTCCCTCTGTCTTCCGGTCTCGTTAATCAGAGCTGCGGAGAAAGCAATCGGAGGGGACACCCGTCCTATTAGAGGAGGCTGCAGCCGTCTCTCCCCTCCTCTGACCGGGGTCCTCCCAAACACTTTGCCTTCGAAAAAAAAAACGTTGACAAGCTCCCTCTGTGCGGTGCTGTGTGGACACAGAGGACAGAGTCTTGTCTCCAGCAGATGTCTTGTGGCGCCGACTATAAATAAAGCCAATGAGACCAGCCGGCCGCTGACGAGCACAAGCCGCCGTGAGGCCGTGTGAGCTTTGCAAAGGGCCTGTCTAGTCTTGGCACGGCAGGCGGGCTAACATTTGGCGGGCCCTGCGTCGAAGCCTGTGATGCCTGTGAGCTTTGTGTTCAGGGTTTTGAGAGGGAAATAAAGATTCTAGCCCCTAGATTTGAGGTTTCATCACAGTTGTTTTCCAGGCAGGGGCAAGTGGGAGAGGAAACGGCGGAAGCGGAGGTGCACAGAAGAAGCTCGGCTGAGAGGCGCCTGAGGAAACAAAAACATGGCTGCAGTGGAAAACATGTCATGCATTGTTAATTTCTCCTCTGTGCAGCAACATATAGTCAATTTACCATGCGTTTAACATCAGCGAGAAGAAGTATAACATTGAACGTATTTACCATAACGTAATGTGCCATTAAATGCAGTGCAACAGTCAGAGAGAAGCACACCAGTGTAGCCTTGTGTTTCATTGATGACCCTGACAATCCTAAAGGACATTGGTAGCCCGGGGGCCTGTCTGCCTCTATTTAAACCAGTCTAACAGCGCCTTGTTTGGAAAGGAGAGACTTTCACTTGCCAAGACAGTGTAGGCACCCTCAATTAAGATGTAATGCTGCGCCGTTTTATTGCACATTTCATTGTAGGACGCATCCTCAGTTAGCGCTTTATGAAAGAAAATATCCCAAGTCGGCCATAACATGGAACACTTAGAGTATCTCTGCGATGACCATCACGAATGAGAGATATTTCGACACTGATGAAATGGCCGATACACAGCTCACCTCCTGCTTTTACAAGAAACATTCAGAGTATAAGTAGGAGCACTTTAATTTCATGTTCCATTACACGCCGCCTAAGCGCGCAATTACATCATGGCACATTTCTCTACGTTAAGTCTGACAGAAAAATGGAGGACAGAAATCAAAGACAAAGATTGAGGGAAAAAATAAAAAAGGGGCCGACGACAGATTGTCACAGCGAATCAGTGAGGAGTCAGGGTGAAGCTGGTGGGGTGGGGAAAAGGCAGTCGTCCTCATGAAGAACCTCAGTGCTTCAGTGCATGTGAGAGGCGTGTCCTCTTATCATGAATGTACCAGGGTCTGATCTTAAATCCTTTTTGGATGAACAGCTGCAGTGATGGCTGTAATCCACTGAGCTATCCTGAAGGAAACACCCAAAAAACCCGTGAAACTCTCATATGAACCATTTCTGATCTTTGTGAAAACTAACGGGCTAGAGGAGGCACTGATTCTACGTGATTTTGGATGTTCGTAAAGTGTGTCCTTGTAGTCAAAGCTGCTCTGAAAAAAGAGCTGATCTCCACGGTTAAACCCTAAATCACAAATAATCTGTTAGTTTATTCCAAAGGGCGACCTACACCACTGAATGTTGAAGCCAAAGTGAAAGCGCTACAAGCTGCACTTCCTCTAATGGCCACTAGGGGCTGCCTCCAAGAGCACTAAGGCTACATCCACAGCACAGAAATCTCTGCTCTGACTTTTCTCCATCGCTGTTCTTTCGTTTGCAATATTTTCTGCAACTAAGCGACCAGCCGCAGGGCAGACAATCTGCTTCCTGTTTACATGCCCAGTGCACATGAATGGTCACGTGATATGCGTTTCCAGGCGCGTGGTACGCTCGTGTGTACGGAGATCAAACAAACAAAAACGCAGTAATGTGGATGCAGCCTTAGACTGCATTGAATTCAATGGAAAAAACCTCCAACTCTCAACTCACATTTTGGGAAATTACACATATTTCCTTTCTTGCTGGGAGTTAAATGAGAAAATCAATACTCAGCCAGGAACCAGGAGGCTATTAGCTTAGCATAAAGCCTCGTAGCAGGGGGAAACAGCCAGCCTGGCTCTGTCCCAAGTTAAAAAATACACCTAATCGCTGTCCCAGTTAGAGGACATCAGGTTAGCTTTAAGGAGTATTTGCTTGATTGACGGGGTCTCTGCTATCTACAGTAAGACAGTCTTGGTGGTTGCTGCTTCCTTGTTCCATTAAGATTTGGATTGTATGGCTTCTGGTTACCTGATAAAGATGGCAGCAAGAAGAAACTCCAGGCTTTAGAAACTTCATTATTTTTGTTTCTTTATTTCCAGGGACAAAAATAACTGAAGTCAGTGGGTACCAAGTGGAAAAATCCAGCGAAAAGAAAGTAGTGGGAACATACATATTACATAGTACATTTTCCTTCACGTGTTGCCTGCTTGCGCTTCTTTCCTATGAAAATCATTTGTAGCAAATCACTGCCAACTTTAAGCCTACAAAATCAATTAATTACTCTGAGCAGCGACTGCAGCAGCAGCAGGAGACTCTTGCTGTTTGCCCTTGCATGCACGAGTTACTATCTTAACTTGGCAGCTGACACTTTGCCAGAGTGGATGTGCTGAGAGGTGTATTAGAAGTGATAATGAACAACACACTTCCAGTTGAGAACGAGGCAATTAAAGTGGGGTGTAAACAGCAGAGGGAAGGGCTGAGTGTGACTTCCCTCCTGAGGGAATCCTCCCAACATCTCTCACACCTGAGAGGTCTGTGGAGAACGCTCGCTCGCTCGCTCTGATGAGGATTCCTGATGACAGCTAGCGACAGGAGGATGTAACACGGTCGCACAGTGCAGCGGGATGACAGCCAGGAGACTGAGAGCTGCACTGAACGGCCTACATTTAACATGGGCCACGCCTGAATGCTCCAGCTTACTTTTAGGTTTTATATTTTATAAATGATGAACACATCAGACGTTATAAAGCAGTTTTCACAGGCCGCGTGGCGCTTCTTGTGACAAGTAAACTGAACTTTATTTGTAAAATTGGTGGCGTGCCCCTTACATTAACACATAAATCCTATTAAGTGCAAATTAAATTAAGTTAATTTAGTTCAAGTCTGGCTGGGGACCTTTGCTCCATCTCCCCCTCAATATCCAGCAGCTCTCTGCTGTATATTGTCTAATAAATGCAAAAATGGCCAAAGAGAAACACAAAAAGTAAGATGATCTGGGGGGAAAAGGTAATGGGTCACAAATAGTGTTAATGCTGTTATTAGAGATAAAAATAATGTAGTGCGCAAACAGCAAGTTAAAGGAACATGGCATAAAGCATCAGTGAAGAAAAAA
This sequence comes from Macquaria australasica, assembly GCA_005408345.1. Classification (NCBI taxonomy): domain Eukaryota; kingdom Metazoa; phylum Chordata; class Actinopteri; order Centrarchiformes; family Percichthyidae; genus Macquaria; species Macquaria australasica. The sequence goes on along the minus strand of SEMN01000206.1, from coordinate 125,818 downwards.
GTCAACTGATAACAAATAAATATTTCAATATAAAACATGCAGATACATTTTGGATGGCTTCTTATGTTCTGATTTAGCCAGTCAAACTTATTCAGAATACAGACATTATAAAAAGTATAATTTCAAGGAAATTGCTGTTGCCTGTCTGACATGTGGATGCAGGCAAATCTTGTACAGCTATGTAAATCCTTACTAAATTATTATTAACTGGCTATTAATAATGTACACAGGAGAGCATGATTCTTGGTGACAGTGTAGGAGATATGGATCTTGTGCTGTGATGCATTGTATGTATTTGTGTTGGACTGCTGTCTGGGACACTGAAGCTTTACTCTACCAGTGTGGACATTAAGATGCAGAAAAGACATGAAGTAGTATACATAAAGTATAATAATATGATAATATGAGGCTTTTTTGTTAGTTTTTTTATGCTAAACAAGTAATTTCAATATGTCTTCAACAAGTGTGATAATAGCAAAATTGCCAATTAAGACAGAATTTCAAAGAAAACTCTTGAGCTTTTGAGAATGATGGGAATATTGTCCTTTTGCCCTAAAAAACCCAAAATGTTAAGGTGTGTGGCGTGGCAATGTAAAATAATACCCAAATATTGTTTTTTTTTATTATTATTGGCTGTGTGTAACTTTTAGTTGTTCACATATTCAGTACATTTTGTGAGAGAAAAAGTAGAGTCTAAAAGTTTGTTCTTTAATCTTGGAAACTGTTGTTCGATAAGAAATCTTTTTAACTCCGCTTACTAGCTTTTTCCAGCGCTTTCAACCGCATATCACGGTCTTCCTCAGCTTGTCACCCGCACGGTCTGTTCTTTTTACTCAGGCAGCCGTTGGGCACGGTGGAGGGGTCCGCTGCTGGTGACGTCACTGGTGACTTGGCCAACATTGCGTTGTTTTTTTAAAATTAACGTTAACACATGTTTACAGATGCGCAACACGTATTATAAGACCCAAAATGGCCCAAACTGCACATACACCAAACTGAAAGGTGAGTTTGTCTTTCATTTCTTTGCTCTGAACAAAGCGGCATGCTAGCTACTGGCTAGCTAGCCTGTACTAGTTAGTCACTAGTCGCCAAACCGCTTTAAAAAATCTGTTATTTTAAGATTGACATGGTTAACGACAGGTAAGACTAAACTTAATGAATGGTTTCTACTTTAGTTGGTTCTTTGGGTGTAGTCGGCTTATAATAATTTACAAAGCAAGCCCGTTATGTCAACAAAATCTCAACTTTTATAATCGGTGATGCTGTTAACGCAACGTTAGCCAAGTGTGTATTGGTCTGTAAGACTAGGAGTAAAATCGTCTCAAGAAACTAAAACTTTCTTGATAAGTGTTGCTTGGAGTATCGGATGCTTATTGGATTAAAGTTGTTTTTTTTTTTTTAAACTAGTGAACCTTGTTCTGGGGGCGTGAACGTTTGCTAGCACGAAAGGCCGAAAATTGCCACATTACCGAACGGAGTTTGGTATTAGTTTTTCTCCACATAAGCGAGAAGCTGGCGGCAGTTAACGCAGGTAACACCAGGTTACATTCAAGCCAAGAGGGGAAATCAGCTTTCACCTTACGGTAGTTTTTGCTGTTCAGTGAGTTGGTCACTTGTATTCCTCATCCACACAACACTGTGGCAAAGTGTAAAAGCATATAATTGGTCAACCACGCAGTAATGTTTAATAAGACTCATCTGATGTAAGATGCAGCAGCCTTTTAATGGGATCTTTTTGTCCTGAAGCAGACTCCTCCAGCCCAGCCATGCCCCAGAAACTCCAGAAGAGCGCCCAGCCGTCACACTACATTGAGCTGGGGGGCCACCAGTATTGGCCCGTGCTGGTGCCCCGAGGTATCAGGCTGTACACCTACGACCAGATCCCAGTGTTCCTGAGGGAGAACCCCTACATCACAGATGGATACAGAGCCTACCTGCCGTCCAGACTGTGCATCAAAAGGTGAGAAGGCGATCAGCAGGGTTTCAGTCCAACAAGACGGAGATCAAGTGTTCAGAATCAATTCAGTTCAGTCTTATTTATATAGCGCCATATCATAACACAGTTATCTCGGGGCACTTTTTCATATAGAGCAGGTCTAGACCGACTCTTTGTATTTACAGAGACCCAACAGTTCCCACCATGAGCAGCACCAGGAGACAGTGGCAAGGAAAAACTCCCTTTTAACAGGTAGAAACCTCGAGCAGAACCAGAACCAGAACCAGGCTCTGGGTGGAGGAGAGAGAACAAACAGCAGCACAATACAGTTCCACATAGGGATGTAAAGCAATAGATATGGTAATGGCATTGATGTTAACACCAACAGAAACAACACTAAGAGCAACATTATAATAGCAATACTAATCACAAGAGCAACAACAGCAATAGCAGCAGCGGGTGCAGAGCAGGAGCACGGGGGCAGCAGGCGGCAGCAACCACAGACCCAGACTCTACAGCTCCGGAGGCAGAAACACCTGCAGAATCAAATGCTGGTCTAGAGCCGCATGAATATGGCTAAGATGATGCGCGATCATGTTGCTTGATAGTGTTTGTGATTATCAGTAAGTTGTCTATGGTTGGGTCGGGGATTTTTTAATTGGCTGTCTGTTGCGTATTTTATGCTAAGTGCTTAATTCTCAGAGCAGATTAAAATGTCAAAATACTTTTTATATATTCATACATTTCAACAACAGAAGAGGTGGATGACTTTCTTCTTCGTGGCCACAGTGGCTGGTGGGCTCCTCCATTGTTTCAGCTGCCTTTCTTGATAAATACTTCCTGAAAATAGATTGATACCCACATAGGGTTTCCCACTTTATGACAATATTTAACCACTGACAAAGTCAATGGTTGGATTCATATTGATTGTGTGAAGCAACAGTTATAGCAGGTAATTGAACTAAATTAATTTTAATCTTGAACTTTGCCAGAGCGTGTTCATACAGCATGAAGATGTTTGAATTTAAATACTCTGTGTGCGGTTGAGCTAACTGATCTCAGTCTGTAGTAAAAGAAGAGTTTTGGGAGGAGGAGAATGACATGTTTTTTAATCTGAGTGCTCGTTTTGAAGTTTGTAAATCCTCCGTGCAGCCTCTTCATTCTGTCCAATGAGACGGTGAATATCTGGAGCCATCTGTTGGGCTTCCTGCTCTTCTTCTGTGTCGGGGTGTACAACATGGCCTCGGTGATGCCGGCCGTCGGCGCCTCCAGAGAGGACTACGTCATCTACTCCATCGGAGTCTTCTGCTTCCAGGTACACGACTAAGATTTCCAGTTTACTTCAGCCATGACGGCTGGTAGAAATGTCTGCTTAGACGACTAGTTGGTGGCTGATATTACAGTAAGGCTGTGTTGTGGTGAAGATTACAGCTGGCATTATGTTTCTTTTTTTTATAGTGTTAATAAATCCCTCTGTATGGTGGACTAATGTAAAAACACAAAAACCAGCACAGTTTAAAAGTTACACATTGCAGTTTGTTTTATTTAGTTTGTCAAGTATACATATATATATTTTGATCAAAGCATGAACTCATGCAGCTCTAACAATTTGTTGTTCAATTAATAAAAAATGAATACGGATATTTCAGGTCTGTTTCTGTCACTTTTAGCCAAATTTATTTTACGTTATATTGTGTGTTCCAGGCTCAATTACAACAAGGTTCCTCCTTGTGTTGTTGAGCAATGTGGTGATTTCCAATTAGCCAAATATCTTGGAAACTGAATGTGTGGCAGTTGCACAGTGTTACCTTAATCTGCGTGGCTACAGAAGGACCTCATCCAAAATATTGGCAGTTATTGTCAACAAATGAAAAATAATCCGTCCAGCAGTCGGCTGGACGAGGCTCCACAACCAGAGTCTTCAAGTCCAATTTAAAAAAAACAAAAAAAAAAAAATAATAATAATAATAAAGTCTATAAGAGAGGCTGAATTTTGAGCTGAACATGGTTAGGATGCCTCTTGTTAAATCATTAATATTTTCCTGCTTGTTATCTTGTGCGTATCACATCCTTTGCTGTTGTAAAACCCGTCTCCTCTGGGTCTCATCATCCTCAGCTGTGCATGCTGTGTTCGGTGGGTTACCACCTGTTCTGTTGCCACCGCTCAGAGAAGACCAGCCGCCGCTGGATGGCGCTGGACTATGCCGGGGTTTCCATCGGCATCCTGGGCTGCTACGTCCCCGGAGTCTTCTACACCTTCTACTGCAATAATGTGAGTTCACCTTCAGCCTGCATGCCAATTAATTTTTATTTTTTGGGTTTTCTTTATGTTGAAAGCGTAGGTGTTAAATCAGAATGTTCACCAGCTACTTCATCCCTCAGCACATCAGATCAGATAAAACTTTATTGATCCCACGCAGGGAAATTGAGGTGTCACAGCAGCAGAAATACAAGAGTAGATGCACAGTATAAGCTGCATTTTCACCCAAAGTACCCGTAACTTTTAGTCCCAGGAACTACTTTTCAAGGAACTAAAAGATTCCTCCAGCCTGCGAAGATCAGGCAAAGTAGTCCGCTGACATGTGAAAAAGCGATGGCTGGTTTTTACACGTCATTTTTGCTCGGCACTATACAACCACGATGACGCCATATAAAGTGACGGACAGGCATCATTATTTGTGCGATGCCCGGTAAGCATAGAGGAGCTCAGTAAGTCGCTCCATCTGTCGGAGGCTTTTTTCTGTAACTCCAGTGTGTCGAAGCACAGTGAACAAAAACCAAACGGCAGAAATGGTTCCTGCAGTGGAAACGCAGCCATAGATAACTGAAATCTGGAATAATTTATACAATATGAGCATCTACTGTACACAAATGAAGCATGAAAAAATAAAAGGTACAAAAACTACATACATCTGACATAAATAAATAGTAACTACAAAGTGTATTAAGACAAAAATAGTCAAAATAAAATGAGAAATTGCACTTGAATAAAAATTGCACCTGAAAGAATGACGTCTGGTTACGTGCAAAAGTTTCATTTAGATTTCACACTCTTGTCCGCCTAAATATTATCAGCATTGGCTTAAAGATTGGTGCTATAGATTTAAAAAAAAAAAAAAAGCTTTAGTTCAGCTTGTCATCTGACCGTCCTGAGCTTGACTTTACAAGAGTTGATGTGTCAGTGAGTTTCCGTCTGCCAAAAACTCGGCGAGGGATTCAACCGAAAAAGCATTAGGCTTTAAATTCATAAGCAAGGTCAAAGTTAAACATCCCGGACAGATTAGTCGCTCTCTTTGTCATCTGAACCCTTATCTCTTCCTGCGGCACACCACAGTCTCCCTCTGGAACCGCAGCCAGAGCGTCGGTTTAAACCCTTAAAACTGAAAAGACTCGGTGACGCTTCGGCTCAGTTTAATTGTAAACGGCTTATTCTCCTTGTGGAGTCTGGCTCACAAACAACAAACAAACTGCTTCACTGTTTCATTTCCTGTTTCCATATATTTCCTCTGTGCTCACTCATGACCATATTCTTTAATCTGCTTCTCTTCAGAGTTCATATTTCTTTTCCTAACTCTTTCATGATCTCAGAAAATCTTTCAGACTGTTGTGACTTTTGCTTTCTTTTGAAATTTGTCGATACTACTTTGGTACCAAAGCAATACTGTTTTCGATACATTTACTTATATATGAAAATGTTTTTCTGCAAAACCGTTTTTTGAATATAATAAAAGAAGCCAAAGTTCTCAAATGTTAAATTTTGTCAAAACACAACTGACAAAATTATTCTGACAAGAAATTGTCATCATACAGTCTGAATTCAGCCCGACACTGACTGCGTTTACATGCACAAAATATTCTGGTTTTTGCCCTTATTCTACTAGGCTGTTTACATGGCTAATGAAAATAAATATTGCACTAATATTCCCGTTTACATACAGCCGTGCATACTCCGGCTGTGTTTGACAGGGGCCGATGCCCAAACATGTCATTTATCGCGTGAAAATATGGAAAAGTGGAACGGCTGGAGCCGCTTGAGCCATTTTGCTCCTTTGTGTCAAAATAGGAAGTTTTCCACCGGTGGTGGACTTGTTCGACTGTGCGGACACAGCCTCTCTCTTTCATTCATTCAACCACCTTCTTGAAAAGGAAAACCTGTTGATATCCAAGTCTTTCATCATGTTTAAAAGTAACTGTTTCTCCTTCACACCAGAAATGTGGGCTTTTCTTCTGTGCATGTCTCGACCCAGCCCTGCAAACTGTTGGCTAGTTGGTTTGTTTCCAACACACAGCTGACTGGAAACTGTGGTAAAAATCCCAATTCAATTAAATTCAATTCAGTTTTATTTATATAGCGCCATATCATAACAAAGTTATCTCAGGGCACTTTTTCGAATAGAGCAGGTCTAGACCGACTCTTTATATTTACAGAGACCCAACAGTTCCCACCATGAGCAAGCACTATGCGACAGTGGCAAGGAAAAACTCCCTTTTAACAGGTAGAAACCTCGAGCAGAACCAGGCTCAAGGTGGGCGGTCATCTGCCTCGACCGGTTGGGTTGAAGGGGAAGGGGGGGAGCGGGAGAGAGAGAGCAGGAGGAAAGAGAACATACAGCAGCTCAATACATACAGCATAGATATGGTAATGGCATTGATGTTAACACCAACAGAAACAACACTAAGAGCAACATTATAATAGCAATACTAATAACAGCAACAACAGCAATAGCAGCAGCGGGTGCAGAGCAGGAGCACGGGGGCAGCAGGCGGCAGCAACCACAGACCCAGACTCCACAGCTCCAGAGGCAGAAACACCTGCAGAAAGCAACAGAAGGGGGAGGGAGAGAGAGAGAGGAGAGAAAGCACACAACTACGGGAAGAAGTTGAATTAATAACAAGCATTGATGGGATATGAGGGCGTACAGATGGAGAGGAAGAGGAGGAGAAAGGAGCTCAGTGCATCATAGGAAGTCCCCCGGCAGTCTAGGCCTATAGCAGCATAACTAAGGGGGGGCTCAGGGTCACCTGAGTCAGCCCTACTATAAGCTTTATCAAAGAGGAAAGTCTTAAGCCTACTCTTAAATGTGAGGAGGTTGTCCGCCTCCCGTACACAAACTGGGATCTGGTTCCACAGGAGAGGAGCTTGATAGCTGAAGGCTCTGGCTCCCATTCTACTTTTAGAGACTCTAGGAACCACAAGGAACCCTGCATTCTGGGAGCGCAGTGCTCTAGTGGGGTAATAGGGTACTATGAGCTCTTTAAGATATGATGGTGCCTGACCATTTAGGGCTTTGAAGGTGAGGAGAAGGATTTTAAATTCTATTCTGGATTTTACAGGGAGCCAGTGTAGAGAAGCTAATATTGGAGAAATATGTTCTCTTTTTCTGGTTCTTGTCAGTAAACGTGCCGCAGCATTCTGAATCAGCTGGAGAGTCTTAAGGGATTTATTGGGGCAGCCTGATAATAGAGAGTTGCAATAGTCCAGCCTAGACGTAACAAATGCATGGACTAGTTTTTCTGCATCTTTTTGAGATAGGATGTGCCTGATTTTTGCAATGTTACGTAAATGAAAAAAGGCAGTTCTTGAAGTTTGTTTTATTTGGGAGTTAAAGGACATATCCTGATCAAAGATAACTCCAAGATTCCTTACGGTTTCGCTGGAGGCCAGGGCAATGCCATCTAGAGAAACTATATCTTTAGATAATGTGTTTCGAAGGTGTTCGGGGCCAAGTACAATAACTTCGGTTTTGTCTGAGTTTAACATCAGAAAATTGCAGGTCATCCAGGTTTTTATGTCCTTAAGGCATGCTTGAAGTTTAGCTAATTGATTGGTTTCATCTGGCTTGATCGATAAATACAATTGGGTATCATCTGCATAACAATGAAAATTTATGGAGTGCTTCCTAATAATATTGCCTAAAGGAAGCATATACAAGGTAAATAGAATTGGTCCAAGCACAGAACCTTGTGGAACTCCGTGACTAACTTTGGCGTGCATAGAGGATTCATCATTAACGTGTACAAACTGATATCGATCTGATAAATAGGATTTAAACCAGCTTAGTGCAGTACCTTTAATGCCAATAAAATGTTCTAGTCTCTGTAATAGAATGTGATGGTCAATGGTATCGAATGCAGCACTAAGATCTAGTAAGACAAGTACAGAGACAAGTCCTTTGTCTGATGCAATTAGAAGGTCATTTGTAACTTTCACCAGTGCTGTCTCTGTGCTATGATGCACTCTAAATCCTGACTGAAAATCCTCAAACAGGTTGTTGTGTAGAAAGTCACACAACTGATTGGCGACTGCTTTCTCAAGGACCTTAGAGAGAAAAGGAGGGTTAGATATAGGTCTATAATTTGACAAAATCCCTGGATCAAGAGTGGGCTTTTTAAGAAGAGGCTTAATTACAGCTACTTTAAAGGACTGTGGCACATAGCCTTTAAATAAGGACAGATTGATCATATCTAGTACATAAGTGCTAACTAAGGGTAAAATTTCTTTAAGCAGCCTAGTTGGGACGGGGTCTAAAAGACACGTTGATGGCTTAGATGAGGAAATCATGGAAGTTAGTTGATTACGGTTGATGGGAGAAAAGCAGTCTAAATGTACAGGTTTTACAGTTGTTTCTAAGGTTCCTGTGTTTGAAGATAAGTCAGTACCAACTGAGGGCAGGAGGTGCTGAATTTTTCTCTAATAGTTAGAATTTTATCTTTAAAGAAGCTCATGAAGTCATTACTACTGAGGTCTATAGGAATACATGGCTCAACAGAGCTGTGACTCTGTCAGCCTGGCTACAGTGCTGAACAGAAACCTGGGGTTGTTCTTATTTTCCTCTATTAATGATGAGTAGTAAGCTGCTCTGGCATTACGGAGGGCCTTCCTATAAATTTTAAGACTATCTTGCCAGGCTAAACGTGATTCTTCCAGATTGGTGGAACGCCAATTCCTTTCAAGTTTTCGCGATGTTTGTTTTAATTTGCGGGTTTGCGGGTTATACCATGGAGCTAACCTCCTCTGTTTTATTATCTTCTTTTTTAGAGGGGCGATAGAGTCGAGTGTTATTCGTAGTGAGCCTGCAGCACTATCAACAAGATGATCAATTTGGGAGGGACTAAAGTTAGCATATGAGTCATCTGTTACATTGAGACATGGAACTGAATTTAATGCCGATGGAATCACTTCCTTAAATTTAGCTACAGCACTATCAGATAGACATCTAGTGTAGGAATGTTTGCCTAATGGCGTGTAGTCCAGTAATAGGAATTCAAAAGTTAATAGAAAATGGTCTGATAAAAAAGAATTCTGTGGAAAGACTATTAGATGTTCAATTTCAATCCCATAAACAAGAACAAGGTCGAGGGTGTGGTTAAAACAGTGAGTGGGTTTATGTACACTCTGACAGAAGCCAATCGAATCTAGTAATGAGATAAACGCAGCACTAAGGCTATCATTTTCTACATCCACATGAATATTAAAATCACCTACAATAATTATTTTATCCGTTTTAAGGACTAAACCTGATAAGAACTCTGAGAATTCAGATAAAAATTCAGAATACGGTCCAGGAGCTCGGTACACTATAACAAATAGAATTGGCTGTACTGTTTTCCAGGTTGGGTGTGAAAGGCTAAGAACAAGGCTTTCGAACGAGTTATAATTTAGTTTAGGTTTAGGTTTGATTAATAGGCTTGAGTCGAAGATGGCTGCAACTCCACCTCCTCGGCCTGAGCCTCGAGGAATGTGAGTATTAATGTGACTGGGGGGAGTGGATTCATTTAGGCTGACATATTCATCTTGACACAGCCAGGTTTCAGTAAGACAAAATAAATCAATATTATGATCTGATATTAGATCGTTTACTAGAACAGCTTTAGATGAGAGAGATCTGATGTTTAAGAGTCCACATTTAATTCTCCTATTTTGTTGTACTGTTGCAGTGGTGGTTTTACTTTTTATTAGGTTTTTATGTGTAACTCTTCTTCTGTTTACTTTTGATTTAAATAATTCAAGTGGTCTGGGGGCAGACAACCTCTCTGTGGAGTTTAGGGTGGGTAACTGCTCTAATGGAAGCGCAGAGAAGCGTGTAGGACTGCAACTCTGCCTCCTGGTCTGGACCACAGACTGTATTAAGTCTATGGTCTGAACTCTGAGCTGTCATGGCTTTGGGCCACTAATAAACTCGGTCAGATTTCTAGATATGAGAGCGGCTCCATCCAAAGTGGGATGAATGCCATCTCTCCTAATCAGACCAGGTCTTCTCCAGAAAGTCCGCCAATTATCTACAAAGCCCACATCATTACCTGGACACCACCTCGACAACCAGCGGTTGAATGATGACATGCGGCTATACATGTCATCGCTAGTAAGATCAGGCAGGGGTCCAGAGAAAACTACGGAGTCCGACATTGTTTTTGCATATGTACACACCGACTCCACATTAATTTTCGTGACCTCCGATTGGCGCAATCGGCTGTCATTACCGCCGACGTGAATAACAATCTTAGCATATTTACGTTTGAGACATGTATTCTGAATGTGCCGTATACACGTCCGCCAGGAGCTGTGGTAGTTGATGTTGGAGCAGTTAAGTCAATGGACAATTGTAAAAATGTAAGAGTTTTACATGGATGTAGTTCAGTAGCTTGCAAGCTATGCAGGGAGATGAAATGGCTGGTCAGTTGTTTCTCTGCCGTCAGTGGGCACAACACCAGGCCAGTTTGAATCACTGAATCTGAGATGTGGGCGTTGATTCCGAGGTCTGGAGTCAGACGGCCACTTATTTGGTGTTTCTGAAGCTTTCGAACACATTTTTGTTTACGTGATGTGGCTGAAAGCTTCGGGAACACAGGAAGCTGACGATGCGAGACTTTTTTTGTTATTTCCTGGGTCGAGAATAAACTTTAAATGACAAAATGATGATTCTGAATTGGGACTATCTGATAAAAGAATACACAAACAAGATTATGGATCTGACCAGATATTTTGGTACTTGATGCTACAGTACAGACACATTTTGATTGGCACCAAACAAGTATTGAGATTTGATGCAGCTTCATGCACATTATAGATAATGTAAATGTGTTTAGTTGAGCTTCACTGCGGCTCTAACCACCGTCCTCCCTGGAGACTGTTCAGCTCCACATCCTCGGCCTGAGACGCAGTAATTGAATAAAGCTGAAGTGGAGCCCACCACAGTCTGGCTCTGCTGATTGACTCATTGTTCCCGGTGAATAAGCAACACGACACCTTTGCTGCGCTCGCCGTTTGGAAAACAGCCTCTGATGACACAAGCCTGTTCAGTTCCATATTCCAGCCGCCCACCACGTTATATTTTTTTTCTGCTTTCGTGGTTATTATTATTATTATTATTATTATTATTTTAACTCCTGAAGTGTTTGGCTGCGCTCCGTACTGTTCGCTTTCCCCCGCATATTGGAAGCGCTGGGTTATTTTGCCCCCAGAACGCAGCTGAAATCTGCTCAAGCCCAAACCAGATGGCTGCGTTCACGGAGCGGTCCGTCACTCCTGTTCCCTACCATATGACGTTCGCAAGTCTGGGAGCTGTCTCAGCGAAGGCCCCCCCTCCCCCGTCCTTGCCAAGACTAGGGCTCCGCTTCTGGGTGGCTCCGCTCCCGTGGCAAGCCAAGTCCCTAAAGAAAAACTGATTTTTATATTTAGCCCTTCAAACTCTTGTCTCGTCGAGTATTTTAGAAATGTAGATTTGGAGCGAGAGAACATGGTGTCTGTTAGGAGGAGAGCTTAAAGAAATTGGCTGGAGCCGAGCGGGGCCTTGTTCCTGGTGCAAATTTATTCACTGTGAAATTCAGCAGGACTCGTTACATGAGGACGTGTGACTGGACGGAGGCCTACATCCACACAAATGGACAGAAGGGACCGAGAGGAGGCTGTCCAGACTGTGCGCAGTGACTTATAGAAGTTTAAGTAACAGTGAGGTGTATAATCATGAGTATGATCAGAAAACAGTTGGAGGCCTTTTTTAGCACACGCATAGATCTTCACTGAGGAAGTTTGTTTTATCATCAAAATAAATCCAAACATGAGATCAGACAAACCGAGGTGTTAATTAAAATACAAAAGAAGTGGGGAAAACTGAAAATGACCAACAAATCCTCAAGTGAATGGGATCACAGGAAGCAGGTTATGGCCTCAACAAACGATTATTTTCATTCTTGATTAATCTGTAATTTATTTTAATTAAAGATCAGAAAGGAGTGAAAAAAGCTCAAGATGAAATCTTTAAATAGTTTACAATGATGAAAAGCAGAGAAGCTTTTTGTTTCAAGAAATCAAGATTCAGCACAGGAGAAAAGTACAAAAATAATGAAATGTATTTTAAAACACACGGTGTCCATGAGCACCATGAAAAGTCGTGTAAATCCAGAGGCTTTAAAGTTTTTTTTACTACAGCTAATGGAATATTTATAATCATGTAATAGTGGGTTTCTCTGTGCTGGATGTTCACTCACGAGCTGATGCAGAACAGGGTCAACAGTCCAGTGTGCAAAACATGCATTTACAGTTTGTTGTAATTCAAGTCAACACAGATGGACATTTCATTTGTCATCAGGTGGCTCTTTTTATTTCCTTTTCTTGTTTGTCTGGAAGGTTTTAGTTTGACTCTGACACTGTGTGTGTGTGTGTGTGTGTTCATGTATAGATTATATAGTTTTTTCCTGCAGTTACCTGCAACATAAAAATGAAATTAGGGCTGGAACTAACGCTTATTTTCGTTATAGATTGATCTGCTGATTATTTTCATGATTAGTCCAGGGGTTTTCAAAGGTCTGTCCTGAGGCGTTTATTAGTTTCTGACTCTGGGAAAAACAGTAAATTCCCCAAAACTCTGAACTCTTTTTAACCAAATCACACACATTTAGGCTTTTCTATGTGATCTCCGTTTGATAACTAATGTCATATTTTTTCACTTCCATTCTCTGAGCCTCCTCTGACCCCTGGTTTAGTCTATAAAATGTCAAAAAGATTGTGAAAAATGCTCATCAGTTTCCCAGTGTCCAAAGAGACGTATTCAAACTGCTTCTTTTGTCCGACCAACAGTCCAAAACCCAAAGACTCTTCATTTAGTGTCAGAAAGGACAAAGAAAAGCAGGAAATCCTCAAATTTAAGAAGCTGGAACCAGACAATGGTTGACTTTTTTGCTTGCAAAATGACTGAAACAATCGATTATCAAAATAGTTAGCAATTATCTTTCGATCGATTAATCGGCTCATCGTTGCAGCTCTAAATGAAACAGAAGAGCCTTGAAATGCACTCGAAATGTGAGAAGCGTTGGTGTGTTCCCTGTGAACATGAAGGGGCTGTGTGTTTGACCTTTGACCCTCCTGTCCCTGCAGTACTGGCGGCAGGTGTACCTGGTGACGGTCCTGGCCATGATCCTGGCCGTGTTCTTCGCTCAGATCCACCCTCACTACCTCAGCAAGCAGTGGAAGCAGCTGCGCTCGCTCATCTTCTGCTCAGTGGCCGGATACGGCCTCATCCCCACCGTCCACTGGATCTGCATCACCGGGGGCTTCTCCTCCGAGCTCGTCCAGGTCAGCTCGCTCTACCGTCATTTTTTACACACCTTTTGATTCTGTGTTTGAGAGGTCACATTTGATGTTGAGCTGTGTGAATCATTTGTATAGAGGAAACAATATGGAGAAACAGTTTTAAAAAATGTGGAGATTCAGAATTCTGCAGATGTATTGATGTAGTGTCTCTACTGACTGATGTCAGCTGTGAAAAGAAATCGAATGAAAACACAACTCTTCTCCAGCACACCAGGCGCAATTCACCAAACATTTTCAGCCTTCATCAGGGCACAAAATTCTGTTTGCTGCCTTAATATTTATGCAATTGTGGAATTGCTTTTAAAAGTTTTCTTCTAAAATGTACTATCAGTCCGTCTCTAAAAGATGAGCAACTCTTGCTGATATTTCGAGGGTGGTGCAGCGTTATGAGTCACTGACTGCGTTCAGAATCAGATAATAACGTACTGTTCATACTAAGCAGATGTTAAATTGAGTATGTAGTGCGTTCCAGCTGCATAGAATGTGGATTTTGAGGTTTATGTGAGAAATTCCCAGATGTTTACTAGATTAGCAAAAATGTCTGAGAATGCGGCTTGAGCTTATCGGACGTACTCAACTGCCCCACAATGCATTGCGTCTCTTCAGACCGAAAATGTCTGAGATTTTGAGGCAGGCTAAAAGGTGTTAATGTCACTTAACCGAGAAAGTAAACATTTAGATTCCCAACATGTGGTCAGTTTATCCAAATAACGCCTGTTCAGAATCCTGCTGTGACGTTTTCGGAGATGTGACGGAGCCGTCAGTCATGTGACACAGTCAGTGTGACGTGACAGTCTGCTGGTAATGGCATACTTCATTTAAATCATTCATTTAGTATGCAGTATACAGTGCATACTGACAGTATGTAGGAGGCAGTATGTTAGTAAGCAATTTCGAACAGCCATTGGTTCAAGTTGTTGATGTTGCACGCAGCCATCTGCTGATATTGAGTTAACCTGCTGTGAGTTCTTTCTGCACGTTTTGTTCACACATTACTTAAATAAATATTTCTTCCTTTCAGGCTTTTGTCCCTCGAGTCCTGGGGATGTACTTCCTCGCTGCATTAGCTCTCATTTTCTACGTTTCAAAAGTTCCTGAACGCTACTTCCCAGGTGAGATTACTTTTTGATTTCTGCTGTTGTTCAAAGCAGCTTTTCTCAGTCAGTCACTCTGTTCTTCACTTGTAATTATTATTATTATTATTATTAGTTTGGAATGATTCACAGCTCCATGGTTGTATATTCATATTATAATAGTAACCAGTGAAATGTTCAGAAAGCTTGTAGTTTTATTTTTGGAGGGGAGGTGTCTCAAACTGCTTTGAGTTTGATAAACAATGTTAAAGATTTAGTTTCATGTGATTCAGAATGTACATTTTAAGCATCAGGGTCACGTGTCACGTCTGAAGCATTTTTAGAGCTGAAGTGTGTGTGTGTGTGTGTGTCTTTGGGTTGCACAAAATATCTGGACAGTTACCTGAAAAACATCCTGATGCAAATCAGCTGTCGTAGAGGAGGACGTAGACTGATGATCAGATCATACTTAAACTTAAATCTTAAACTCAGTTCTGACATTTTAGTCTGTAAAAGTAATGATTTTATAAAAGACAAATGTTAGAGAACCCTTCAGTCTTTACATGCAGACAGTACTGTATTATGTTATGTGATCTTTCCGTGTGTGTCAGTAATAGTAAAGTCAAACTGTCAGACTCTGGTTTTATTTCCGCCTCTTCTCCACCTTCGTGGCGTTGCTCCAGGTCAGCTGAACTACCTGGGCTCCAGTCACCAGGTGTGGCACCTGCTGCTGGTGCTGATGTTTTACTGGTGGCACCAGTCGTCGTGCTTCATCATGGCGTACAGACACAGCCAGCCCTGCCCCGACGCCCCCCAGCACGCCTAGCACGCCGGGATCCCCGACTCTGTTCAACTGTAAGCAGCACTTTTACTTTACATACTTTTAAAGCTATGAGAAGATACAGGGTTCATACAAAGTCTTGAAAGTTTGGAAAATTCTTAATTTTAACCATTATGTTTTCAAGGTTAGGAATATGCTTGAATTTGAATATACTTCTTGAAAAATGCTTTGATTTTTCAACATAATCTGGTGTTTCATCATCGACACAGCCACTCATGTAAACCAAAAATCTTTTAATATTTGTTTGTCGTCTCCTGGCATTTATAGCAACAATTAAAGGCTTCGAGAGTCTAGAAATTTTTGGTTTAGGTACCTTGAAAGTGCTTGAATTGTACTCTTAAAAAGCTGTACGAACCCTGAAGATATTTTCTATTTGTCCTCAGTTTACACAGTTTTTTTTAAACTATTCTGGGACAGATTTTGTCTAAATATTCTAGTTACATATAAGAGTAAGTAAGACTGAGGTTTCAAACCATCAGTTTGGGTAAAGTCATGTAGTAACTCACAACTAACATCCAGGGGATAGAAAATGAAAAAATAAATAAGAACAGAACCTGAAATCTCTATAATCGTACTTTAAATTCAGTTTTTGGCCTGAATCATAGTGATTTCAGGTGCTGGCTGTGCAGTTAAACCTTTAAATTAGAATTACAAATTTCACATTTAGGTGTTGCCTTTGTTGGCCGCAGCAGCAGGTGGATTTTAAAAACCAACCAGCTGTTATGATTAGTGTTGGATATCATTGCAGGCTTTTTGATACTAGTTCTGATATAATCGCAGAGTTTCTGTACCAATTACTTTAGAAAAATACTTTTTTTCTCCTTCATTTGACAAAACAATTTAAGTTCTTAAATGTCGTCTAAACACAAGCAGCTGTTCAAGAACTTTATATACAATAATCTGAAAGCTGTTATTTGGTACGTTTGCTGTGTTTGTGCCAACAGGTGCACGTACTGAGGTTTGTTACTCAGCCCTAGTTATGTCATATCATTTGATTTGATTTTTCTCCCTTCAGGTTGGTGAATGTCTGCAGCGTGGAAGGCAGGGAGACACCACGGACAACGCTTCAGTTGGTCTTACCTGCACCTGACCTGTGAGTCTCTGTACGCAGGAATCAGACCTGTGACCTCCAGCATGTGAGGTGACACAGTCACAGTGGCTCAAACGAGTATTTACCACATCGTCACCAACAAAACGCTGAAACTCTGCAGTCGAACTACAAAACCTCCACAATTTGAACTTTGAAAGCGGCCTCCGTCACAGACGCAGCCGCGAAAAACTCAAAAGTTTAGTCAAGTAGCGTTTTCTTTTTTTTTTTATAAGAGATCACACACACGTTTCTGTAAGTGCCTGTTAATGAAACATCATGTAGCTCTTGTGTAAAGTTTTGCTTCCAGAAGTTTCCAACTGATTTATTTTCTAAAGCTTTATAAGCCAGTGGCGTTTCCCCCCAAAAAATCTATTTTGAATATAGTTCAATTTCATGATAAAGCTTTTCAGGACAGCTTGTTGTTTCAGAATGAGGTTAACTACAATGACCTTAAAAGGGAAAATAAATGTTTCAGGTGTTAATGTCACAGTTCTGATCAAAGGATGCAAGTTAAACTTGTAGTCAGTGTTACCATGACACCGTTACATTACGTGCCCACCTGTGTTTATTTCCCCACGTTCATCAAATAAAAAAAAATCACTAATCTGTAAAATACTAAGCGTGTTATGTTGGACGACGGACGCTACAATCATAAAGTGAAGGTGTCTGCGCCGAACAGCAGCAGAGTCAGATTTCACTTCTCAGTCGACCGACAAGACGATGGCGGAGCATTTAAAGATCAAAGTCAGAGCTCTGCAGATATTAAGCATCATCGCAGAATATCTGTTCTTGTAAAATGTGCAGTGTAATCTGTAACACCGGTGTTGTTACACATTTCCTCATGTGAGTAAACAAACAGTTTGGAGATCAGCTGAGCTAAACTCAACCCAAATAATTTCTAATAGATTTCTTTTATTTTCAAACTATTAAAAGTTGTTAGTGGTGAAACTGTGAGCTGCTTCCTGCTGAAAACAAGCAAAACAATTCATGTTTAGATGGAAAAACCAAAGAGCCACTGCTGAGGATCTTCATCCGTTTGTCACATTTAGGTTTTTAATTTAATGTGTGCAGTATTGGTGTTTCTGTTTCTCACTGCTGAGTGAGACAAACAACAGATTGTGTTAGTCCCAGGACGGTGACATGTACTTAAATACAGGTTCTGCAAAGACTCGAAGTACCTGATGCTCCAGATTTGAATGTTGTTTTTTCATGTTGTCTTGTGTGAGGCTGCTCTGCCTGTGTTCAAACTGACATTTATATCAGAGCTCCCTCACAGCTTCATTTTACTTTCCAGCCCTAACTGGTGGAAGTTGAGGCTTGCTGTTGAATGGTGAGTGGTCGGTTTTTGGGTGTTAAGGAGGAGTTCGGCCTCCAGGGGCTGCTAGTGAGACTTTTAGGCCTTTAAACCGTGTCCCAATTCTGATCTTTGAACTAATACTGATGTCTACACTATGAAGTAATGTTGACAGTGCATTACTTAGCATTTGTACAAAAAGTACATCAATTTATTGTACAGTCAAACATACAACTGAAAAGTGGAGAAAATATTTCAGAGTACAGAAATGTCAGTTGCCTGTATGTATCAGTGTTTAGGAAAGCTGCCAGTTTCAAATCACAACATCCACCATGTTTAACATGTTTTCTTTACAGTAGTAAGAAGCATCCGTTAGAAGAGTGCCCATCATCACTGCGCTCAAAAATAGAGCATTTTTAAGTGCATGTTACTGTAAAGTTAAAATTAGTTTCAAGCACTGATTTCATATTTTGAAACTATCATATTCATACTGCAACGTTTTTTTCTCTACACTGTGCAGCCCTGTTATCTGCTGTAGATGCAGATGACTTTGGTTTTTCTCTCGTTAGACTTTGACGAGAGAATCTTCCACCGTCTGTCAGCAAACTCAGACACAATAACCCACAGTACTTTTTCTCCAGCTCATTTAGGGTGATGTGCAATGTCAACTGTTGTTTCATATTTTAATGGCTTCCTTCCAAAATGCACCGCATCCATGTTGGAAAGAAGTCATCGTAACTGAATTGCTCAAAATTTCAAAAGTAGAAATGTTTAAATTTTCTTAAATGTTGCAGTTTTGTAAGCAAGAGTTTTAATTCTTAAAACTTTAATTTGTTAACCATTAGCATTTCTTTTTATCATTTAATTAGAAAAGGTGTCCAGTTAAACGGTAGTTGTCTCATTTTGGAATGGAAGTCATTTATTTAATGTTTTTAAGTTTTTGACCGAGACAAATGTTCTCTGGTGTTACGATTTCAGATTATTTTTGTTGTTCTGTATTTAAATTATTGATCCTGCTCTGTACTGTCTGTAATGGTTTCTATAAAGCATTTTGTCTTTGATAAGCTCTGACAGACATCAGCTGTGTGTCTAAGACTCATTTTGTAGTAGCAGACATTTTGTACTTTGACTTTTCATATCTGAGCAGTCAAACTGCTGAACTCTAAAATAAAATTAACCATGTACCCTGTTTAAAAACTTCTTTGTTTTAAATTTCACTTTACAGCACCCACCTCACGCTGCAGTGAGATGACTTTTTATTGCATCAAACAGCAGTATAGCATGATAAATACAATATAAGATTTATCCTTGTGAAAAGAAAACAGACAAGAAAGATGGAAAGTAGTTGTATCAAACGGTTCCACTGGTGAAAACACAGCAACCTGCAGGTTTAATTCAAACAAATGTGCCAATGGTTGTGTAGGTAAATGCAGTGCTTAAGGCCGTCGATGTAGAGCACACACAGAACTAGTTTATGGAAGAATGCAGCACTGAGAAGTGCATTCATGAACACAAATGACCTGATCACATTTCGCTGTAGGTTTTGAATGCGTTTCCCTTTATGAATATGCCAATTCACATTCTGCAGCAGAAAAGACTAAAGCAGTAACGCTGGTGATATTCTGTACTATTGTTGTCAACAAATAACCAAAAAGACCAAAACCAATAATGAACTGATTCTATTAAGCATTCTGCGTGAATCAGAGCCTGATATCTCTTCTGCCTCTGTGCCGTAGAGCTCCATTGTTGTCCAAAAACTATTAAAAACACATCAATGAGGCCAAATACTCACTAGAGCACCAAAGGTATATTAATCCACAGCTAAACATAGTCCCAAGTAAATGCATGTTTTCCTCCTGTTTGAGTAACATTCAGTAAAAACTACAGTGTCAGCTGTGAAATATATATTTGTGACCTGATTTTAAAGGAACAGTTTGACATTTTGGGGAAACGGCTAGCCTGGCTGTGTCTGAAGGTCTTGGCCAGGCGCAGTAACTTCCTGGAGTCTTGTCATCACCGTGAGGTTGCCAAGAAACCAGAGGGACTTGAGGACGTCAAATAACTGTCAAAACCCAGATTTTGGTACAGTTAGACACAGCCAGACTAGCCATTTCCAGTCTTCATGCTAAGCTAAGCTAAGCTACCAGTCTCTTGACCATAGCTTTATAGATATGAGAGTGGTATCAATTTTCTAAACTCCCTCAGCAACAAAGTGAAATAGCATATTTACTATTACTAAGCTATTCCTTTAAGGATTTATGTCTTCAGTGGGAACCAATGGGCTAAGAGCCACAGACAGGGAAGGGAAGTCAGTAAGACATCATTGGTTTTGGTCTTTTCCTGGGATTTGTTGACATTAACAAAATATAGAGCGTACCGCCAGCCTTATCCTTTAACTGATGGAGCAATTCCTGTTTATTCTTAAGCGTAAATTATTCTGAAAATGTTACATCTAATGTTCGGAGCGCTTACATTGCTGAGAAAATAGCGTTGCAGCTTGCGAGTTTCTGCAGGGGTCAAAGTTCTTAAACCCAAACCTAGACTAGTGATCTAATGTGGCTTTGTGTTTTATTATTCCTTCCTTATTTCTAACAGAACGTGTCGAGTTGTAACTTAATTAAAAAAAAGAAAGTTAACAGTACTTACATAGAAGTTCACTGCTGGAAAAAAAGAAAACAGTTAAGAGCCTAAATTTAAACCTGACCCAAGTAACAGATCCAACTTTTTAAGTAAGTACAATAAAATTCGATCCCTTCTAGTATTCAAAGTGTAACGCAATGCAAATCACAGCCACATTTGGCTGCGTAAAGACTACTGTGAAATTATGCATAGAGAAAGGTCTAATAAGGATAAAACAAAGTGGTTAAGGTCAACTCTCAAACGATTCCACCGACACAAAAGGGCAACACGGGCCGATTGTGTCGTGGTTTCCGAGGTACTGTGCAGCAAGGCAGAGCCCAGCTCAGGTAAGGCTTTGTGGTGCTAAAAAAAAAACCAACATATTGTTAGGTCAGAAGGCAGGCCATAAAGAGCTTTTTGCAGCGAGTCAAGCGGTCAAACGTTAAGCTTATCATCACAGTACAATTTTCGAAGTGGGTTTTCCGTTTCTCCCGGTTCAAACGTCTTTACAAGTGTTAAGATGCAGCATAAAAGGCTTCTCAGCAAACAGGTACAGCTGAAAGATATGTGGAAACATCACTCACTCCACAGGATTTAGGTTTTTGTTACTGAAACTGAGAGATGTATTAAAATGTTGTTGTTTTTTTAAGAAGCATTAGGACATTGTTAGCTTGTTGTTTCATGATTGGTTGAAGATGTTCCCAAGCCAAAAAAAAAAAAAAAAAAAAAAAGCTCAGACTGGCAAAGTGGGAAGATGTAAGAAAAGTCACTGCTTCGAGGGAAAAGGTGCAGCTCCGAACGGGTCCAGCTCCAGCGGCTGTGAGGGCGGCGACGGTGGCTGCTGCTGAGGTCCACTGTGGATGACCATTTCTGTGAAGGGCACCGCCCCGAAATCATCCATGTTTCTGCTTTCTCCAAGAGCACCGTGAAGAGAACCTGTCCAGGACTTGCCATTAGCTGTGCCCATGTCGCTCTTGCTGTCAGCGAGTCCTTGATATTGGCCGTGACGGCTGCCGTCCTGAGGATGGAAAGGTTTGGCCCCAAACGGGTCTAAAAGGGCCTCGTCTACGGGCAGAGAAGCTCCTTTGTCTTTCCCTTCAGCCATTGTTATATCAACACTGATGTTCTCTTTAGAGTCAGAGGTGCTAAGGAACTCGTTGCTGCTCTGCGAGTCTCTCCGACCAACCTTCTTGTGTCTGCGGACTCGCTCAGGTGTGCGGTAAGTTGGCTTGTTGGTCTTGCGGCCTCCAGTCGGCGTACCGTGGTGGCGCTTGCCGTTGCTGCCGCCTGCTGTGGCCTCCTGCTTCGTTTTTCTCTGGCGTGACGACAGCTTCTGGAGGCTGCGCTGCTTCAGCCTCTGTTGCTGAGGGCTGGCCGACTCCTCAAAAGAGGAGGGCCGGAAGATATCTTCTGCGCTTCTAGAGGTAGTGGGAGGCGGTTCAGTGGGGCCCGGCTGGAAGGGAGAGAAGCCGAAAATGTCAATGCCCTCAGGGGAAATAGGCGGCGTTTGGCCCATGGGAACATCACTGCCACTCTTGCCTGACTTGGAGAGGTTCCGGTTAAATGGCGCTTTGGTAAAAACATCAAACTCGTCCGCAGCTTGCTGCTCATGGCTGACTTGCCTGAAAGGCGCTTTGGCAAAGATGTCCGAGCTTTCTGAAGGCCCGACAGGCGAGGCTCCTCCGAGGAAGGGAACAGCACCAAAAACATCCACGGGATCCACAGCTGGAGCAGCTCTTGCTCCGCTGGGTGAAACAGGAGGTGTGATCAGGGTCATGTTAGAATCCTCCCGAGGACTCATCCTGGTGGCGGCCAAAGCTGCTTTACTGGGCAGAGCTTTCTTTGAGCGGCTCTTGACCCTGCTGGGGTCATAGTCGGAGTCAGAGCTGTGCTTGTCTTCATCCTCTTCTCCCTCTTCTTCAGAGTCCATCAGCAGAGGCCTCTGTCCTAAATTCTCTGGCTCTGTGTCTTCTCCGTGCTCACTGTTCAGGCCTTCTTCCTCCTCTGGCTCTTCATCCTCGCTGCTTTTTGACGAAGGAGGGTCGGACTCGAAGTCGCTGTCAGACTCTTCACCTGGTCTACAGTTGCTCTTTTTGCCTGGTTTGTGCTCCTTGTCCGCCACCGGCTGCTGCAGACTCTCTGCAGCGGTTGAGTCGGGGGCAGGAATGCTGACTTCTTCATTGGTCTGCTCAGGCTTCATCACATTGGTACCTGCAGAAACAAGACACAAATGCAAGAGTTAAAGATGTCACCAGTCTTCTTGTATTTTTAATATTCTCTTGAATGTGCATTTCAAGTTTTAACCTCAGACCCTTCCAGATGTTTTTAAGTTTGATGTTTTAAATAAGATGAACGAAAGAAGGAGAATCTTGATGCAAGAAGCTTTCATTTCCTAAGAATGCCTCTTGGCCCGTTTGACCTCTGTAATTTGTGGCATTACTGAAATCAGGATTACTTGGTCTACGTTTGGAAGTCCACAAATACAAATCCCACCAGTTTGTCCAATATTGAAGCAGAAGGAGCAGCAAAGGAGAAATCACAAAACTCAATATGGTCTAAAAGCTGCTCTGACTTCTCTACTCTGACCCTGCAATAAGAAGAGCAGGCTTAGAGGCAGCAGAAATGAGACGCCCGGCTTTTCCAGATTGACAAAGTTGCTTTTAAATTTAAATCTCATGGTGAAACGATTTAAGCTGTCAGTCACCTCCTTTAGACTTAAAAAATAAAGCTTTTTTTCCTGCAATTACAACTCCTTACTTCTGCATTTCTATAAATTCTTGCGCATATTTGGCATTTGCTGAAAAATTTGTGCCTTGTGTAAATTTATTTCCAAGAGATTTGCATAATGACAACTTAAAAATTAGCCTAATTAGCAAGTGGATAGTCTCCAATTATACTGAAAATAAATTGTGCCATACACAATGAGCCAATTTATTGTTCCCTATTAGTGGAAGCTCTACATTAGAAAGCAGAGAAAGGACCCCCTGTTGTGAACACGAAAATGGAAACCTCTCCACGTCTTCAACCATCCAAACTGGCAGGACGTGATGACGGATTAGCCAAAAGCTTTGCTATTGATAAATGAAACAATGCGGCAATAAAAAGATGAAAAAGTATCTGGAATAAAACATATTAAAGCAGGAAACACAAGGTGCTCTGCAGCCGTTCGCTCCACCCAACTGGTTCCAGATTATAACCTGTAATCATGTTCACCTCAACAATCTCACACCATCTCACGATAGAAACATCTTTAATCATGAGAGACGATGACAGACTGACACACAGATTTGTTTTGTCGATGTTCCTTTGGGGGGAAAAAGCTGAAGGATTACACGCCGCGTCTGATCTCTTAAAAGATACGAATAAGTGGTGAAAACATGCATGTGATTGTTCTCTTGTCTGATGGAAGATAAAATCTGTTAGAAACGTCTGACAGCGGGCAGGAGCTTAGAGAAGTCTCTTCCCTCACGCAACAACTACAACTGAACCCAGACTGATTTGATGAAGCTGCATAGAGGCGAACATTTACAAGACTGAAAACAAATGACTGCTCATTTTATTACATAAAGTAAAATGATAATAATTTAGTTGACTTCTCAAAATACTGGAGGACAAAGCTCCGTAATCAAGTTTGAAAATGAATTGTTTGTCATTAATTAAGCAGCAAATGCAAAACGTCACTTGTATCCGCTTCTCAAATGTTAATGTGCTTTTTCCCCCTCTCGTTTATGTCATCCAATCATTGTAAAATTATATCATTAAATACCTGAAGGTGTTGGTCTGATGGTCAGATAAAAAAAGCAATTTGAAGATTAACCTTTTGAGAACTTATTACATTTTATAGATTCAACGATAAATCATAAAGGAAAATAATCATTAGTTGAGTCCTTAATTACATGCCATCGTGGCTGGAATTCAGCAACATTAAATAAAATAATAAACACATACTTGAAACAGTTTAGCACATTTTCTCAGATTTTATACTGAGTAACTTTTTAAATTGAGGTTAATTTTTTACTTCGACACAGGAAGATTTGTGTTTTTGAGAGGGCTGAACAGAAGGTCAAACACTCAAAAGATGACCTGTAAAAAATGTAAATCCTTTTAATAAAGATGCTGTACATGTTAAGTGGTTTGGATTTTTACAAAGTGAATCCGTCTGTTCAGACGTGAATAACAGGATTAGATGGATTAAAATAACAACGGGCAAAGACAAAGAATTGAGCCTGTTTGGGGTCACGGCACTGCAGAGGATCCAGACTTCTTTTACAAAAGGTTTAGTAAAGGAGAGAAATACTTAGAGTGTACCTCTTCTACGTGCATCATAAAAATGAACTAAATCAGAGGATCTGTTTACTGCAGGCATTATGAAATTCATCTATCTTATTGTAGAACGAGCTGCTCTCTATATTCAGAGTTCGTACAGCTTTTTAAGGAGTAAAATTCAAGCGCTTTCAAGGTACCTAAATCAAAAATTTCCAGACAATTGAAGCCTTAATCATCACATCTAAATTGTTACTATAAATGCCAGGAGACGACAAACAAATATGACGACGGGATCATTTCATTACAATATTAAAAGATTTTAAGTTTACATGAGTGATTGTGTCGATGATGAAACACCAGATTAAATCACGCATTTTTCAAGGCATATATTCAAATTCAAGCATATTCCTAACCTTGAAAACATAACGGTTAAAATTAAGCATTTTCCAAACTTTCAAGACTTTGTATGAACCCTGATCTAACAGTCAAATGAAGCCAGGGAAAAACGTCAAAACAGAAATGTACTCATTTCTCACCATAAGGGCTTTAACATGAGTGAAGCAGGCCGCGGGTCTCAGAGAGTAAGCTGCTTATGTTCTGCTGCTTCACACACCTGTTTGTCCAGGACACACACACACACTCGACAGTATCGTGCCTTAATGTTTTGTTTTGACCATCACCTTCCCAACTGTACATTACATCTGTTAAGTTTTGTTGGAGTCTGACTGGACGACAGAGAGCTCAAACAAAGACAGCCATGTCAACATCAGGAACATCTTGCACGTAGTGTAGTGGTGGAGAGACTCTAAACTTCCCAATACTTTAAAAGAGCTATAAAAAAGGAACCAAAGTGAATATTGCTTTTGAATGTTTTTTATTTATCAGTAACATTCTATAAAGAAATACATTCACACTCACAGTATGATACAGGACCTTTTACATAGTCTGTTGCAAAAACAAGATATGTATAAGACAACGTGTTGATCTATTGGTTGTATTCTTTCTGCAGGAGGTACCAGGAGCTGCTGATAACTAAAACTGAAGAGTTGTGGCATCATTCAACACTTCTAATGAGAATGACTTCAAATAAAAAGTTCCCAAAGTTTTAGTGATCTGTTCTGGGCTCTTCTAAAGCCTCAGCAGGATGTAATATACTAAAATAAAGGGGGGGGGGGGGGACCAGACCCCGAGACAGAGAGGAAAAAAGCACAGAAAACTTGCAAATGTAAACAATATAATACAACATATTCAATGTCTATGTCCTGGGATAATATTTCACGTTTCCTCGCATTTTAACAAAAGAAAATAAAGTGCAGTTAATGGCTCTGGTTGATCCCTTTTAACGTTTCTTTTTGGCTTTGATGGTTCGCCTTTTTCAAACTATAGATCCATCCACCAATACACATGAACAAGATGTTTCTGAGTATGGCTGTCTTACTAAATGAAAAATGGAAAGAAACAAAGCAAATAATAAGAAATAAAAAGTAAAAACTGAGCTGAAACGAAGCAAGGTTTTTCCACAAAGGCCCAATTAAAGCAGGCACTGATATGAGCGGAGACATGAAGTGGAACAGAAGCAACATTTACTGTCCTGCAAACTTACCTTCAGCTAAACACGTGAATTATATCTTACCAGTTAATATATTTGTACAAAAATGTGCATGATTCATGTCTGCATGGATGACTAAGATGGGTTTCACTTTCTCACTTGCTGCTCTAAGGCAGAACAACAGCAGCACAGTGAGGATTAACAAACATACAGCCCTTTGGGATTGTATGGATTTAAAATAATAAAAAAACAAATCAAAATGTTCACCATTTTGACGGATATCAGCAGCACACGCTCATCAAGCATTCCTGTCAGCACAACAATTTACATTTACACTACTGCGTGTGCCATCAGCCAGTTGTGTTCAACATAAAAAAGAAGAAGAACACGGTTATTATTAGAGTACCAGGTTGTGTCAGTTCTCATGAAAGTCCTATTAAACAGATCTACATTATGTGGGAGTAATGCTCCTAACATCAGGTACAGGGCAGAATAACCATTTACCTGCCAGCTGATTTTAGTCAAGATTTAAGTCTTTCTTTTGATCAAAACCTTGGGGAAACAGAGCTGCTGCTCGGTTCCACTACAACATTTAAGTCTTCAGCTAAATATTATCATCAGAGACAACAACAAAAATCTTTTGTAATCACTGTGGGAAACAAAGCTCTGGCAGGATTGTTGGTCAGGTAGATAAAAATGCCACATGAAGGCACTTTGTATCTAGAAATGGAAACCAAATGACTTCCACTGTAAAAGAAACCCTTCTACAAACAGGCTGAT
Source organism: Macquaria australasica (assembly GCA_005408345.1). Classification (NCBI taxonomy): domain Eukaryota; kingdom Metazoa; phylum Chordata; class Actinopteri; order Centrarchiformes; family Percichthyidae; genus Macquaria; species Macquaria australasica. The sequence goes on along the minus strand of SEMN01000206.1, from coordinate 98,780 downwards.
GCTTAATAATTTCAATAAAAAAGAGGAGTTGAACTAAAATGTGCAGTCACACCGCCAGCAACTTCACTGCTGTCAGACTGAGAAAATTGTTGTTGTTTTTAAAGCCACTAACTGTACACATTTTGTAATTTTATCATCTTTAAAATTATTCAGTCGGCATAAAATGTAAAATGTGGTGTTAAGCAGATGTTGCTCAGCGGCAGAGCTGCACTGGTTTGGTTGAGTTAACCCTCGGTGGGTTCATGCATAGACGGCTATCTTGCAGGTGCATCGCATGTCACACTGAGATCTGTCAGACTACAATATCAATTTTAAGGCTGTCAGTTGAGTGTGTGGTGAACTGTAGTGTGAAAAAATGTAAGAGAAAAGTCCCTTCATAGATTTATTATTACATTATTAGAACATATCCATGTTGCTGGCACTGGGTTGTTCTGTTTTTTTTGGCACTTACAATGTCACAACAGCCAGCGTATTCTGAGTCATTTCATGTCTTATTCTGATTAGCTGGTGTGTACATGTATGTGGTAGCAGCAGTTACATTTTTAACACTGTCAGAAAATGAATGCAGGCAGCCTTTGGTCACTAAAGCTCTGCATCAGCTGTCAGAGGACTTGTCTCGTTGTGGTTCGAGACCACCGTTTTAGATTGACAACCAAAGATTTCGCCACGTTTCTCTCGTAATTGTCAACAACATTAGTACTTTTCTATAATGTTTCTAAAATCTATGAAAGAATGATCCATTTTCATGTTCTGCTTGGAGTATGATCTCCTGATTTTATATGTCATATATATATATATATATATATATATATATATATATATATATATATATATATATATATATATATATTGTTTTTTTTTTGTTTTTTGTACTTATATTGCATTACTGTCGTCGAGGACCCCCTTGAGGGACTCTTTAGTATTTTATAGACAGAAGCACATTAAAAAGGTGAAATGGTTTGAGAGGATGGCCTTTAAATTATGAAACTAAAGCTCCTGTAACAGCAGCTCTGCCTCGGAGAAATTTGCCATTACTGGAAGTAAAAACGCAAACATCAACAACTGATGTCGCCATGTCGACCAAAGTTCACCCAAATAAGGACACGGAGACACAACCACACAAAATAAAACCCCACTGATTTACGCTAATGAGAAGTTGCCAGCGGTGTGTTTGCGTGGGAATATTTAACAACCAAAGAGTCACCTGGAACCTAAATAACCTTCTGACACACTGCGATGGCACAAACACAGCAATCTAAAAGGCTGATCAAAAATAAGTTGCACATTTTTTCATGCCAGCTTGTAGGAATGACACCCAGTCCCAACAAAATGGGTTTAAATTTGACCTTTCTGGGTTTTAAATTCAGTACAAAAGTCCCTTCAATCTGTTTGGTTTCTTTCTTTCTTTCTTTTTTTTTTTTATTTGGTTTTTCCTTTGATCCAATTTGAACTCAAATAGAGTTATATATTCATTAAGTAACAAGTGAAGACAATAAAATATTTCCACACCTACATTCAAGTGCTTAGAGGGTTATATTGCATCATTATCTTGTCTTATTCTACTCTATACTGTAGCCACTGGACTTTGCATTAAGCCTGCGTGTTTAAGGACACGAGATGAATTTACTGTAGAAAAAAAAAATCTCTAGAAAATATCTAAGTGTTTTAGCGTTGATACTGTTTATCATTAAATATAGTCTATGAGTTACAAACAGCGTTTCTAAATTGCCTATCAAAACGGTAACTAATTCACATTTAAGGAGCGGAAAGAGTACAGAGGCACAAAAGCTTATTGCTGCCACCGATGTAATATATGTAGAAATACTGCACTTTGATATATTTACATTGTTATACCACGGCTATGACCTGTGTCGGGGGGGTAAACCACATGCAGTCTGACTGGTTAGTTGAGCCAAATGAGAACTATTATCAGGTTATATCAGAGTGGATGTTAACATCGGCCTCCACAGTAAAGTGCAAAGTCCACACGAGAACGTTTGAGGCTTCGTTCCAAATATAAAAACAACATATTTTGCAATTTGTGAGGAATCTTTGCATTGCAGTTTCAATGGCCGAAGAGGGTCGATGGTGTTTTAATGTAAACAATCGGCAAAGAGCCACAACTTTGGAAGTTCAAGTGTCATCTTTTTCCCCCCAATTGGAGTTTATTATTAGTACCAGGGCTGAGCGATGTTTGGGTTCATTCACATTCAACAGACAGAGCTGAATGTTTTTGTTTTTTTTAACCAAATGAATTAGGACTTATCTACTGAACAAGCCTGAAGAGGGAGGGATGGGTTAGACTGGGTTCTTGTGAGACACCAGGATTATTAGAGACTGCGTCGCTGGGCTCGGTACCAGACATCAGAGTTTGGAGGAAATCACCTGACAGTCGTTTCATATGTTAGAGTCATCTTAGTCAGATGCTCTAATGATCTAGCCTGTATGTACAACTTGAAGCTGGATCATTAGAGCATCTGAAAAAGGTTCAACGCAGGTAGAAAGTGTGTAACAGCTAGTCAACGTAAGAAATCATTTCTCAGGGAGAGGCAGAATTAACAACAACCAAAAATACAAACAGGATTGGGCACAAACCATCTAATGAAAGTACAACCAAAGAGGCAAACTGTCTGACACAAAGTCAACCATCTTTAAGACACAAGTAAAATAAAGAGTTTGGCGATAAGGAACTTCATTAAGAGAAGTGCAACTGGACTGTATCAGTGTTTGCTCCTCATGGCTACGTTCAGACTGCAGACAAAAGTGGCCAAAATCTGATTTTTTTGCTCATATGTGACTCAGATCTGTCAGTCTGAACAGTTTTATTTATCCAGTAAGGGACAACTACGTTCTATCATGTATATCATTGTGCAATTTTGACATCACTCAGCCCTAATTAGTACCAGCCATGACGGGTTGTCACTTCAGCCTCGTTATGTTCATATTGCTTTAAGTGCCGATGGATCTTTTTATCCAGCTGTGCTCCTTGTTGGACACAGTGAGTTGGAAGTGTTTTGCTCTTTGTCACCAAAGTTTTTTATGCACCAAAATAAAAACTATAATTTTATGCATTTTTAGCCCGCATAGTGAGATGCCCTATGTGTTAGTACCTTGCTCCAGCCGTTTGATCTAGACAGGGAATGTAACCCCAAACCCAGGTAGAGTTAGTGCCTTGCTTCACCCAGTGAGCTGTAGAGGAGACTCAAACACTTGCATAAAGGTTTGTTTACAGCAGGGCAGTTAGAAATGATCACCAACAAGCCCAGTATTAAAAGAAAGTGATTTTACCACTTCACTAATGCACCTACATGCTATTCCAGTTAACACTTTTCTTCCTAATTTAGTCACAGAGGAGCATGGGCCTCAGCTCACCTTTAAATTTTACACCGACTACAGAAGCACAACTAATCTGCTGCCTGACGTTGGGAACCGAAACAAAAATCAGACCCCCCCCCCGGGGGGTCTGTGTGGCATAAGGAGCTCCTGACTGGAGGTCAGGTGGGAAGAGAAGAGCTGGACAGGGGGGGCAGGAGAGGGCAGAGAGGGGGGCAGGTGGCTCCACAGTGTTGGGTCCTCATGGTAGAGACTCCTCTAAGACTTGCCTGCGCTAGCCACAAACGGGACTGAGCCAAACAGGTCCTCTGGTGGGGGGGGCTTGGCAGTGGAGGCAGCAGGCTGCGGTCGGTCCGTTTCCACACTGGCTGTTCTCTCCACTGGCTGTTCTGTATGTAGGAGGTCACAGAGGGGAAGATACTTAGATGGATGAATGCATAAACACAGCACCTCAGTCTATTGAACCAGAAACTTTTTTTTGCACAAACTCACGCAGTTATGACAATATATACTAAACTAGAAAGCCTTCAGAGACAGAAAACCTCTGTCCAAGTCTGCAAAATCCACAGAACAGAAAATCTTTATCTGGTTATGCAGCAAAATAAACATATCGATACACAATCATGGGATACATGTGCCAAAATGTCTTTCTAATTCCCCATGTTGTAATGTCAACAAATCTGAATCTGCACAAAACACCAATCACTTCCATTACATTTTGTTGTAATCTGTTACATTTTTGAGATATAAATACAGACAAACATATAAACACTACAATGAAATCATTGAAGGGGTCACTTGCTTGCTCTGAGCATGTCAAACTCCCGGTCGATCAGCTCCTCCTCGGTCAGCTTGGAGAAGTTGTCCTCTCCGAAAGGGTTCCAGCCCGACATGTCGGGGGGGTTACTGACTGTGCTGTTGCAGCTCTGAGAGGGCGGCGTGATCCCATCTGAAGCAAGCAGAGGGTTTCTACTGTAGAGACAGTACAACAGCGATAACTTGTTATAGATAGGATTCACCTCCAGAACACATCTTTGTTACAGCGATGACGAGTAGTAAGATAATACAGTGATCAACCGCTTATATGCACCAAAAAGCTTGGGACAGAATCATTCCTATTCAAATGCTGTTTAAAGAATTTACTTATAGGGATCAAGTAGTCCGCTTACAGTGTTCATTTTGGGTCTTTTCATACATGACAACATATGGAGAAAAAAAAGGCTGAGGAGGTTTGTCTGACACACGCAAATTCACAAATCTCACACAAACAGAAGTATATAGAACAGGTAGAAGTGACAAAAGTGTGCTTTTTAAATTTTTAACTCACTGGCCTCTTCTAATGTATTCCTTGCATCTTTTTACTAAATTGGCAAGTAAGCAAACTTTATGTAGCATATACTGTAGTAGTAGTGGTTTATGGAAGGAGTAAATAAAGAGACAAAGTGTGTTTCTCTTTGTTCCAGGTGAAAGTCTGTGTGAGATATTCAATCATGGATAACAGACACCATATGTTGGGAAACTAAAATCACTGCGCTTTTTGTAATCTTACATCAACAAAGACTATTTTCCAAAGCCGTCTGTATTACAATATGGACAAATAACATGAGTGCAATTTGGGAAAACTAAAATGAGAAATGATTGTGGAAAAAGAAAGATAAGCGTATGAGAGTGGTAAACGGCCTGAATTTAAAAAAACAAAAAAAACAAAAAGACAATTTTATACTGATTGGACAATAGTGGCTCTGTGTAGGCATACAAAGTCAATTAAATCCGTGTAGATCTGAACTTTTGATGAGAATGTGCAACAATGAAACTCAAAATTTGTGATCTGTGATTTGGTTGCATTTTAAAAAGGCACAAAAATGAACACAATTTTACATAATTTACTTCCATATAGAGTGAGATTTTTAAAATAAGAACACAAGTTCATGTCCAACAATATGATAAGTTCAGGGGACATTACCTGGGGTTAGTGTATGAGGGATCCACAGGTGACGGGCCCCCCAGCTGGCCAGTAACAGCTCCAGCTCCAGCAGTGGGCGTGGTCGCGTTATAGGAACCCAGCGGCATCTGGAACTCAAGAGGGGAGGACATATAGGGGAGAGGCTGCTGAGCGGGATGATGCTGCTGCGGCTGATGATGTTGTTGATGATGCTGCTGCTGTTGTTGCTGCTGCTGCTGTTGCTGGACAAAAGCCTGTTGGTACTGGTGCAGCTGTTAGGGAAGGAAGAGAGGGAGAAGAGGGGGAAGGGAATGAGGGACGGACCTTTGATTTCATGGCGCACAATGATGGCAACAAGATGATGAAATGTTGTTAGAAACCAGTTCTGGATTTGGAAAGCTGGGGACACAGTGGAGGGGAGGGATGAAGGAATGAGAGTCAAAGAGCACGTAGGACACCAAACTGAACAAATGAACTAAGTTCCAAATGCAACAATGATCACCTCAAACACTGGCTGACAATTTTAAAGCTGCATTAATTGTTTTTTTTTTTTTTGGCCACTTATGGGCAGAAAATCCCCACAACAGACTGACTGATAAATAGTCTTAACATATAATCCATAACAGCTGATAAACAGTTAGTCGGCTATTTACACATCCAGCAGAAGAGCACGATTAGCATTCTTTTGGAGAATTCAGTCCAACTCCTTAGAAAATATCAGACTCCTTAGCTGCTAAATGTTCCACTTTCTTCTCCAGATAAAACATTTTCCCCCTGATGGATCTGGATCTAACTTATCCAACTCTTCAAAGAGGCTCCTTCTCCATTAGAGAATTTACATAAACAAACAATTCACACGTCTAGCAGGACTGTTCAGAGACTAAAGCTCAGATATACAATAGAGCAGCTCCATGCAGATCTTTGAATAAAAGAACGATTTTTATGTGAATTCTCTGAATGAGTCCAAACTTAATATGATTCATGTTTTTTGCCATTATTTCATGCTTCTAACCAGGTTCTTGTTACTTGAAATCTTAATTTTGCTATTGTTGCTCCATCCTCCATCTCTTTTAACAAGCCATATTTGTAAAGCACTTCTGTGCACACCGCTGTTGTGCTTTTAAAGCACTGTACAAATAAAGTTGATCTGATGTCATTACACCATATTACAATTTTGGAGTCACTTAGCAAAGCTTCCTCACCACAATAAGGAGAAGGTCTGAGATCACAGCAGAAACGCTGCTTTTAAACATTTAGCAGGTATCTTGGGAATAAGAACAGTAATTCTGAGAGGTGCTCTCTTCCCCTGCCTGTGAACTGCTTCATATGTCAGGATGCAACACAGAGGAAACTGCTCGATTTCACCCTCTGTTCGATCCCCTCGTGGCTTCCCTCAGACCAGATTGCCTCTGAAATAAAACAGATGGTACGCGTTCGGTGGGAAACAGACTAAAAATTGCGCCGCCCTAACAGTACGCATTTGGAGGACCTGTGTTTGTGTGTTTGATTCAGTAGCTGCGTAAATACTAGTTTTCCGAATATTTGGACAGAGTCAGTATGAAGTTTGAGCGTCTGCTTCCAATGCTGCTTGGCACAGACATGAAGCGATCCGACTGAAGAGGACTGGCTGCCAGTGTTTTGGAACAGAGAGAGCAATTTTAGGGCATTCTGACATTAAATGAAATATTCGGCTCCGTGTTATTTCATGCTGCGCCTCCATGTGTTTCGTTGTCATTTGCTCAAACTATTTATTGCAGTTTTGGATAAAATCTTCTGCTCTGAAATTCTGTCATGATTTTGAGGACTCGAACGCAAACAAAAGCAAATTCGATTTGATGGATGTCCATTTCAGACACCTGACTGAACTCACCATGGCTGCGTACTGAGCCTGGGCCTGGGCCTGAGCAACCTGCTGCTGGTACATCGGCTGCATCATCATGTGCTGCTGCTGCTGGAGCAGGGCCTGCTGCTGCTGCTGCTGGAGCAGGGCCTGCTGCTGCTGCTGCTGCTGGAGCAGAGCCTGCTGCTGCTGCTGCTGGAGCAGAGCCTGCTGCTGCTGCTGCTGCTGGAGGGATTGCTGCACAGCCTGTTGGTACTGAGGAGGGTTGTAGAGGGATTAAAAATCTGAACTTCCTCTTAGTGACAGTTCCAGACCTGCAGACCACAATGTGTTGTGGGTTTGTCAGTGCGGTGGATGTACCTGGAGGTACTGGAGTTGCTGTGCATGTTGTTGCACTGCCTGTTGTTGTTGGTGATGGTGGTGATGTTGTTGCTGTTGTTGTAGCTGCTGTAAACGCAGGTCACCAGGCTGTAGCTGCTGCAGGACTCGGTGCTGCTGGCTGCTGGGCTGGGGCTGCATGGATGTTTGCCCCGAGCCAGGGGTAGGAGCTGAGTGGACAGGTATGGACTGATGGATGATTTATTACTTTGGACACCACATCGAGCACAGAAGCCCACACAAGTACACTGTATAAGTGAAAGCCTGATAAATGCTTCAAGCTAAAATAAATGTGGTAGAGTCCAGTCAAAATAACATTTTGTAGTTGGTGAAATCTTGAAAGTTGACTACAGCTAGAGTATACAATCACATCAGCATTCAATTCGAACGTGTGCACCATTGCCCAAAATGAATGTACAAGGGATACTTGTACAATATCATATCATAAACTTTATTTTATTAAAAGGTATTGACACATGTTAATAGTAGTGAGTGATACATCTTGAAGTATACTGTAAGAATAGTTATCAAATATCAATCTCACTTATGTTCAACAAACCTTTCTGGCCGTTGCTGACAGGTGCTGAAGGCACGGTCATCTTGACGGGGGTGACAGTGTTGGCGAGGGGCAGGACGTTACTGTTTGCTGCTTTTGGTCTCTGTCTGGGAGCTATTGATGTTTCCGTCGGGCCCACAGACTCCGTTATCCTGGAGAGAAGGATCAGGAACTGTGATTTTAATTTATTATTTTTAATTAGCCTGAAGAAGATACAAAATCTTCTTTAAAGCACATCAATGAAAAGCAAATTATCAACCACGAAAGAGTTTTCTTATATTATTATATTTTGTAATTTATCTATCAGTACCAGTGCTTGTTTGTATGTAATAAGAAAACTCTGTTCCCGTCAGTAAGCAGTACCTGGCTTTCGTCATACTTTTCCTCGCAGCGACCTCACTAGCCGTTAGAGGCTCTGGAAGCGACGTAGGGATAGGAGAGTTCTGGAAAAAGGGCAGGAGGATTATGTTAATAAGCAAATGACTGCAAAGGCTAAAACCACGCAGACTGCTTAATTCCGGTGACTTACAAAGAGATTTGGCACTGGACAGTCTTTTCCAGCTAATTTGAAGGCAAAGTAGGACACTTGGTAAATGTCTGGTCTCTTCTCCAGGTCTGGTTCGAGCATATATCCTGGAAAAGACAGAGAGGTCATTTTATACAGCATGCTGTGCAGAACAACACCAGCTGATTTATAGTGGTTAATGTGCATCTTCTCTCTTTGGCCACTTGGGGGAGCTGCTGGTCAAATCATTTAAAAGGAAGAGTCACTGCAGGATGCATTAAGGGGAGTGAAATAACTTGAAAGCAAACAAAGCTGCCATGACTGACAAGACTGGACCAAGACTGGTTCAAACAGGATAAAAACGTTGTGTAAATGTGTAACAACAAAAATAAAGTCAGTTACAGATCGCTCACAGCAGAAAGGGAACATTGCCAAAGTAACACAGAAAAACAAGATTATGGGCGCAAATTACAATCTAGCTAATGACTGAAAATCTATGTCTGTGTTATTGTGTTAGTGACTATACTTTGACACATTCAAGCCTTCAGTCAAGTTCCATCATGTGGAGAAAGCTTTCCATCTTAAACGTGCCATTTTCTACAGGCAGAAAAAGTACCGAGGTAGTTATTAATTATTTTTGTATCATTACAACACACATTCTGACATCGCGAATCCATGTAAAGTCACAAACTTACGGATTAAACAGTGCAACCTGAAGGAGAATTTGGAGTTATCTGGAACGATAAAGGTTCCGTCACATATGGCAACTTGACTCTCCCCAAATGGAAGCGTGAAGAAACACAGCTTGTACAACAAGCATCCAAGTGCCTGTGGAGAAAACAGAAACAGTCCTGAAAATCACACCTGAACCCAATAACTTTTTTTCAGTGCAGATGCCAACACGATACCTGAGTTTATTGTATTGCACCATACACTTTTTTCCAACACCTTTCTTTGAGAATTTAAAACCTTTTCTATGTAAAAAACGAAATGGGGATGGGAAAAGGGTACAGTGGATCCCCCTGCCCAGGAACAAGGGATGGAGATAGTAGAGGAAATCTACATAATGGAAAAACTGACACATCGTTTGAGAATACAAGAAGCACAAATGGAAGAAAAGTGGGAGAAATGATTATACAGGACTACGGAAAGGACAACTGATTTAGTTGATGAAACTGTTAAACTACTAAAAGTTACTCCCAAACAAACCCCCTCTTTTTTGTTGATTTTTAGGATTGTTTGTCTGTCAATATGTTGATCTGTTGGTTGAACATATGTTTATAAATGTTGAAATCATCAATAAAAATTAATGAGGGGGAAAAAAAAAACCTTTCTATAGAACCCTTTTTTATTATTTTTTAATTCCAACCTCATGCATCACAGCTTAATTTTGTCTTAACACAACGGAGCTATAAAGGAACTTTGCCTGAATAAAATGCAGTTTACAACCAGCAAAATTATTAAAAAAAAGAAAATATCTGACCAAAGAAAACCAGACTATGAATCTTACCAAGCATTTGATGCCAACTCTGCATGCTTGACTGTTTTTGATGCTCAGTGCTACAGACGCATATTGTTTGGAAGTCAAAAAGTATTGAATTTTGATACTCGGCCCTAGTAATTATTTCACAGTTGAAAAGAAACTACACAAAACTTGAGTTGTAAACCTCCACTCTGGTTAGAACTTAGGTACTTCCCTCATTCCCTTGAGACTATGAACATTGTAACACAAAACTAACCAATCTGTACTTTTTATAAGGCTAGAGGGAGAATTATCTGTGGTACTCATCAGTACGCACACAGAGATACAGGAAATACACATGAGAAACAGACTTCTACAACTACTTAACACGTCAAGTACAGCCCATCCTAGCAGGAAGTGAAGCCCTGATCCTGGCACTGTTGTTAGCTTTCTCCACACACGGAGACACACAGGACTGCTTAGCAAAGAATTAATGTTCCTTATTTCAGTGGCCAAAAGGCTGCTTTCAAAAACAGGCCCCGAGTCTGCTCCCCTGGCAATATGGCCGTCCAAACAAATCCACATGCAAAAGTGCTGTGCTCCCAAATCATATATTCAGATGGCGCTATATTTGGCTCTGGCATCTTTTCGTTGATGATGCAGTTGGAGATGAAAGAGACTTAGGAATTAGCCACAGCGTTAAGGGAATGTTTTCCTTTAAGCGCTCTATCTGAAGACAGATATTCTTCACAGTTCTCCAGTCAACGAGCTAATCCAGTCTGATACTAAACTGAACTAATCTGAGTCAGACAGCATATCCGCCAACAACCCCACAACGCATGGATAAATGCATATGGCATTTGTGTGTATAAAACAGCAGAGTTTCAAACACATAGAACAGGAAGTGAGAATGCAGGGGGGTAGTCCACAGGAAGTCAGTGTTTTTGTACGTCCAACAGCAGTTGTCTTCATACAACTAGAGGCCTATTTAAAGCTTCTGTTTATCCATCTGCTAATGTATACATATATAATTAGTGCAGACTGATACATTTATAACAGTGGCAGGTTCATTAAAGTAAATATGAAAATACGGGTTTCAGTGGCTGGCAGGTAGACAATACAAAAAATATATCCTTTTTACTGGGACCCCCTTCAGTGAAACTTTGGCAGACAGCTTTGATAGACAAGAGTGTTTTTTTCCCCTTCTTCTTTCTGGATGAAGGTATTGTCTGTTTTTGGTTAGGCTTGTATTTTAATTTGGTACAGAGAGAATGCTCATATTTTTATATATTTTTGTATACATAAAATAAGCATTATGTATGCTTCTTAATAAAAATATCTGGAACAACTGATCATTTCAGCAATACTCGTCTTTTTAGGTCTTGATTCAAAGTTGTAAAACAAAAGAACGGGAACAAATCCAAGCAAAGTGCACACATTTATATGTACAACGTGTCCCATCAACAGCCGCATCTTTATATGCTGGCTGTTTCTAACTCCCTGGGTTTCAGTGCATCAATTAACACTGCTCCTCAAAATGGCTGCTGTCCAAGCCCTTGTTCCTGCCTCTCTACCTCACACCTCTAAAAAAGCCAAGGCCTATTTCACACGAGCTTACAGAGGTCCTCAACTGGGCCTAATTATCTCAAACGGAGGGAAAATAGAAGAGGACAGGCAGCAGGGAGGGAGGAAGAGGACGAGGCGGAGTCCTGGCTTTGTTGTGAATGATGTTGCTTTATGTTTTATGAGGGAAAAATGCTGTTGGAGAGCTGGTGGAGGCAAACAGCCCAGGGTGAGCCTGGAGAGAGACAGAGAGACAAACAGAGAGAGAGAGATAGTGAGAGAGACAGAGAGAGAGAAGAGGAACCTGTCGGGGCAGAGTGACGCCCAGGATACTGCCAGGACAAACCAGCCCTGCAGGGTGCATAACACACACACACACACACACACACACACACACACACACACACACACACACACACACACATACAAAGTAGGACCTTACCCATATATCAGCCTTAGTGGTGATGGCTTTCCCTGCGTACAAGTTAATCATCTCCGGCGCTCGATATGAAAGGGTCGTGTACCTGTGAGATACAACAACAGGAGGCAGTCAATGGCAGGTCAATGTTTAAATGACTAAGCACCCGAGGTGGAACGGCCTTAGTACATTTAACTCAAGTACTGTACTTAAGCCCAGTTTTGAGGTACTTGTTCCTCATTTAATGCTACTTTATACTTCTGCTTCACCACATTTTAAAAAAGGGAAATGTTGTATGTTTTTACTCTAGTGCATTCTTTGCCAGCTAGTTACTTGTAATGTTATTTTACATACAAAACATATGATAAACTTAGAAAATATTAGGAATTGGTATAGATTAAACTATTCTACTACTATGTAAGAGTTCAACTCTGCTCCACCTCAACTAGCTCCAACATTAAAATGCTGCTTACATGTTCATCATTAAACCTGCAATACCTGTTTTTTGGCCACATGGGGGCAGCCAAAACACGTTGACAATGACATATCACTTTTAAGTTAATATGGCAAACGTGTTAGCAAACAGTCATTCACATAAACAGCAGTTATGGAGCAACATTAGCATTCATTTGGAGACGTGTTTTTGGCCACCTGGTGAATATAAGTCCAGTATTCACTCTCTTTTAGCTGTTTTTGGTCTCCACCAACTCCTGAGGGAAATATCTGGCTCTTTAGCTACTAAATGCTTCACTATGTTCACCAGCTAGTCACTAACTGTCTGTCTGCTGTTTGGTGCACGATGGAGTTTTTAAAACGCTTTAGCTAAAAACAGCTGCAGCCAAAAACGACTGAGAGCGGTGAGAGTGTGCAGCCAGACAGATAAACAACGAGCTGAACGTCGTTGCAGATTCAGCTGAAAATTCTCTGTAGATTCATCAATACGAGCAACCCCCTTTCACGCTGTTTTCATGTTGGATTTGATACACTATTACTATAAAACTATTGATATAGCTGCTTTAATATTAATCCAATCATACCATATATCTGAAAGGGGGCTTTGTGCATTAAGTACTTTTTTTGATACTTCAAGTACATTTTGCTACTACTACTGTAGTTTTGCTACAGCAGGGTTTTTACAGTATTTTTACATTTTGGTAATGACTATTTTAACTTAAGTAAAGAGTATTTCTTTCACCACTGCTGAGCACTTTTCTTTACTGACGCATGTGTGCTTCTGTTTACTGATGCACAATAAAAAAAAAAAGACCAGAATCTGCCAGCAAAGTCTGCCTGCTTAGTTCACCTTTCAGTGTAACAGAGAGTGTTTGTTTTCCATCATTCTGATAATAATCAAAGCAGCTGGTTGTGTTTGGAATAAACCCAGCTGAGTTATGAAAATGCAAAGAGTCGCCGCAGTTCAGAGGACTGATGGTTTCTGTATGACCAGAGAGAGTTTACACACGGTCATATACTGCCGATAAGCAAGCACAAACTGCACTTTATTGCAGCTGTAAACGTAGAAAAGTTAACAGGCCAGACTGCTGTGATTTGACACTACACAAATAGAATACACACACACTGCACCACAAAGCCAAAGTGCAGGGGTTGTGACCACAAAGGAGCGTCACATTTACCACCTCCCGATACACCATCATCTGCAACAGATCAACAACGGTGTGATTGTTTGCAGTAGCATGTATATTTTTGGTTTACCTGCATAGAGTTATGCGAGTGTATGCTGGTACAGCTCTATGTTTGGAAAACAGAGCTATTCTAATCTGCTCCCAGTGTGACTTGCAGGCTCACTCATTTGCTTTGTGGACACAAAGTTGCAGCAGTATTCTGACGGCCTAACAGTGGCATGAGTTGCCTGTGATGTCCAACATCATAAGACTACCCTGTTAAGATAAAGGTAACATCTTTCCCTCACATAAATCTACCAGTTAATGACCATTCTCAATCAAGTAGTCTGAGGAACTGAGGAGACCCAGGAACGAAATTAGAAAAGTCCTTTTTGTGCTTTCCTGTTTGCATTCCCACTGCATCTGAAGAGCTGTGAAGGTGAGGCAAATTAGACCAATTACAAGGCAACGGCTTTGTTTGAGGCAGCAGGGTTATCATGTGGTTCTTTCACGTAGTCATTTTCTCTTGTGTGACAAGTTAGATTTAATTTCTCTAAATTGCTTTAGCTCTCACAATAGAACAGTCTCTCTTACTGCCTCGCTCTTTTTTTGGGACTAGTTGGGAAGTTGTCTCCATAACTCTGCTACAACATCAATAACATTACAAGGAATTTCCATCCCACAAACCATGGTGTAACAATCTTGAGTCATTAGTTTGACCAGTCAGTGACATTCAAGAGTGAAAACTCTTCCTTGATAGATCCTGGACCATCATTAAGTACTACCTCAGTAGCAGGGACTTTTGGGGGAGGAGGAACTAAAACTGAAACAATGCATGCTCCTGCAGGCGAAATGCAGGTCAAGTTCCTGAGTTGTTAAAAACAGTCTTGGGTTTCTCCCAAAGTTCCTGTGATGCAAAAGGCCCATTATATGCTGGGGTTTCTTTTGGCAATGGTTTTGCATGACAGTGTCAACTTTACACGCCACTTTGACAAGTAAAACAATATTGTTCCAGCAGCCAGAACATAGAAGTAGCAGGTAAATATTATGTTTTACCAACTACTGTATTGTGTGACATGCGTTACACATCTTTCACTGATGAAAAAAACAAAACATACTTCTTAATCTCATCCTCCACGGCGGTCACTCCATCTTTATGTGGCAGCAAAACCTTGTGGGTAGCACTGCCGAAGTCACATAGCACATAATTTCCCTGGTCGTTCAGCAGGATGTTTTCAACCTGATGAAGGAACAGACAGAGGTTTTAGACATTTTAATGAAAAAAAAAAATACATAAGGAAAACATGACTAAAATATTGCAAAGGCACTAATGAAAGTTCAACAACACACATCAACGACAGAGTACATATATGCAGTGACAGATGCAGATGAATGTCTTGACTGGCTGATTTGAACACAGTGTCACTGATCATCCAATAACAGAGCTGCCACCCCAAAACTTTTGGACCTGCATTTGCAATCCAACCCGCACCACCCACAGACAAACATGTTAGTCTGCACCCCTTATAGAAAAGAAAAGTAAAAGCTGAAAGTGTAACAGCTGCAGTTATTGATTTTATATAGCCGTTTGTGGGTGTGTTTGAGGTTTCATATTTTACATTTTAAACCTGTTCAGAGAGTCATCGCGTGTCCTCTGCCCTCCGTGACTGTCCACCTGGGTACTTTACAGACCTGACCAGCTTTTATTTGTCCAAAGAAAAGAAATCATTTACATTTAGGGGAGTGGGTTTTTAGATGTCAAAACAAAAAAATACATTGATTTTTTATTACTTTTTTTTTTTTTTTTTTTTAAATGAATCAGTATAGGTGTTTAATGTAAATCTTCAAAAATGAAATTTCAGTTACAATGCCTGTGACTTTCTTTGCTTGCAGGGGTCAAAATCAACATGTCTGTGGTCTGATAATGACAAACCAGCTCCTTACTGATAAACAATCTGCATCCTGTATAATTTAGCTAAAGCTAGACTGTGGTTGTGATTGAGACGCATTCATTCCATCAAAATCACATTAGCTATGACTCTGAAATAGTTTGTGAAAGACAGATGAACAAACAAACAGCCTTAACCGAAGCTCATCCCCAATTACATCATAATGGGCATGGATGACAATTAGTGGATAAAGTCGCTTATAAAAACTCACAAACCCCACACCCACACACAAAACTGATTAAACACACAGTGATGGAATAGTGAGACAAGCCCTCATTATAGTAATTCTGCCACAGGAATCTGGTCATAGCTGTTCTGTGGACTGGTAGACAGAAGGCAAATTTCAATAACATATCAGTCTGAAAACAGGTCTGTTTCTTATTTGTTTGTCATCAGATGCGTTTCTTTTGTGGGTTTCAGGCCTTGATTTTTAGATAACGCTTTTATTTTAGGACCACAGCAGAGAGAGTTCAAGCCTGAGTAACAATGTAAAAACAGCAAAGACTGGTATGAGTACATGATAGAAACAGGGTTCGTACAGCTTTTTAAGAGTAAAATTCAAGCACTTTCAAGGTACCTAAAACAAAAATGTCCAGTCTCTCGAAGCCTTCATCATCACATCTAAATTGTTACTATAAATTCCAAGAGACAACAAACAAATATGTTAACAGGATCATTTCAAATATTAAAAGATTTTTGGTTTACATGAGTGATTGTGTCGATGATGAAACACCAGATTATGTTGAAAATCAAGCATTTTTCAAGGACTATATTTGAATTCAAGCATATTCCTAAACTTGAAAACATAACGGTTAAAATTAAGCATTTTCCAAACTTTCAAGACTTTGTACGAACCCTGTAGAAAGAAGTGAAGGCAGGTGGGGGAAAGATGGGAAACAAGCAGCAAAGAAAGAGACAGAAAAAAAACAAAGATGATACTGGCTGAGATGTAATATCTAAAAAGTATACATCTGAAAATAGAAAGCCAGTGAGGCATTTGTAGGAGGAGGAGAGATTAAAAAGAGGATTAAGAGAAAAAGATTTCAAACTGTCCAAAGGAAAACTGAGCTAATGAAAGCAACAAAACTGTTGACAGCTCAGGGTTAAGGGCTTTTTTTCTGCACTCTCACTTCCCCTGGCAATGCGTGACTGGGCCTCCGTGGTCTTTTGTGTCCCTGCAATGTTATGTAAGCCATGTAGGCTGAACAGATAGACACAGACAGTGAACAGAGGACGGGCCTGTGGAGCTGAAGGGACCGCACTGTTTAGAGGCTTGTCCAACTGGACAGAGTACAGCCGCCCAGCGATGGGACACTGAGGAGAATTCAACCAGGGTGGGAAATAACCACCCACAATCAAGTTAGTGAGGAATTTCATGATGTACCAGCTACCATGGCCTGTACAAAGAGTAAGTTTGGTCGTCTAACAGGAGTAGGTGGAGGAGAAGGAGGTGGATGGGCAACAAACAGGGGGATATCGGACAAGAGGAAGGAGAGGAAATAAGAGAACAAGCTGGCAAAGGAAGCGGGGGAGCGTATGAGGAAGCAGAGGAGTGAAACCAGCGCTCTTTCTTCTGCTGACCAAGCACACTTACATCCCTTAAGTTTATAAACATCATTCGACATTAAATTTAATAAATAAATGGTTCAAGTGGCAAATCCACAAGCTCCTCCTTTTGATTTTGTTAACATCTTTGGAAATCCAGTTCTGTAGATTTTGTGCAGTGCCATGCTTCACAACTTGTGTGTGGGTAGTATTGAGACATCTTTTGTTGGGAGGTGTCAGCTGAGCAAGTTTGTAGGTGACTAATCTTTCTTTGGCCGCTTGTGGTAACTCCCCAGTTACTCTTTTACAGATTCTCCTTCTGCTTCCAGGAATATTAGTTTTTACTTTTCAAGACCTTTCAAACCTACTGGGTGTTAAGTACAGTGAATGTAGAAACTAGAGAGCCCTATTACCATTGTATTGTATGTTTAGGTTTTGGCCAGAGGAACTCAAAGTAAGCCAGCAAGTTGGGTTTTACTTTTTGTCAAGGTTAGTGCCTAAACAACGCAGAAAATTATTAGACAGCAATCAGTAGTTTAAGTCATTTAGCAAGGAGAAATTCCAAAAATCCAGCTTTAAAAGGGTGAAGATTTTATGCTTTTCTATGTTAAATATCTCTAGTTGAAAATCCTTGGGGTTTGGACTGTTGGTCTAATAAAACAATCAATCAGAAGATGTCACCTTGGGCTCTGGGAAATTGTGATGGCATTTATAATAATGAAAATAATCATTAGTTTAATCTAACCAGTAGATTAAGGTGTCCTACTGATGGGACAGAGGAAGGAGGAGAAGAAGGATTGGGGGGGGGGGCTCCTCACCTTGAGGTCTCTGTGGATGATGGGCGTCTTGCATTGGTGCAGGCGGGCCACGGCCTCACAGGTGTCACAGAAGATGTTGAGGACCTCGGCCTCACTGAAGCCCACATTCAACCGCTGGTTCATCTGCTTCACCACCTGACCCGCTGCAGGAGAGAGGAGGAATGACAGCTTCAGGACTC
This sequence comes from Macquaria australasica, assembly GCA_005408345.1. Taxonomy (NCBI): domain Eukaryota; kingdom Metazoa; phylum Chordata; class Actinopteri; order Centrarchiformes; family Percichthyidae; genus Macquaria; species Macquaria australasica. Next base: position 80,670 of record SEMN01000206.1, on the reverse strand, counting down.
AACACAGGTCATCAGTTCAGGCTGGGAAACCAATACCCGCCAGCATGTTTGGTGTTTTGACCATTGCAAACTAAATTTTCCAGTGTGGATATTTTCCAGCTGCATAAGTATGTTTACATTCACACCCTCAAGCTGATCTTGACCTGAGTAAAATTCAATATTTACATTATAGCAAATGGTATGTAAATACCTTCGGTCTTTTGCTATCATCAGTATAAGTCGGATAAGGTCATATTTTGTGTGACCATAACAATAAGAGGAAAAAAAAGGGAAACGGCACATGTTCTTGGAGTACATGATAGTATTCTGCTTTTAGCTTACACTCATCATAATGTTTCAAGGACAAGAACATGTGTGTCAGAAAATTAAGGCTTAATGTTTTTGCAATATTTGGTCTGCCACCAGACGGCCATGAGCAGGATCAATGTTTCAATACGTTTCCAAGCCAACTAAATAATAAATAGGTCACCATGTAAAGGCTTCATCTAACTATCTGATTATTCTCAGTAACCAGAGTAATGTTTGCATGTAAACGTGTCCAATGAGGGCACAAAACGGCTCAAAAAACCTTCTACAAAGCCAAGCTGAGCCAGCGAGCTGCCACAATCAATAGAGGAGCCACACAAAGGACAGAGGCAGCAACAAAGCACTTAACTAATAGACATGTCAGAAAATACTAAATAACAGACTTTTTCTCCACAAGCCCAATAAACTAAATTTAGATAGTTGGTGAATGCTGGGATGTATTTATTACCCATTGTGCACAATATAAAGCTGGCTTTTTTTGGCAGGCATTGCTGCAATTTCTCAAGAAAATGGTGATGTGATATGAAGACCAAACACCATTCACCATCAATACTACAGTATATGACAAGGAGCAAAAACATAAACATAACCCTCAAATTTGCAAGAATAAACGAGTAGAAACCATTACTTTAGTTTTGCTTCATTTAGTTTATTTGTTCCAAAATAATCCTAACTAACCCTGACCCCAAATAAAAATCTGAAGCTATTAGATATAAGGGAAGCAGAACTGTGAATGAGTATAAAACATGGAGGTCATATCATGTTAAACAGAGAGGCTGTACCTTTACAGTATTCCATGAGGATCAGGACCTCCCAGACGCTGTCTGACACTGCATTGATTGTGGAGTCCAGATAGCCGACAATGTTCTTATGGCCTGACAGCTCCTTCTACATAAGGGAGGAAAAGATGGAACTGATCAAGACTGAAAGACACAGACGTTTTCAAGAAGTATTGAGCAAGAAGAAATGAAGATCCTACTAAATATGGAAGCTGTGCATCTCCAGTATTTAATTAAGAACTTAGCTCCTACTACAAAAAAACAAAAAATACAAGGTAGCTATAGAGGCAATTACAAAGGATATATGTGGACTGTGTACACACACTTTTGCCCCTTTCAGCAAGCGCTGATGAGTATTCATGTTTGGACTTGTGTAGTGTTTCTGCTATATTTGTTCACCAGTGGGACGCTGCTACTTAATGTACAATTTAAAATGAAGCATGAAATCTGTCTGGAATAATGCTCTGCAGTTTCTTCAAGTCTTCTTCATGTTAAATAAGTTACAGATAAACTGATTACATTGCCTTAAGTTGCAGATATTTGCATCAGATTTGTTTAGGGAAAAAAAAAACACTAAAACACCACCACCAAAATGAAACTTTGAAGAACACCAACTTAAATTCTGCCTCATTAACAAGCTACTTGTGAGTCCATATGACATTTCTTTACACCTCCTGGTTTTACTACATATGAGCAGTGTAAATCTGGGACCAAAGAGAAAAAACTGCCAGTGATTGCTTCCTCAGAGAACGCGTCCCAAAACACCCAGCTGAATTCAGTCCAGTCTCGTCTCTGCAGTCAAGCTACTGTGTGCGGCACGAATGCTTTTTGTATTCTTTCATGTTCTTACACCATGCTGATCGCTTAACTCCACTAATCTTTCTTAACTTAATTCATTCGGAGGATTAAAGCATCCAAGTGTTTTTGTTTGTTGGTCGGTTGCTAAATGCCAGCATGAGAAGATAGACTGCTGTGTGTTGTGGAAACCGACACACCTAAGGCAACAGGCCGGGACTGTTTCAGTGTTTAAGGTCAGCTGTGTGTGTGGGTCTGTGTGGGTGAGTATTACACAGCTGATGAGGCAATGAACAGCCACACAAAGCTGGCCAAACAGCTCAGAGTGAGCTGTTCACTGACACACTGGGGTCAAACGTTCAAGACGAAACATATGCTATTGTCCAAGTAGTTCGTGTCTGGTAGGTTACAGAGTAAATGAGAATATTTAACTCTGAATGACATAAAACACCTTGAATTATCTGCTGTAACCATGTGAGTGCCAGCTCTGTGAGACAGATCAAAAGTGTTTGTCAATAGACCAGGTGCATTGATACAATGTCACCCAGCCCACAGCCAAAAGCCTTTTGCTCTTGCCAGACTGGAAATGCTGGAAAACAGGATGGGTAAGGAAGATGGAGCGAAGCCATTTATGTGCACCTTGTGAGCTTATGAGCGCATGCGTCTTTATGAGGGCTTGTGTTCCATTTGAAACACGAATTATGTGCTTAAATTAAATACCTGAAAACTGAGAATGCCCTCGTGAAATTTTCAGATAATGAGCACAGTGTCTTCAAGTGCAAATTAAGCCCTCTGTGCACAAAAGGTGAGAGGAATCTGTTGCAGCCAGGGAAGGAGTGAAAGTAAATGCAGCTAAAATCAACACTTACAACAGAACAGAGGAATATAATGGTGTGGAAATCAGCAAAATAATGAGCCAATACTTTTATTTTCACCTCTGATAAGCTGTGTTCAATTCACAACTCAAATTTCCTTTTCAGTAAAGGTTTCTAATCTAACATTACTACAACCTACAGCTGCACAATTAAGCACAGGCAATAATATATCTGCATTTCCTGCTGCATGATCTGTGCAAATCAAAATAAATGTGCAATGAAATTAAGTTCTTGCAATAAAGACAAGCAGGAAGACTTGAGTTGAGAGATAACGTCTCTAACTGTTGCAACCAATCATTCTCACCATGATAGTGATCTCTCTCTTGTAGACATTTAGGTCCGGGACGTTGTTGACATACATCCGTTTGAGAGCGCAGCGGACGCCGCTGTGTGTACGGGCCAGAAACACCACTGAGAAGCCTCCTGGACAAACACAAGGTGACAAGTTAGCATTACATCAGCATACTTAAGCCTTTTTCAAAAGAATTTAATGGAGTGATGGTTATCAGGGTTCACACAGAGATACATTATGGGTAAAAACTGCTCATTGATCATTGAGGATAAATTAGGCACGAGACTTGATTCTCCCTTATATGAAAAATAGACTTTGCAATCGTTTCCATCATGTAGGAACATAAGACATTGTAAGGTTAACGTCCATGTCGCAAGCCAACTTTACACGTACATGGTTAATCAAATCTGCCATTAAAAAACTCCTTTTCCCCAAACATCTTGAGCTGCCCATGAACAGACATTTTAATGGTTAAGTGGTCCAGTTGTGCTGCTCAGTGGATAACAGTGGAAGACTGTGGGTGCTGCCAGGTGTGAATGTGGAACAGACAGAAGTACAAAACATAGCAGTGCCGAAAACGACACAAAATATACTCGGATCTTCTCTTAAAAGTCAATGTGAGCTGATATTTTAACAGCAGCTAACTGGTACGCTAAGCTCATTTAGCTTGCATTGGCCTAACTCCAACTGGGAGTAATCCTGGAGTAAATTAAGCTATTTGCTTTATAATATAGCATGGTTTTACAAGAATAAGATATGAAGCTGGAATTGCACTGGGTGAGTGGATTTTTGGTGGGAAGTGGGGTTTCTGGTGTAGGAGCAGGTGTTGACAGAGACAAGGTGTTCAGCTGGGGTGCCAGTAGCTGTTGTCACTGTCCTGTGTGTCTCTCTGGGTGAATGGACACTAGCACTATGATGGGACAGTCCCCAGTCTCATTAAGACGGGTTCACTGAGTCACTGAGTGGTGGGCTTCAAAGTCCACCAACTGAGGAAGAGAAAGAAAGGATCAACAATAGCGCGCTTGTTGCCTAACACGTTACCTTAGGTCAGCTGCAAAACAGCATGGATGTGTGCACAAAGGCCTTCATTGAAGTCCATCAACACCAAACTACGTTTAAACTGATCTCAGCTAGGGATGTTAATGATTAATCATTAATCGATTAATTGCTGTTAAGAATTTAACTGATTAAAAGTGTATTAAGCATGGGAGACTTACACTGTAAAAGAGGACAATGCTCAATGTAAATATTGTTACACCGTCTTAAAATACAGCTCCAGTACAACGTCAATGTTGCATCCGACAGTTGCAGTGCAAGTCGAAAGTTGAACACTGTCCTCATGTCCTCATAATGTCAGTGTTAGCTAGAAGAGGCTGTAGTGGTGATGTGCATGCAGAGGCAATAACTCAGAGGCTTTGATTTATGGTGGAAAAGGACATGATGCCTATAAACGTGGTGGACAGTGAGGGATTTCGTGAGCTACTGAACTACACTGAACCAGACTATAGCATCCCCTTGAGGTACAATTACTACTCGCGCTGAGAAGCGGTACATTAAAATGAATGTTTCACATAACTAATGTGCGCTAGAATTATTTAAATACAACTTAAACTGAGAAAAAGATGCGCGTTTTGTATCTTATTAATTATTAATAAATAACCAATTATTTATTGTTAACATGTTCAACTATCGGTTAAGGAAAATGCATGAAATTTGCAACCCTAATCTCAGCAGTTATGTTTTTGTGAGGACAGTTCAACATCAAGTACAAATGATTAATGCAGGTTTAACCTGTGAGGACAGTAAACAGAAGATGGCAGAAAGTCAGGCAAAGCAAACACAAACAAACTGAAGCGTAGTGTTTGCTTATATGTAGTGAGTTACTGTAGCAGACATTATCGGATTAGAAGGGGTGACTGATGCCATTCTGCAGCACAGAGGGATGAACAGGCGGCTAATGAGACAAAAGAGAAACAACCTGCTATAGCAGAGCTGCAGCTGATAATAAAGCACGGCAGAGCATCGATAGTGTAAATGAGAAACTACCATGAACCACTGACAAAGTGCCGGTACATTTTTAATGGGACTGGTTAAGTCTATTCTGTCTCATCTAGTTTTTTGCCTCATTTCAAAAACATCTGTGGATCAGTGGCATCAAAAATCACCAGGATCTTAGATTAGCACTTCCACTGCTGACAATCACAAGGTCGGTGTTAGCTGCATATAGACAAGTGATAAAAACTAGAACAAAGACAACAAAATCCAAACTGCTGAAGAGACAACAAAACAAGCAGCTTATGAAACATTACGCTGATGCTGCTGAAATGGGTAACATACACAGAAATACATCAAATATCCACTGCAAAGGAATACAGGAAAAGAAATGTGTCAGGGAATTGACTTATAATAACCTGAAATATCTAAAAATCTAATTTAGAATAGTTAAAATAATGTAACAGAATAAAAAGATGATATTTGCTGCATGTATGAATGGAGCTACCCAGCAGCTGTATCTGCAGACCTGCTGCCATCTCCAAAAAGATAAAACAGAGAGAAATTCTGCCAAGACAAAGTACAAGAGCCAAAGCTGTTTACGCCCGCTGGATGCTGTTCATTGATTTGCCTTGGCCTGCCCTGTGTGCTAAGGTTAGCTTGATGGTCACTCCAAACTGCGGGCCGGGCTTAAATTGATTTCCTGTAACGAGGCAGTTGAGTGCAGAGCCATCCAGAGACTTGGGGGAGTGGGAGTGAACTTTAGGCAGACAACTGAATCATATGAAAAAGTGTTGTGAAAGAGCTACTTTTAAAATGGCAGGATGAACTCATTTGCGTAGACTTTCTGCAAGCTGAAACCCAATCATGTGTGATGCAGAGTCTGCTTTATGACCCTGCCGGTGAAGAAAAAAAGCTACCTGTGAGTCATCTTGTGCAAATCTCAAGCTTTATGTACTGCTTTGACACAAAGATGTAGGATGACGACATAGTAAAGATCAAACTTAAGCAAGAAGGGAGGCAAGAAGATGTGGTGGTTGCATGGGCTGGGTGACAGATTTCACAAGGCAAAATCCATTTGCTCGGGCAAAGGGCCAAGAGGCTGAAAAGAGCCGGCTGTCTAAGCATGCATGCACAAGATACAAAAGGACAGCTAACCTTTGCTAAAAAACAGAAAACTGAACAAACTGGAGAGCTACACTTAAAATCCTAACAACCAAATTCACTCCCATCTATTGCCTTAACCTAGAGAAGACTTGGAGGTTTGCGAACAACACAGGTGGTCTCAGGTAAGGTGTACGAATTACAAGATTATTCCAGGCAGAGAGATCCGCAACTGGAGCGAATAATCTGCTCATCTCTTGCCTCTGACCCATCTTCAAGCTGCTCTAACTACAAGCATCTTGTTATGGTCGACAATAAACTACAAAACTCAGCTGTGAAAGTCTCTGACCGCTCACGACAAGGTCACATCCTTACACCGAATTCTTGACAATCCTTCGTGAGATTCCCTGATACCAGTTGTTACCCGTCTGTCATTAGAAACCCACTATTTCACAGATCCTGGCAGCCGGTGTTGAGCCTCAGGAGGGGAGGTGGCTTTTGGTAAGTTAATAGAAAATAGAGGCCTCAGCTCAGGCTATCCTACCATGTCTGCCTGCTCTTGGACAGACTGGGGCCATATGCTCTAGGATCAGGTTCTCACTAAATCACCACCCTGGGGCTTTTGTTGCCTCCCATGACTATGCCAGCCACGGAAGTGGTACGCTATTGAGTGTATTATTCTCCTGAGTGGCTCTGGATGGAATGATTTGTTTTAGAGGGGCTTTGTGCCCAGCATACCAACTTCCTGGACAAATAAGGGACCCCTAAATGACACAAAAGAGCCCTCACTGTACAGAAGACTGGCTTCAACCAATGACAACAACAAAGCTGTCTGTAACTAACTGACACTGGCTACACAGATGCAAACACTAACATGCTACATCAAACAATGAAATTGAGTGAGGGGGAATGCAAATACCTTCATGAGTACAGACTCAGAAAAACAGATTGGGGTAGGCTAAAATGATGACTGATTCTCATGTTACCACAGAACTGTTTTTCTGATGATGACTGTGAAGCAGATAAAACATAATATTGCCCGACATCAGTGACTTATGAAAAATGTATAAACAGTCCACAAAAAAAAAAAAATGTTCTCTTAAAACCAAATCTGAATTCCATTCAAAAATTATTCTCAACCTGTTTGGCCTACAAATCTCAGAAAGATGTGATGACTTCTTACAACTCCTGGCAGCAAAAGTAAACAGATGCAGGAGGGTGAACTGTGATAACTATGCTTATTGCTTATTTAATTATTGGCAAGATCCAACAAGGTTAGGCTGCAATAGCCAGGTCCATTTCTAATGTTTTTTAGTGAAAAGGTAAAAAGAACAGCTTACTTTTGTGAGGGAACCATTTAGCTAAGCAAACATGTACAATATGTAGAAATTAGTTGAATGTCAGTCCTTTGAGTTTTATTCTTTGTGACGTCCTCCACATCTTAAATATCAACTTATTTGTGACTTTTGTAGCTTAAAGTTAAAACGTAGATGGATTTCAGATAAGGGATTTAAGATCTGATAAGCAGACTTGATACTGGATTCAGATTTGATAAAATGCTACCCCAACCCTAAGAGCCAAGAGGCTGTAGCTCTTTTAGAAGGAGGCCTAAAAACCTAATATGGTTTACTGAGGCCTAATAAATCTGCACATTTTTTTCATGAATGATCTGCCTTCTCATGTCCTCACATCTCTCAAGCAATCTTTAACTCACTAAAGAAAAAATGATTTTAGAGTGACACGTTTTGTTAACAGATGTCCGTGCAAATCAAAAGATATTTGCTCCGAGTTCGACTGATGCACAGACTGATGATAATGCATCACAGCAAGTTTCTCGTGCACGAAAGTGTAACTGAATCCTTGCAGTGTATTAAAGCATCACTGTACCAGTACTCAGCCCCAGCCCCCCCTCCTTGAGGACATGGTCAGTTGTCAGTGACAGTTGGGAGGAAAACCCCGAATCCATCAGGCCAAGAAGAAAGGAGGGGGGTACTGACATTAAAACCTGGTACTGAGCAAGGGCTGTAATTACTGGAAATTTTTCTCCAGCACTTCATCCAGCGCTAGGGACCCTGACATCACTGCAAAGCCTGACTAACTAGGACAGTCACAGGCAGCCCACATGACAGCATGTTAAAGAGGATCTCAACAGCCTTTGCAAAACAGATACTCAGCATGCCTTGTGATATAGGCAAGAAAAAAACACTTCAGAAGTGGTAAAGGAGTGTCTCAAAGAGGGAGTATTAGAGGATTTAGCAGCCAACAGAGATGATACGTTTATGGTTTCTGCTCAGGCACAAGGCGCAGATGTTCTTCCTCTCAAGCATGATGTCATCTGTGATAACAGACCACTCTGTGACCGACAGCCTTTCTGTTCAACTCTCTCTCTCTCTCTGCCGATGTCACTCATTTCAACCCACGGCTTTATACTTAAGTTAGCATAACATCTTAGCTTGTTAAAAAGCTACAAACTAAGAATGTAGTTCAATTCAAAGTGCCTCCTTCAGTTGTAGAGCTGCTTTTAAGAGGAGAGAATGCCATTTCTTTTGGAGAGCATTTGGAGCAGGCTTAGGTATTTCCTCCTGGAGGCCCCCATCCCCTAACATGAACCCACAACACTTCCCCTGCAAGTCAGTTGTAAAGCTTGAAGATAAGAGTAACTAGCTTATAACGACTTAAAGTAGTCTGTGGTTGCACTACGTTACAAAAAGTGGTTATCTGAATACTTGTATGGCTTTTAAAGCTCTTGTGTGAATGATGAAATTGAAATGATTACTTGAATAAATGATCAACATGAGAAATCAGGTGAAAAGTAAGGATTGTGCTTTGCGGAGTTATTCACGGTTTTCCGTACCCCCCCTTTGCCTGCAAATCTCCTCTTGGCCTCCTTCCCCAACTTCTCCTCAAGTGTGTGTCATTTCATAAGAATTAAACTTGGAAAGGGATCCCCTTTGGGGAAATCTCTCTAAAAGAACACAAACCCTAAAAAGCTGTCAATTTGTCCACTGAAATGAACATGGTGAAATACTTCAGTGTCATTCCTAAATAAGACCAATTATTTTAAAAAAGAAACTTACAAGTGAGAATGTTACTGATTATGTTGAGGCTTCAATGACAGTGGAGTAGACATTACACATATTTAATATGACAACCTGGAGTACCTTACGTTCCCAATCATGGCGTTAAGGCTAACCTAAACAATTGTTAGTGTCGTAATTATCTGAAGAAACTTGATCAGTTTGATGCTAATGATAACTAATAAACTCTTTCTGAAGTACTGTTCTTACACGAATACAAAGACCAAAGACACAAACTACACTTTGCTTGAAATCACACACAAACAAATGACGTCCATCTACTTTAACTATGTAAAAAAAGACAATACAATGCAACAAAACAGAAGCTGAATTCTAACCTAATCTAAAATTGAGTTTTCAGTTGGTTCTTACAAGACGATAAGAGTTAGATGAACATATTTCTTTAGGTAAACTGTTCTAAGTTGAGATGTCCTGACTGAAGGCTCCACATCTCTTCTTTTATCTGAACTTTGTAACGTTCAAAGAGGTGTTGTTTGCCAAAACTTTAGATGTACAATAAGGACTTTTCTTTGGCTGTAAACTCCACTTTGATTAACTCAAACAAGTGTTAGACCTACTGTATTACAGAATACCACAAGTAAATAAAAATACCATCCTTCTACCTTGTTGCATTCTTCATGTAGACAAACAGGTGCCATTTTTCCGCTATAAATGTGGGAAATTGATTTCCATTAACCGGCTTCAAGGTCTTTGCCAGTTTGCCATGCTGTGCCAGCTGCTCTTGCTAATTACCAATAACGACTTTTTGATCCCCAGCGCTTTAGCAAATCCTTTGAGATTTGGTATTATACAGACTAATACGGGAAGGACTTTTGTTCTTTGGCTGGGCAACTGGCCATTTGGTAACTGAAACTAGAGTTACAACAAGCCTGCATAACTGAAAGTAAAGGAAGCCACAAACATGTTTCATACTAGGAATCAATATGAAGGTTAGGATGCCTTATTTTTATCTGCAGACCGTCCACCCTGATATTTCTTCAGGCACTGACAGACATATCAGTTTGCAAACATCAAGTCCGTGTAACCCACTTTAAGCTAACTACTATCCGTTACGAACACTGCTTAATCTGTTTCTCTAGAGTCCTCAAAAGTTACAGTGTGGTGACACAAAGCATCAGCAGCAGAGGCTGTCGGTCTAAAAATAGACAAATTCTTGCTTTTAGCAAGCAGTTGAGAGATTCGGCACTGTGTGAGCTTTTTCCTGACAGAACACCACACCACTGTGTCATCTTTTCTTGACCTTTTGAGGAAGAAATCCTGCTTTGGTTTTTGTATAGATGAAGATCTTTGAAAATTGACAAATTCAGAGTTTAAATTTATAGCAAGTTAATTATTTTACATGTCAAGTTTTTTGTATCAAACATAAACAAGATAACATTGCACTCTGTTTAATTAACATGTGTTCACAGTTAACCCAACCAAACTGGAAATGCTAAACTCTGTCACTTAAGTTTCCTCTTCCAGCCAAGTCAGGTATGCACGGCCATAGCAAGGAGATAACCAAGGTTATTGCAGGGCAGATATTTTTAAACGTTTGGAGGTGAGGGTGGCACTCCGCCAAAACACAGAGGAGACAGAAGGATGCCGCAAGCGTACTGGACTAAAATGAATGAAAGGTGCATTCAGAGGGGGAAACAAAACCTCAATCTGGCAAATGTTCCAACATCTGGGAGTGTGACTTGCTCATAGCAGCATGAGCATGCTAATCGCATTTCAATGTTACACACACATTTTACTTTAACTTCAAAGACTCCAGTATGTATCTTGAAATATGGATCAAGATTTGCTTGTCAATTAGATTATTCAGAGAGGAACCCCAGGCGGAGAAGGGTTCATGAATTATCAGTATCTTATGAAACTCTGTTGTGTGGAAATCCTTAAATTAACCTTTAAAGAGGATATTTTTCTTGTAAGGAAACTTAGTTCTTAGAACATCCTCTAATTAAAAGGTTTTAAGTAGAATCTCAGATTCTCTTCATCACACTTACAGGTACATCTGCTCTATATTCAGCACCACACTGCTCTTCCTCACAATGGAGAGGTCACTTTCAGCTGGCAAGTGCCTTGTACATCTGCTTAGTACCAGTGCAGAGTTTGAGCATGACAGCATTGCATGAGCAAACCCTGACACTCTATTTCTTTCCTATGATGACGTACTGTCCAAAATATGTGAAGCTGTTTGTCCCGAGCGTGGCACTTAAAGGTTCCCTGTGGAGTTTTTGACCTCTGGTAGTGATATGGAGCTGTTTTTTCCCCATGATGACATGCATGCGTACTGATACAGTACACACTCCTGCCAATGGTTTCACACTAATCCACTGATCTACAGGTGGCTGTTACATGCCAAGAAATGCAGCAATGCCCCCAACAAAGGCAGGAAGGGGAAAGACTGCAAGCTAGTAAACATGGATGTAAACAATGCTGGATTTAAAAATCGGCTTTGCAAATGTTTTATGAGAAAGGAAATGCATTCAGCACTATTGTTTGTTTACAAGAACACTCCACAGGGCACCTATAAGGAAGGGTTTGCAAATTTCAGCAAAATTCATGGAAATCTTTGCCAACATAAAATAAAATTTTGCCTAAAAGTGGCAACATTTCGATTACAAACTGTCTGATCAACGAATAAACAAACATTACAAATCTGAACAGGCATTTAATGCAAATTTTCAGTACTTAGTTTGATACAAACACATTTCAGTCAGTATCAAATATGTGCTGAGGTTTGATACCCAGCCTTGGGTTGTGTATGTTGGCCTGGCGGCACTGCAACAAAAGAGGTCAGAGGCATCAACAACAACTTTAGGATTCATCCTCTGTGACTCATATTTTTCCAAAGCAAGTTTAATGGAAATCCAGCCATTGGTTTTGGAGATACCGAATCACCCTCTCTTCATCCACAATCTTCAAAACTATCTCGCACTAGATCAAAAGGTTGGACAGACAGGAGGACAGACAGACTGAGCAGTCTCACGTCTGGCTGCTGTCCGGGCAATAAAAAGTCAGTATCAGTCCAACATATCAGTCAAACCTTACTGGTGACCAATGATCACAGAGTCTCAAAGAATAAACATGGGTCAAATCTACAAACAATCCTACAAAACAGAGCCTCAGCAGCAGTCAAGGAGATGTTGGTTATTAAACAAAGAAAAGCCAAAAGAAGAACTTTGAGTAATGCCCTGTCAGCTTTGTTTTAACCTCCACAAATCTAACTCACCTATCTCCCCATAACACACACCTCATTTCCGGTTTGCACAGTAACTCCTGCCTGGCAAGTGAGAACTGCAAACACTACTGCAGACACTTTGTGGTATACCTCACGAAACTGTCAACCTGGACTACAACTCCCCCCTCCTTATTCCGTGTTCATTCCTCCACTTCGGCCTATGTGTTAAGCACAGGAGCTTTGACGGCAATCAATCAATCTCATTTCTACCCTGACCCAGGTGAATGATGCAAAGCACTTTAAAAAGACAGATGCAAGTGTGTGAAGAAGTCTGTCTAAGATGCAAGTCCATAAAAGGTGATATGAGGAGGTGCAGCGATGAGTGTACAGGTTTTTTCATCCTGGGCTTAGTGAGCTGGAAGGTTCTGGCAGTCAGCTCTCATACATCTTACCTCAACAGTGTTTACAACTGAACCGACAGACACAAGTGGCTGTGCTTTGTCGGATTTATGATGAAATTGGGAAAGAGACAGAGGTGCTGCTGGATGAAAAGGATACACGAGGGTGAAAACAGTACAACAACAGGGTCAGCTGTGTGAAAGTGAAGTCCAAGTTCAACACCATCCTGACATACAAAGGAAAAGTAGAGAGGAGGAGGGAGAAGACTGCCTTCTTCCTGACATGAAAACTTTTTGGAATGAAAACATCCCAAAAAGCTGTATGTTCATGTTCATTTTGACCACACGGTCAAAAAGGTCAAAGGGACCACGGTTCAAGTGCGACTTTGAAAATGTAGTGGGAAAAAGGCTGGGAAAAAAACAGACCTTGGGCAATCATCTCTACCTTTCTTATCCTCTGGGAGACAAATTCCCTTAGTCTCATCACAATAACATAAAAACTGTTGGGGCATAATTTAGGATGCTGACAGACTGCGATAACAAAACAGTAATTTTGTCAACATGAGACTGCAATCAAGCAAACTGAATGGGCGGATCTCAGTGTAGGTCAGACTAGTGGTATAAAATGTTTTTGCAAATGTGGTCAGTGAATGTATATCATGCGCCGCAAAAATAACATGACCTACCCTGTTTTTGTTGCTCCGATTTGACATGACACCCAGAAATAGATGTATTTTACCACCAAACTGATGAACTGACAAACTGTTGAATTTCACAGAAGCAACCATAAATCTTGCATAACATTATATAATATTTGTAATGATTTCGTATTCCAGTGCATGCCATCCAACAAGCACACAATCAGCTTCAAAACAAAGACTGAAATCCCATCATCAGCCATCAGAGCCAGACAGCCATAAGACAAGCTTTTCCCTTCTGAGATTATTTCATTTGATTATGATGGATGGATGCCTGTTAATTCTTTTCCATAACAAACACAAGTGTTAACAACAAGATTAGAAGTATAATATATGTAAATGTTTTTCAGATTCCATATACCCTCTGGCAGACCGGAGTGACATGTTGGCACCAACTTGTTTACAGTGCCCACAGTCTCAGTCATTAAGAGTGAGGCGATCATTCATCACTTCTGACTCGCCATCCAATCAAGTGTAGTCATGGAGTCAAGTGAACTCACATAAGCCTAGGATCAATTTCCAACCTGTACTTAGTCTCTCCGGAAAGCTGCCCTTGACTAGGTGCAGACGAGGAAACATGTTTTTTTATTTTTGTCCACGAGTCATGAAAGCTTATTGACACGAGGCCTGAGCAATATATTGACATTTCTAATGTATTATTTGCCACAAATAATATCCAGCTTCTGGTTATCAAAATATTCATTTCCATGTTGACATCTAAATGACAAATGTGCAAGCAGTTAGATGACAACCTCTGACTGATTGACAGTTAGGTGCTGTAGAATAGAAGATAACTTATTGTCCACAATAAAACAACTTGGACTGGTAGCAACTGTCCACTCTGTTACACAGACTTAGAAGACTACAGCCCTTTGTTTATCATAGTACGGGATTGATAATACCAGAATTAGTGTATTAATAAACAATACATACAATTCTGAAGTACACCCATCCTTATTCTCAGACAAACCTCTGAACCAAGTCCAAACGTTGAGCTTCTCACAAACACTCATCTGCAAGCACATTCATAAAAGTTGTCTTCATTCAAGGTCAGTACAACCAAAGAATTTCTTTCATAAAAAATACAAGAGGCAATGTCGCATCCTGGTGCAATGCTGTATTTGATTTGAATTCGTCATTATGCTGCGTTGTGTTTAAGGCCACTAAACTGAATCTTCTGTGTATTTGTCAATACACTGATCAAAGACATAAAACCATCACTGAATGTGCACTGAAGCAAAATGTTGTAGAGGACAAATCAATGTCCCTCTGTTTGGCGTCTCTATATGACCCGAGTTCACTCCCACATTTGGCTTGACGCCCTCCTCAGATCGGGTGATGATGAATTGGTAGAAAATTATTCATTTGCAGTTTCACAAAAAGGGGAGGGACGGCAGCGCAGAGAGGCAGATACAGAAGGCCTCAATGAGCAAGCACAATGGCAGCGATACCCATCACGGGACCAAGTGCTGCATCGTACCAGCATTCTTTCTAGGGTGCTAGAATAAGACAACAAAGGCGCACAATGTGTCTATTCATCACCAGTACAGTATGCTAATAATGTAGATGGGATGCATTCTCACCACCCTCCCCTGGCAGAGAGGGAGGATCAAATAGGTCACTCAAAAAAGCATCATCAAAAAGGAACGCTCTGACCTGCACTGCAATGATTTATGAATCCTCTCAAGTAATAAGAAAGACAAGGAAAGCAATTGGACCTGCACTTGTTTCAACCAAATTATGTTTTTTTTTGTTTATGCAACTGTTGGCAAATCAAAAAAACAAACTTTTATCCACCTCAGGGCTGAGAGACAGTCCAATAGTCACTCATGGATTAATTTATCTACTGTCACTGGAGTTGTATCATGATGATGTGATGATATTGTGTTATTGCTTCACAAAGCTCAGTTGTCAAGCAAACTATCGTCAAACAATACTAAGAGACTACAGCCATGCTAGCAGCTCTGTAAGGCTGTACTTGCTTTTAGCTAAATGGCAATGCTAACATCCTGATTAATAAGCAGGTATAATGGTTACCAGGTTCACGATCTAGTTAACATGTACATAACACAAATGACAGCTTAGGCTAATGTCATTAGTTTGCAGGTGTATCGTCATGAGCATCAATTTGATTATTGTATGTTATTTTCAATACATTTGTTATGTAAGTGGAATTCAGGAGTGAAAAAGTGCCCTGAGATAACTTTGTTATGATATGGCGCTATATAAATAAAACTGAAACTGAAAACTGAAAAAACATTATAATTGCAGATGCTTCCTTACAGACTGACGTGTTAGTCCGTGTTCAGACACTTATTCATTTGAAAGGGGCCGCCAAAAAATACACAGCATCGTCCACCAGAAAAGTTGAACCTTGCTTAACTTTGGCACAATGCAATGTGACATCATCCAGCAAGGCACTGTGTTGGCCAATCAAAAATGTGCAAGAACACACAATCGTGGCAATAAAAGGATAAAAATGATTACCACTCCAAAAACTTTTCAGAGTTGTAAAATCTTGTCTCTTGCATTGTTTTAACGCAATGCACAGTTAAGATAGAGCCCTCCAACATCATCGTAAAAACACCAAATGAGGGAATATAGTGGTTACATCACTCATTCTCGGAAAAACATTGTTATTAATACCATGATACTGATATCAACCATATCAGTCGACCCTAAGCCGGCTGCTTTTCATTTTATCTAAAAAGGCAGCAGATATCTACACTATATTTACTTAACATTTGGCTTTAGCTTTATCATATTCTCTGTAATAAAAGCAAACACTTCTTAAGAAATTCACAACAAAGAGCTTATCAAATGTACTATCACGTGATGTGTGTAACCGAATTGGTAAACTTGTTCTGCAAAAAAAGTGCAGAAGCCAAAAGCCTGTTTGGTGAATGCATGGCGTCTGTCCAGATCACAAGTGGCAAAGGACAAGGTGAAAAAGCCACATGTTCACTGTGAACACAGCAGCTGTTTGCATGGAAACATTGTTTGCGTTTGTCCTGTTTACATGATCTGTGGCTTGTCGTGGTCAGGGAGTCCCCGCAACCAAGGCTGAAGGACTTACACTGCTCTCATCTCTGCAGCCTGTGACTTAGAGAGCGCCATTATTAAACCCCAGTGTAAACGTTTCAAGATTCTGCTGACAGAAAGCAAACAGTGCAAATTTGTATGAAGTCAGCATGTTCAAAAATGTTTTTTGTTTTGTGACAGGCGTGTGTCACTTAACATGCACAGACGATACTCAGAGGACCAGTCAGCTGAGAGTCAAGCTTGTTCTGAAGCGTTCTACATGAAGGTTAACATGATGCATGAAAAACACAGGGAACCACTAAGAGGTCTGCAAATCTCTGCTGCTTAGAAGATGGAGGTGACCCTAATTAGATGAGGCAGTGATGAATTATAACCTTGCTGTTAACATGCTTGTAAAACAGCAAACAAAAGAAGCGAAACCACTGAACCAAGGTCGTCCTGTTAATTAGAAAGAAGCAGTAACATTTTAACAAGAACTTACCAGCACATGCAAACATGAACGGTTTGCCTTGTACCTACAGCAGGGATGTAAGAGTTGTGGTCTGGTGAATAAATAACAGTGACATGTTCCAGAGGCAGTTATCTGTTAAATGCTTAGCGGCTGTTCAGCAAATAGCCTGATTAAATATTCCAACTGCAGGTACAGAGCGATCAGCTTGTCTACCTTCTCAAACAGTGGCTTTAAGCAAACCCAGGGAGGTGTATTCACCAGAAAAACTGGCTGTTTCCTCTGGAATAAAGAAAGACAACCTATACACAGCAGGGACGTGACTTATAAATGACACAAAAATGCAAAATACTCGTCTGCAAATATTTGGCATTGTCTTAGAATTCACTGTCTTTATAGTTTTTGTGTCCTTTGTCATATAATACAGGATGATGAGAAACACAAACAATCAACAGGTCCGCCATTGTCATTAGAAGTTGTGACAAGACGTGCGTTGCACACAAAGCGAGTGTTTGATGCCTTTACTCGCCGTGTGAAAGCTCTGAAAAATCGACCTTGTTCCGGAAAAAAAATTATGTCACTTTTTCGCCGCATAATACTCGAGTTCTGTGTGAAAGTACTCATGACAAAAACAACAGTTCAAAAAAAATATATTGACGTGTGAATTAATCACACGAAAAAAAACACCCCCGGTATGTGAAGGCCTTTACATGTACACTCAGTTGCCAGTTTATTATTAGGTACACCTAGATATAACAAGGCTGCAGTTTGTGGTGCTGTTGAACTGTATAATTACAGTTGTTTCTATTATTTTGTCCACCCCATTTACATCACTGAGGGTAGGCTAGATAACAGAAATGCCTTTCTGTATAAGGCAATGCAGTACAGCACAAAATTACATCCCCCAAAATTATCATGACATTAAATCAACATCTCTCTACAGCAGCTCCAACAAAAACTTATAATTACCTCCATGAAGGGAGGATTTATTGCAGGACTGTTGTATTAGACCACATTAGTTATAGCTAGGCGTACCTAATAAACGGGCAACTGAGTGTAGATGAGTAGGATCCCTACAAATGATCCATTTTAAAACTGTATACTTTTCCAGATTTCTGACAGAAATGTTTTAATAAATAGGTATCTGGTATGCTGAAAAAATATTACTATACATTTCTGAACATTAAGATTATTCTTAATCAAAACAACAACAGTTCAAATGTATCTATTATGACGCCCCCAAACTTTGTCAGGCTTTTTGTGCAGCTACCAAACTTTCCAAAGCAAGCAAATTCATTTCTACACATTTCCGAAACTTCCAGGCCCTGAGAAGGAACCCCAAATGATAAGAGTTAGTAGAAAGGGTGACATGCTCACAGATGCATCCTGTTCCTACATGTCATTTCTGTGTTCCTCTTGGAGACATCAGACAGAGCTCAAGAGAAACCACAGAGGCTAAAGGGGAGTGGAGGGAAATGACTATGTTCCTACTCAATGTAGGAACAGTCCAGCTCTGCAGATATGTCACTGGAAAAAATAGCTAACCACATGGCGTCAAGAGAAGTTTTGAGCTTGACAAAAGTCTAATTTTGAATATATCTGAAGGAGATGGTGACATTTGCACTGTTTTAAACAAAGCTACTGGTTTTTATCACTTTCTCTTCTCCAGCAAACTATAGTTGAGTGTTTGGCTTTAAGGGAATCTCCAGCTTTTCATTAAACTGGCACAGCTGCTGGATAACAGCTGAATAAGGGAGTGGGAGACAAGCCTCTCAAAAACATCACATGCTCCACTCAGTACCTACACATCAGTCACATAAGTGACCCAGTGCCACACATTGTCCAGCAGCAGGTTTGTTTCCCTGGATGTCCTTTATAACAAACTACTAGAGACTAAATGACACAATTTGCCTTATCTGCTATCCAACACAATTAAGAACACAGGGAGGAACCGATCAATATGAGGATTAATTTATACTGTTTGCCTCGTCTGATTTTGTGTGATGCAAAACTTTTTGACGAGGAGGAACTTCACACATAAAACCCTCAAGTTATGGCAGTCTTCTGCAGTTAATAGCGATTTTGTTTTCACTTTAAACAAACTGCAACACAGTTCAAGACAACTGCAATGTGCATCCTCAGGGTTATTAATGAAGTTACTGACTGTGCATCTGTCATTCATTTGGCCAAAAGGAAAATGAGAAACACTTCAAGTTTAAATACACTCTTCCAAACACGCCTAATGCAGAGTTACTTGGTGGTCTCTGGGCCTCAAATGGCAGGTAAATCCCAAAATTAACCACGATCCCAGTATAGTAGGTCTTTAAATAGAACAGGACCTCCACAAGATGGCTGGTTACCTGCCAAGTGGTTCCGGCCACAAACCCCCGAACCTCAGCAAAGAATCAGCAGCAGTTGGTTGGTGGTTAGAGGTCCTGTGTTGCTGAATGGGCAGCACATGGCACCACCACTGACAGAGTAAAGTACTCCGCTCTGATCCCTATGCACTGATGACACTGCAAAGTGCTATATTTATATGAAAGCATCGTCAAAGCTGCTCATGTAAGTGTGTATTTACATCATGAATGCAAGTGAAGCAGTGCTGGGATGGAAGCAATTAGTTGATTTACTATGGTTACTGTATATAGGGTAGCTTTTTGTGTTCTTGCACTTCCTGGAGTCATTTTATTTCTACTTAAAGTTTTTATTCAAGTGTGGTACTGCACTATATTTTAAATCATATCCAGTAGATCACAAACAGGATGGGAAATCAGCACCAGCCACCGGCCAAATGCTGGTAAAATATTAAAGTGGCTGGTAGATTTCAGACAAAAAATAATGATTCACTATTGAGTGAATGGTGAATTTGAACATTTTATCTGTCAGTGGCTGGTAGATGTTCAAATTTTAATCTTAACCGTTCATCTTAAAGCGCTTTACTAAAAAATATAATTTGAATTCTTCCCTTTCCACCTTTTGTCGATGTAAATATCACATCACACGTTTTTGTTTCTGATAAACATTAAGTTTCACTCTGAATAAGTCTTTAAATGGCCACTTAAGCAGATTCGGCAACTAGCACTTTTACTCCACCTTAATGACTGAGGAGCAATATTCTACTCTTGGAGTCATATTTCAACCTTTTGTCTATTTCTAAATTAAGCAGAGACAGTTCGTGGAATGAAATACACAATTATATGATTAACTGTGCAGCCCAGACAGGCACAGACAGCCAGCTTTTACCTTGGGACAGAATGATGAGCAAAGGTCACAATACCAGCCACAGCCACTTCACATGATTATATGATGACACAGACTCATGACTGCCTGCTGCTTGTTTTTTTGTTTTGGGAAAGTGAGATCAGGTTCAGTTTGACTCTCCAGCATGTTTACAGTGCTGTGTTACTTGAAGAGACATGCTCGTCACGTCTGAAACATTTAGTTGGCACTCTATATTCAGTGACTTACAAAGAATGATTATGGTTTCAGTTTCAGGATATTAGTACGCACGCAAAGTGTGTTTAAGAATGTTTCTTAACTTTCTTTCGATTTGATCCGATTAAAGTCAGGTGGGAGTAGCTCTGCACTTCTTCGCCTATGAACATAGTTTCCCTTTCACCCACCTGAACTCTTCCAAGTTTATATTATTTCGGCTGACCTCGACTTACCCTGCATTCATGAGGTGTCAGAATAATTGGAAAAATGAGTTCCCATCTGGGAAGATTCACATGAACGCCCCCTGAAGTCAGAACAAATTTTGGTACATGACTTACGGAAAGTTGACGTCATATACGCAGAAACATGGCGGACGAAAGTAAATGTTTGGTTGATGGGAAGAAACTTTTTATTACTTTGGACTTAGCAATTTTTTGCTCACATGTAATTTGTAATATGGTATTAGTTGTTAATTGCTGTCCATGTAGAGTGACCTAGATCAGTTAGAAAAGTTATTACCATCGACCCTGATAACAAGACAGGTAAAGCAATATTTTAGTGGTTTTAGAGGGTGTATTGGTGCAGCAACAAGTCTGGGACTCTCACCCAACCAAAGAGAAGGGGAAGCTATTAACGTGTGTTTAAACGCTCTGAGCAATAAAATACATCACATCTTCTTTGTAGTGTCCATGTTGTTTCCACATTACGACTTAAAAGCTCACGAACACACCGAAGTCGGAAAAGCGGCATCCCAACTCAGGAAATGGGACCATCCGAGGAGCATGTGAATGCAGCATTAATAACTGCTCAAACAGTAGAGGCAGAGTTTGAGTAATCAATTAGTTGATTTATGTAAAAAAAAAAAAATCTGTTCCCTCCACAGAAGAACCCAGTGCTGCAGAGGGATCTTTTAAAATCTAGTGCTAATTACAGACTAAAGCATATTTGTGAATATTATTACATTATTATTATGATGGGTGAAATTTGACAACACATTTCCAGTATTGCCTAATTAGTATCACCTTATTCTGTAATAAAGAGCATAAAAATATGACTAACTACTTCCTGGTAAAGAAAAGACCCTAACGACCAATTAGTCGACTAAATGGCTAAGCTGGGTTGGCTGGGGCAGCTCTATAAATCAAAGGGAGTTTCTAATTAATACAATGTGATAAACACTGAACCATTAGTAAAAGAACCGCTGCTTTGTGAAACATGTTTGTTTCCACACTTCCTCTTTTTTTTGCCCCTCTGAATGAGGAAATGTGCCATGAAGGAGATTTCTAACATTTCCAAGAAGCCTGTTGACATCCTTAAGAGCTGTACTGGGTAGGCACAGCCACGGCATAAGTCATCCTTTATGTCTTTATCCAGCAAGCACTGTTGTTACTTGTTTTAATAATGTAATGCAACCTAATCAAATGAGTACATGTCAACACAAAACACCAGTGTCTCTCAGCTAGACTACGGAGAAACTAGTCTTTGTAAACCGTAACAGTTGCACAAAGAGAAAACTTTTCATATTCCCTAAAAAAAAACAACAATCCTCATGGGACAAAAGCAAACTGCAGAAGAACTTGCGTGAACATGCTGGACAAAGCGGTTCTTTAAATGGCTGGATCTTTACATGGTGTATGTTGACACAGGAGGCTTGGGCCGTTGTTATCCTGGGGGCAAACCACCCCAGTGGAGCAGCTGCTGAAGCAGGATGTAAACTACAGCTGTACGGGGAAAAGTTACCAGTTTTAATTCCAGCTATGTACCAAATCCCTGGGGCCCACAGTTGAAGTACCAAAGCCCTCATAGCCTGGAAGAGCAGAGAGACCCATTTCAAATCAGCCTGCGTATAATTTCTTGGGAAATAAGCAGATGTTTAGGGGGGAAAAACTGAGCTTTTACTGTGGAGTGCAAACCAATTACCAGCCCATAAGAAGGAACAAAGCGGCTTCACTGCTGTGAGTTATTATTCTGACGGGTGTGTCCCAGAAAATATCATGTGAGAAACGCACACAGCAACGCTACTCTGCAGGACATACCCTCTGCAACAAGCTCGTCCACGGTGACTTGATACCGGCCGACCGCAAACACTTTCCCGAAGTAGCTGCTGACTCCGGAGCCGGACCCGGACCCGGACGCCCCTCCGAGCCCGCCGCTCTCGGACTTCGGCATTCTGGAAAACTTCTTCATCCTTTGCTTTCTCCGTCAGTCCGGCCACCAAATGCAAACCCCTATTTGGTGGTAAATTAACCACGCAGTCCAATTTAACTCGGTTGTGTCCGACGTCCCCTATCTACTTATCTGAAGTCTTTTCTCCTCCGGCATGCTCCGCGTCTGGTTCTTCTGGAGGGGCTGCCAGCAGGTCGGGTGATACGACATGAAAGCACAGCCAAACACGCAGGCGTCGCGGTGGGACGACACAACCACAGCGTCCACTCCCCCAAAATGTGCGTCAAAAACACAAACCGTGACACATCGCCTCCGCGGCGGGCGGCCGGCCGCGAGGAGAGGGCAGGGGGAGCGGCACGACACCACCTCCGAGGAATGTGTCCAACTCAGAAGCCCTCCAAAAGTATCCGCGGCGTCGTCGGCAACACACGCCGCGACCTGTTCGCTTCTCTCGGGCGAAGCGAAGTCAGCTAGCTGGCTGGCTGGCTGGCTAGCGGCTAACGGTCTTCGCGAGCAGCCGAGCCACCGCGGGAGCGGGTGGGACACCAGAGCGGGAGCCCGGGACTCACACGAGTACGAGTCCGCGTCCTCTCGGAGGCCCTCCGGCGAGCTCCGCGTCGTCTTCGTGGAGCTTCTCGACAAACTCCCCGACGGCAGCCTTCAGCGCGAGCGGGCGGTTTGTTATTTACCCGACGAGAGCGACAACCTAACCTGACGTGGCCCCGCCCCCTCGCATTGTTGCGATTGGTGTAAGCGCAGGAGGTATGGAAGCCCGGTGGCGCCGGGAAGATAGACAAAAACGAATGAATCAAGTTATGCACGATACGTCGATAAAATACGCGGTAAATCAAAATTATGCGATACAAAGTCTTTCTTTGTTTTTTAAATTTACTTACTAAGTCAAAATTATGAGATAGTAGACCTCTCTCAATACACAGTACACCAGGTTTGTACTCGCATCCGTGTCAAGTTGAAGTCCTGTCTTGTTTTAAATCACTTTTGAAGACTTGTTTTTTGTCGAAAGGCTTTCTCATAATTTTCTTTTAATTAACTGTATATTCTATTGTGGTGTTTCATGCTTTCGTTATAAAGCGCTTTGTAACGCTGGTTTTGATGAGTGCTAAGCACATAAACTTAAGGAAAAGAAGTCTGAAGTCTCTCAAACAGGAGGGCGCAGTACGCTCAGTTTGCAATTAGGGCAACTTTATCTTGCTTACATCACCTAGCTCATCCATGCTCTGGTGATTACACTTCAAAACACCTGTGAACCTCAATTCAAAGGTGCACTAACAGGCTTTTTTTTTTCAGAAAAAATGAACAAATATCTTTTCTTTTCAACCGCATTGAATTATCTACATACCAATATATATCTAAGATGTACAGTACACTCCCTTTCTTTGTTTTCATTTATATATGTTTGTCATTTTTTTTGTTGAAGTCTGGTGAGATCTGTACATGTACAGTGCAATATTAACTGTCCAGTAGAAACATTAACCTTAATTTTATCCTGATCTGAACTGATATGGCAGCAACAAATATGAGATTTCAACTCTGAGACCAAAATGTGTCTTCCAAAAGGAATTATATCGTCGAGCCGTCAGCAAAATAACCAAAAGGCTTGCAGAGGTAAGACCCGGATGACGATGGATGCTGGCCTGCCGATCATGGTAGGAGCTGGATGACCGGCCGGTCTCACCTGCCTGGCAAGTGTTTTTTATTTTTATTTTTATGAATACAGCCCATATTCAAAATCTAAATGGTTAACTTTTCACCTGAAAGAAATCTCAAAAATGTATAATTTTTAATTCGCTGACAGGGTATGAGTTGTAAAACAGAAATTATAACAGAGTCTGGTTCATATTTTCAACCATCACCTCTGGTTGATATAAAATGCATGCTGGGATACTTATCCTGGATAAAACAGGTGGAGCAAGCTCTGATGGTGTTTCACAAGTCTACAAGAACGCAAATAGAGAAAGGCCTAAGAGAAAATTTGATTTACTAAGTCAAATTTCTGAGATAGTAGTTCTCCTAAACAGGAAAAACCCACAGCCTTGCAGTTACATTTTATGGTAAAGGGATGTCATACAGCACTTGAAATTAGAGAAACTCAGGTTTATACTTCCTGGTTCTGCCGAGAAATTTGAGAAAATGTTGCGTCCCTTCCTGCTTCCTGCTGAATCCAAGCTTTAAATCTCCTCATATGTAACTTGCAGACCTACAGTCATTGTCATTCATTTTGGACACACGGCATCAATCCTTTTATATTGAATTCCTAAGCAACTAAGACCTTTTTTGTTCTTTTGTGTGTTTTTGTTAGTTTTTAATCCTCTGTCAATTATTTATTCATTTTTTTGTCCTTTTCACTCTTTTGTTTGCAAAACACAAAAAAATTATTTGAATTGAACTTATCTGTAAAACTGAAAACCAATAAACACATTTAAAAAAGTAAAATTGTGAGATAGTAAGTCAAACTTTTGAATTTCTAAATCAAAATTAAAACATACTATGTCAAAATTGTGACTTTTTTTTTTTTAATGACCAACTTTCATGTATTTTTTTTTTCTTTTCTTGGTGGCAATGGGCTTCCATAAGAAGTGCCCAGACAATGCTCATCTATAACTGAGTGACAGACAGACTGAGCAGTCTGGTTGAGAAAGGAAAGCACAAAACATGCTGGAAAGAATGCAGTGCATGGAGAAATAAACAAACCTCAGGCTGTACTAAAGTAATGTGTGAGCCTCAGTCACATTCATCATCCTGTTTATTATTAAAAAACCTAATCAAAACTCTATCTTCATCTGGGTCTTTGTTCTGCCCGTTAAACATTGCTGGTCTTTTTTAAGACATGGGTTAGGCTCTTACTTCCTCAGTATGCTTAAATTGATTTTGCGCCACTCCCTTCAATTTTAATGATCATCCGCGGTGGAAAAAACAATATAGTTTTTCACGAGACGATGCCAATGAGGAAGTGGTGCGACAGCTGCCTCTGTGAACTACAGCTTTTGTGAACAAAGGCATGTGTGTAGGCTGGAGAATCCACCACATAATTTCACAGAATTTCATCCCTTCGTGGTCTAACTCATGTGCAACATCACCCAAAGTCACCTCTGTCGTCTATACATCAGTTGCTAGATGTGGAAAATGTCTACTTCTGCGGGTAACCGGTCACAATTACCATATTCAGGTCAGTGGTTACAGGGGGAGCACATGGCTGGGATGGGGATTACATAAGAGATGAGGAGGAGCAGAGCGGGATCACATGACTGTACAAACCCCCATGTCTGGACACATCCTGCTTCTGCAGGGGGGAATCTTTCCTCTCTGACACACTTATTGTTGTCTGGCTGTGTGTGAGGTGTATGCTGCCACCTGTTGGTGTTTGAATACACAAACGCACACAGAAACATACAGTGCAGATAGGTCATCATTCAGTAACTAGATGTATCGACAAACATCCACCCTGCTGGAGTGTCTTTGAGCAGAAAATTGAACCAAATCTACGGCTGACCTCTGACCTCCTGGAAGTTTAGGGCACAGCCAAGGGAAGTCTCCTAATAAGTGTTTAGAACACTAAACCAGTTCATACCAACAGTTCAGAACAAACAAAACATCTTTCAAATCAGGGAAAAATAACATTCTGCATTATTTTGAAGTCCCTAAAAATGTATTTTCTCAATCAGATTTTCACTATGAGTGATCAGGTCCTAGATGAACACATTATTTTCTGCCAAAGTTAGAACAGTTTTGGTTATTTCACATGAGAGATTTCTGTATTTGTGTTTTTGACTGAGCTCAGTTGTTTGGCCACTGTCAATCAAATCTGATCAAACCACACATGCACAGTCTTGAGTGTTAAACTCTGAATAGATTTTACCTAAAGATGTTTTTTTAAATCAATATTAGAGAAATTCTTTTTGGTGGACATGAGAGATTTTGCAGCTTCATAGAAACATGAAGGGAAAGTTTAGAGGGAACTCAGCTGTTTAAGGGGTTGATGAAATCCCTGTGTGCTCAACATACCCCACTAGCAGCCTTGCTTGTAGCCTCCATTCATCCTCACACACACTGAGGCAGTGAAGTGTTGGTAAGGCAGACTGTGGTGCTGGTCTATACTGTACTTCTGAATGGCAGTCCAGTTTATGAATGGAGACTTTTCACGTGGGAAGAATATAATTGGGGAAATTTGTGGAAAAGCTTACATTTCCTGGATTAATGTCAGGAGGGATAAAAGCTCTGCTCTTGAAATTCTGGTCTGTTACACTTTACACTTGGCATCACACACCGGTTTTGGAGTCTGGAGCGCAGCGAGCACGGATGAACTTGGCCTACATTTCTTAGTTTGTCCCTTGTGAGTTTTGTTTTCGCCACTGGAGTGCTGCTGTGTCTCCACATTGTCACAGAAGATACAGTCACAAATTAGAGGCTTCGTGCAGTCTGATACAAAGAACTACAGTGATGCTATACACAAGACTTTACTAGTATGATAACAAAGCTATCAGTCCATGTAGGGATGCCTGAGGGAATCTAATTAGGGCATGAGAAAAATGCACAAGGTCACTAAAAACTCAAAAACACTATTACCACACATAATAGGTCAACATAGACTTATCATGATGAATGTATATTCAGGCATGCTTTATATTCATACAGGATAATAATTTTTTTTATAAAATACACATACCAGGGGTGCTATAGCATATATTAAGATTTCTAAAAACTCCAGGGACACTTAACAGAACAATTATAATGACTCATTGTTAATGAGTCATTTTTTAACTGTGAAAACAGTTAAAACCCTGTCTGAGACCCTGCTAATGTCCTCGGGGTTATCTCAGCTTGTGCTTGGACACATTTATAACACAAAGCCTGCGTTTGTTAGGCTGTGGAGTTTTAACGACGTTGGCGTTGGAAAAGACACGATTGAGTTGAACTGTGGGAAGTGTAGCATCCAGCATTTTTGGAGGGGAACTTCTAAACTAATTATTCTACTCTGAAATCCATTTAAATTGCATTATTATTTTCATTTGCCATGTGTCTCTATTTATTGTATCTTACGTATTTAACCAATGTTTAGACTGAATAAATGTCTTGGGACCATTCAGTAGTTTTTTAGTTTAGGGTTAGAGTCATATTTAAATACTATCTGATTAATGTCTGGGCCCCTATTCCCAAGCTGCAGATAGCTTATCAGTGTGTCCCATTTCACATTTGATTATGTCTTATATGATTGAATTTGTATTTTAACTGTTTTGTGAATAAACTGAACTGAACTGGAGCTTGACTCATTATAGGCCCCAAAGTCCCTGTGTCAGGAGATATCATGACTTTTAGTGCACAGTATAAGGATACCTCCATGGAGTTGGGGGACTTGTGAGAACCTAACCCACTATCCAACTTTATGGAAGTGCAGTACTAAATCTCAGAGTGCCCCTTTAAGATTCACAGACACGGTCCAATAGAGACAATCACTTTGACCTCCAGAAGCCAGAATAATTCTCCTTTCTGAATACAGGAGGCTCACAGGATAGTCAGACGTGTACACATATTCTACTGAAAACCCATGCCTACAGTCAGGTTTTACTGGCTGATTTTTTCTTATAGCTACATCTGTGCCAGAAGCAGGAACTCAATTGCAAAATCATGACTTTTAATGCCCTTATGGATATCTCCATAACCAAACCCTCGGCCTTTGTTGCATCTTTCTCTCCCTCGTGTTCTGTCATCCTCACTGTTGCTGTCTAATAAAGCCATAAAATGCCCTAAAAGTAATTTAAAAAATCAAGTGTGGTTTGTGACCATTAGGTATTGGTAGAACATATATGTCTGAGGGTAGACTACAAGCTTCCTATTTTGTTTTCGGGGCCTTAACAATGAACACTTTGGGCTGTGTTTGAGGAAAAAGCTGCAGCAGAGCATCTAGTTTCACTAAATTGAAGCCTTCATCGATGGGAAACCATATTTTAATAAAACCCTGGCTGAAACACCGTGAAGGGTGACTTTGGTTGGTGTATATCCTATTCCAACATTGTTTGTTCTGTTTTTACAGTCAGCTCTTTAATTAACCAGGAAGGAACCCCCTCCCCATTGACCCTATTTAATGAGACAAGGCTGCATATTATTCAGGCCACAAAAATCATGTGTTAACAAGTTACAAACGTGTTTATCTGCATGAATAATCCCTTATAGTGAAGGGAAAACGTTTGAGCAGTTTAACAGTCTGCCTTTAAATAGGTCACAAAACATGGCTTGTAATAACAGTGTTTTATAAATATCTTTTGTGCTGATAATCCCCTAACTATCATACTGCATGAACACACCCACACCCACACCCACACACACACACACACACAGTTGTCAGAATATGAAGATGTATGGATGTAGCCCTGCAGCCTCTCTTCCTGTTTTCCCTCAGTTCAGATGAAGAGGCAGGGGCGGGGGGGTTGTTGCAGAGTGAAGGACTCTGGGTGATTACTTTGGCTTTAATGAGGAAAACGTCTCTGCCTTCAGGCTCTCATCCACCTCAATAGTCTGTGAGTGTGTCTGGCCCGAGTTTAACTGTCAGCTCCCCGCAGGACCGAAAGACATAAAGACACGAGGCGCTGCAGAGAGACGATGAATGAAGTCTGTAGGTTTCATTTGGAGGCTGCAGCTGATGTGTTTTACAGCATAAATAAAATATCCAGGAGTTTATGAAACATTATATTTCCTTTCAGAGGAGTCATGTCCAGGCAGGACAAACTAGTCCATGCTCTCATTTCCAGCAGGTTAGATTACAGTAATGGTCTTTTCTCAGGTAAACTTTGATGTTCTGCACTGTCTTTGACTTTATCTTAAATACGTACATGTTTTAATGCATTCTGTAAAGCACTTTGAATTGCCTTTGTGTTTGAAATGTGCTATAAACTTGCCTTCTCTTCCTGGAGGAGATCAGGCAGCGTAGTTCTCTCAGCACTTCAGTTTTGTTGACACTGACAGCAGAAAAGCTGAGTAAGGGAGACGCAGAGGAGCAGGTTGTGATGTGATTTGACTTTTTATTTCACCTCCTTTCAGTGACTGGCTGCTGTGACGTCAGTGTGTTGTTGACGGCGCCACATTGACTCCCTAAACCGTGATGGCAGATCAGAAAATGTCCTTAGATTTGTTTTTCTAAAGCCCATAACAGTCTTTTTATTATTGTTTTTTTGTTGGGCTCAACTGCACCTTGAAAGCAGGAGTTGACAACTCATGGTCTACTTACACACTATCTCTGGAACTTTCGACTGTATTTACATGCTCTTTATCAGCAGATGGAATTTACTTAGTTGTCATGAAACTACAGATGTTCAAGCTATTATTCTTGTGCCTTTGTGGTGTTGGATATTGTTGGCCAGCTACAGATTCGCCGCTGCCGTTGACCCTTGTGTATTTCAACTCTTTCTTTATATTATCATATTTGTACTTTTAGATTTTAGATTGTTTTTATGTATTTGTGTTTGCAAACTCACCTGCCTCAAACTGCTCCATAAGGGACAAAGAAAGTATTTTCAATTGAACTGAATTTAGGAAACAGCAGCTGACAAAACAATCTTTAATCAAGGGCCACTTACTCACTATTTTGTCATTGAAGTATGAGAATTTGCAGGAGAACACAGCAACAAAAAGCTCTGATAAGCAAGTAAATGTCTTTGCAAGAATACTAAAGATACAGCGTGGTTGTGTTCAAGGTTAGAACACATCAGACTTACATTCAGGGTATTTATGATTACACACTGAGGTATATTTTTAATAAATCTTGTATTACTGTGTAAAGGTGTAACTAACGAACAGCCACATTTTACTGCATTTTTATTGAAAGTCTTCTTCACTTTGGCTCCATCTGCAGGAAGAATTGGTTTGAAAATGTGTCGAACTTTTCACATTCTCTAAGACATGTAGGAGACATGAAATAATAATTTAGAACTATAATACCTCTATTATTTCATTTAACTTTGTATGATGATGAGAAAGACATCCACTTGTCTTTCTCAACATCTAATGTCTTTAATTTCCAAAACCGCATATATCCATTTTGGGGGGAAAAACATCAGAATTTAATAATTTTATTGAAAGTTCATCATTTAATCATTTGAGGATTTTGCTCTCTACAGGTGTCGTTACCTTCTTTTCTCTAAAAGGAACCAGATATTGTTTTACTTTATTGTTAGTTTTATTGCTTTATTTGCTAGCAGACGTCACAGTTTTTAGCAGCTAAAGAAAACATGAATTTGGAACAAAACTTGGAGGAAAACAGACTCTCCTCAGGCTGCTGTCGTTCTGCTCGACTTTTCCAATATTGGATACCTTTCTAAGGGTTTTCTGTGTGAATTTAAATTACATTAATTTTGAATTGGAAACAGAGGAAACATCTCAAAACGTTACATTAAATTAAACTGAAATGAAATGAAATCTCTGAGCAGCACATTCCTGACAACTAAATCCATGATGCTTTTGACTCCACTGTTACGTGTGCAGACGTTCTCTCTCTTCACAAGGCCGTCCTGCATCATTAAACCCAAGGCTGCTGCAAATGAGTCCTATTGATTTGTTTGTAACCTGTTCTTCCTTAATGGATTGATGGAGCCTCTTTCAGTATTGTGCATTAAGTCTATTATATTGTTTAGATGAGCTGAGTAAAGTAATGATAACAACACTGAGGTCATCAACATTCAATATTTCATTCTCATTGTAGATTATTTAGTTGCATTACTGTCAGGAAACTACAGCTCTGACCTTTGACCTAATAACTTTTGGCTGCTTTCTTTGTACTTTTACATCAACTACATATTTATTCTTCTAATCGGAAAAAGTCAGCCAGTTTGTGATTCGTGCAATCCGATAATAATGGCTGAAAAATGAAATAAAATAGGAAGAAAGTAACATTGGTTTCCCTGCAAATCAAATAAAAAGCAGTAAATCATGTTAATGTAATAGCATCAATAATAACATGACATTTGTCTGTTAATTTAAGATAGTTTACAAGAATCTTTTTATTTTTAACTCATATTTTAATAGTAGCATAACTTGTAACTTAGACGTTACATCCCAGATAAACTAATGTCTACTGTGGTACTGTTACATTATTCAGCAGTGTGGATTAGCAGCTCATTTGAAAGTACATTTTATTATATTATATATTATTATTAACTCTTATTATATTAAGAGTTATTACAATAAACTGGAGATGTAACATCATTATCTTTAAATGGCTAAAACAAAAAGTAATAACAGCAAAGTAATAACCACCACCTTTTTTACACTCCTTTTAAGATACGATGAAAAGCTGCACACTGGGTTCAGCTGATGAAAGGGAAATTATGATGCATGAACAAAGAAATGTATATAAAACCAGTAGAAACAAGAAGATCCGTATATGTAAAAATAAGCGCAATAATAAATAATAAATAATAGAAAAGTGTGAGGATGTATTTGACAATTGTAAAATTTGTACAGTGTATACATTTTATATACGTACATACATATATATAATACAGTATAGGTATACTGTAAATACCAGCATGTATATCCAGTACACCATTAGTAAAGTATTTGTACTTACTAGTGTTTGCAAAATACAGAGAGATGCAAGGAATCAATGAGAAATGAATATAATAATATCATTTTTAATGTCATTAAATTCAGTGATTCCTGAAATACAAGGAGGGTCTGCGTGTCCACTGTTTAATTGATCTGTTGTGTCTGTAAATTGTGACTGAGTTGTGTTTGTTCTTTTATACAGATCTCTAAATAAAAACGATGAAGTCACTGTTTTCCACCAGATCAGAAGGAGTCTATTAATTGTCATGTGGGGTAAAACACTTCCACTAATCTCCACGGTTCAGAGTTTCCCCAAACATGGCCTCTGTAAGCCTCTTAAAGCCCCCCGGGGGTCTTTAGACCTGCAGACATTTAAACAGCTTTAAATCCTTGCTGCTGAGTCAGCGGTGCCCCCTGCTGGTGACTTTGATGGACTACCAGTCTGTTACTATGTCCCAAAAATAAACAACATCACCAGCAGTGAATCCTTCATGAGGTTTTTAATATTATTACTGGAAGTTACAAAGATACAAGAGGGAGACAAGAGAGTAAATGTCGAGGTTAGGACTCATCATCTCCTTCACTAATCTTTTTCATATTTCCCTCAGCAATCAGACTGAAACAAAACAGAATTTCACATTAAAACTACAGTCTGTTACATCCGCTGTTTTCATGTTTAAAGTCAGTCCTTACTCATCTGCAGACTTCTCACTGTCCTTTCATGATTTCACACGGCGTCTGTCTTTCAAAGCTGTCTGATGCTCTGAGACTGTAAACAAGTTATCAAGTTAGTAGTTTGAAGATGAAAAGTATGAAGGAGGGCCTGCGCTGCGAGTTCAAGAGAAGCAGATTTCTTCTTGGCCTCAGGTAGACCTCAGGTGTTTGTTAGTTAGTCGTCTCCTCCACAGATGGCCTTCACACAGTCCCCATAGTCGCCCGACAGATCCGACTGGAGGACACAGTAACACAAGCAAGGAGACCAGTAATACAACCACACTGACCAGTAATACAGCAGGTGATTGACTGGGCTATAAGCCTTGTTTCCACTGCATGGTATGGCCCGACTCAACTCGACTCACTTTTGGTACCAGGTTTGAATAAATCCAAACCAGGGGACCGGAGGTGCAGAGAAACAGAATTCTTTCTCTTATGTTTAAATTGTCATCAGATGTTTAGTAGAGGAGTTCCTCACCTCGATGGCAGAGTGCAGCGAGTACTTGTACAGTTTCTTGAACTCGGCTCTGACGTCCAGCAGATCGATCTCAGACCGGCTCACCATGATCCGGTTCAGAGTGGACTCGTCTGTTCCGCCACCCTGACAATGAGATTGGCAGTGAAAATGAATTAATGTACAGTATTTATCCTGTATTTATCTTAGTACATTAGTAGTTTTCTCTCTGGAAAATTAAACTGACACATCATAACACTAAACTCAAACATTAACTTAGCAGACTTAGTTACTTGTAGTAGGTGAACAGAGGATGAAACCACAATCTGAAAGGATTTATTTGTGATGATATACATTTTAATTTGTAGAGAAAAGAGAGAATCCTGGTGGAAACTGAAGTCTATGTTGCTTTTACCCCATTCATTAGCGTCCCTGGTTAGTATCAGTAGTGGGGGGGTGGGGGGCTACCAGCATGCATTGCTCTCTGCAACAACAGCTGTATCCCAGATCCATACGTACTGATTCTAAGCAGGTTTTGAGTGTGAAGCGTGTTCACACTGGAAAAGTGACAAAGTGAAGTATACTCTAAACACAGACACACATTACGCTTTCTAATTAAGGTCCATGTTAAAGTGTGATGTTGATGGACACTATTCTCCCACAATGCAATGCAAGAAGGAAATGGAAAGCTGTAAAATTAACAATTCAAAATTCAAAAATAAAATAAATCGTAGGTAGTGGTGAAAAAGTTCCCAAAAAAATCTTAGAAAACAAAAGAATAAATATTAAATCTTTGGAAAAGTGTTTTGGAAATACGTCACACATATTGTGTCATTTCCTGTTAGTATATAATGTTAAGTATGTTAATACTTTTATATACTAACTGCTAAAAGAGTATACTATAACGATAAGTATATTGTACATACTGTACAGAATTAATATGGATTTGGGACACAACTAATGTCTTTTTTGATAAAACCATTGGGGGGCGCCACAGTCAGGAATTCTAAGTAAATTCATTCTGTGGCTGCAGTAACAGGTAGGACGTCTATAACATTTCTCAACTACTAAAGAAAGACAATTTATCTCAAACTTCTCTCTGCTGAACAGCTTCATATTATGGGCTGTACTTCCTCTAGTTAACATAACTATGTTGCTATGAACTGCATATTGCTTAGTCCTGTTTGTGTCTGTACAACGATCTGCAGCTCTGAACATGTGCATTAAAGACAGTATATCCACCTTCATGCTGTCATACAGGCGTTCTGCAAAGTAGACCGGTACGCTCTTCACACATTTCACTGGAGGAGGAACCAAAGTTGTATAAAACAATGTGACTAAAAACAGCATTTATACAACGATAAAGGTTCATCTTTTTCTACTAGAGAAAGAGAAAATGATTTGAAAATGTGCAGTTTTGTTGCTAAATATTTATTAGATGACAATCGATGAAGCCATAATCAACAGATTTTCAGATAAACAGATGAATCTGCTGCACTTCTGTGAAGGCTTTCCACAAGATTTTGTCCACATACTTTTGCCATTTTGTGTATAATATGTTAAATTATGTAATATGTTAATTAAAAGTTCCATGTACTATACAGCATATTAATAAGCACACGAACCTACCGATAGCCACCAGCAGCTCCTCCAGCTCCCCTGACATCTCTCCTTTGATGCTTTGTTGCAGAGTCTTTCCACTGAAGTTCTTGTATTCAACAAGAGCTACACACAAAAACAGGTCTCACTTTACATTTCTAAAATATTACCAAATTAACTATAACCTGTAAGAACGTTATTCTAGTCTAGATTAAACACACTATGGGTAAAGCATTGCGTACTTTGTCTGAGTTGAGGTATACTTCTTTGGCAGAGGATGTCAACAAATTTAGATTCATCGGTGCCCCACTTCTTCTCCCCGGCATCGTAAAGAGTCTGGGTGGGAAAAATGAAACGGGTAAAAATATACTCGACATAATGAGAGACAATTATAGTATAAATATATTTTAAAAAATTCCCTATGAAAGAAGTCATGCTGCACCTTGGCGTCTTCTTTTGCCTTCTCTGTATCTACTGTGGTGCTCTCGTCCCTCTTGCCCTGGACACAGAAACAAAACTTTAATTTAAATAACATCAGTTCACTCACAGATCACAGAGAGAGAATTCTCAAAGTTCCCCTGATTTTAAGCCTTTCATCCCTCTTTAAACTCTTCTCAAAGTACTCACTGGTGGTTTTACATGTACAAACAGACAAGCATTGTTTAAACCAACAGAACTTGTTTATTCCCAACATTGTTTAGTAACTGTGATGACTGAAGAGATGTCACACTACTTGAAATAAACTGAAATTACATGTTGCTTTATACCTGCACACCAGATTCCTACAAAAATAAAATGACGTACAAAATGACAATCAATTTTTGTCCACCCATCTCTCCACATCACAGGTCTTATGTTAAGATGGATGAGATATAATTCTGTATATGGATATGCTGTCTACAGTTTTATTTTATATTGTAACAACAAACCTCAACGAGGAGGAGCAGCACATTGGCATAGTCTTCGGAAACTTCCTTCTGCAGGTCAAGGGTCAACTGGTTCTCCGTCTCTGTGGAGGCAAACATCCACGACAAACACAAGAAAACTATATGTTACTCGGTCCAATGCTTTTGCATGGACTGTCACTCTGACACTGACATTATGTGGTCTTTTTGAATAAAATCAGTTTCACTATAATTATGCAAACAATTTTTAGTGACCCCAGCATTTTAATCAGAATCTGTTTACATTCTTTACCTTGCAAATAGACGTCATTGAGAGCTTTGATTTGTTCATTGGATCTGGAGGCAAAGATCTCAGTCAAGACGCTGTCTGCTGTCCCAGCTCCCTGCAACATCACAGTTACTTTAAGTTCACTGAAAGACCACATGGAGCTCTGCTTCACTCCAAAACAGCATCACCACAGTTTTGTAGGTCAAAAGAGTTTTGTGCATATTCTGCATTGATGAACATTATCTTTTTAATTCATGATAATGATAACCTGTCTTTCCTCATTAATCATTTTTCACCAGGGACCAAACATCCCCTCGAAACAGACTAAAAAATACCTTAGTCATCACTTGATCTGTGCATATATACTTCACACTATATTACACTGATACATTTCCTGGCTTAGTTTTTCCTGATTAAAT
The DNA here is from genome assembly GCA_005408345.1 of Macquaria australasica. Lineage (NCBI taxonomy): Eukaryota > Metazoa > Chordata > Actinopteri > Centrarchiformes > Percichthyidae > Macquaria > Macquaria australasica. The sequence goes on along the minus strand of SEMN01000206.1, from coordinate 44,162 downwards.
AATAAGCAACATTTAGGGCTTCACTTTGGTCAGCAAATAAACACATTTCATTTTAATCCAAAAGGTTTAAACAAACAACAAAATTAAGGGGTTCTCTTTCTTACTGCTGTGGTTATGTGGTACTGTAAAGAAATTTCCATTTCTCATGATATATTATTTTCTGTTCAGCTCTGCAAGCTGAATGTATTCATACATATTGTTTTAAACATCCTTCTTTCCTCACACCAACATTTAGTTGTAAAGTTATAAAATAAAACCTCTCAGAGAGAATAATGATAAAAGTGAGAAAAACTCAGAAAACTGACTTTCATGGCCTGCATCACTTCATGGCAGTCGTACGCTGCAGGTGGAGTGATGAGCGCCACCAGCAGGTCCTCAAAGTCACCGCAGGTGTCCCCTTTCAGGTCCTCCAGTAGTGCCTGTGATGTAGGTTTCCAACAGAAGCACAATCATATTCATGCAGCACACAGCCACACCCATGCAAATACACAAAGGCCTCTGGTCTACAGCCAAGCACAGACTCATTACCAGAGATAATTATTTGTCACGTTGAAGCTGCACAAAGTGATATTTTAATATAAATAAATTAAAGAAAGATAATAGCTCTGGTTAAAAGATTCACAATAAAAAAATAATTTCAGGTGTCAGGTACACAGGAAGTGATGAACCGAACCTTTAGATATGATAATGTAGATGTCATCCTTTTTAAAACGAGAAGCTGCCTTCATTAATAATTGTTCTTTTGAGTTAGGTCAGTCTTAGTTTTGCCTTTTAGACTGAGACTAAGAGCTGTGTTTCAATGGCAACAATCAGTCACACCTGCCCCCAAAATAACAGGAAAAACTAGCTCATTTTGTGTGGTTGTGACCCCATGGACTCTCTAAACACCAGGGTTCAATAATAAAAGAGAAAGAACCTTTAACATACACAGGCTTAGGTTAACGTTTTCATTATGATGTGATTCATTCTGTGTAAACACATATGTCTCATGAGAACAAGCTCCTTTTCAAGGTGAAGCAGCAAGGAACTCTTTTTCTGAGCTGCTTTGAAAGACATGTTATGGATGCTGGTGTTGTCTTAATCATGAATACAGATTGTAATTCACTCTGGATAACAGCATCCGCCAAATAACAACAGGAGCGATATCTTACTCTGCCAGTGGCCTGCTGATAAGCTCCACAGATGAGCTGCCTCTGAGCGCTGCTTCTATGGGTCAAAATGTCAATCACAGTCTTCTCTTTGGTGCCTGAAACATTTACAAAAAGAAACGTGAGGAGGTACATCAATAAACATGAAAAAAGGACATCATGAAAGAAACGTAACAGGTTTACAGTCAAGCTAGCGTCCTCAAGACTGTGTTAAACAACAGGGAACAAATAGTTGGATAAATAAAATAACTACAGACAGTAAAAATAAGAAAAAAACCTTTGAATTGTTGTCTGGCTGGCAAATGCCTTTATTTTATACCTGTTAAGGTTGATTAAGAACCTACATAGCTGCCATATTACCTATAGGGCCTATAATATACAGATACTGCAGAACAAAAAAACCCCGACATTTTTTTGTCAAGAAAATGAACTTTATTTTGATTGCAGTCCATAGGGATTCAGTGTAGCTGTGTTTTACAAGTGTCTGACTATTACTGACAATTTGTGTATCCTGGAGAGACTATATCTTTATACAATGTGTGTGTGTGTGTGTGTGTGTGTGTGCGTGTGCGTGTGTGTGTGTATTTGTACCAAGTCCTTCAATGGCCTTCCTCAGGGCCACAGCATCGTCTCCTGCATCAAAGTTTGCTTTGGGCTTGATGGTTCCTCTCTCTCCAGTCTGAAGAACAAATCAGTTTGTATTGTCTTTCCTCTCTTTTGTCATTTGTGCAGTAATACATGTTTTACTTGGACCTACTTTTGCTGAGAAAGAGGAAGGAGTATTCACAAGACTGTCCAAGTCGTCCTGCAGAATGTTTATCAGTTTCGTTTAAAAAGTATGATCAGTCAAAAACCTTATCATAGAATAAAAACACAGAACTTGGCTTACCCATAAAGATGTCATGATGGCAACAGGAAGTTCCTCTGTAAAAAACAAAACAACACAACACATTCATTGCACCTCTATTCTTGACACATTCTCACCAAACTACATTCATGAAACAGCACAAATTCAAAAGTGTTCTTATAATAACTTAAAATGTTTCTGGTACGAAATAGAGTTTACGATAGCAATTTATTGTGTTTAATGTGCACAAGTGTGTCACTTTTCTCTAGTCTACTGTTTATTCTATATTATATATATTATCATTTAATGAGTAAGAGCATGTTTATTTCAGTCAATAAGTGAGTTACAGTTGTCTTGTTGTTATGTTACAGTATATTTAATTTTTGATAATAATTCTGTAGGATTCCTTACAGTGTTCCTGTGAAACCCAATATTTGATTTCTGTTAACTTGACTACTGATAATTATTTGACTACTGATTCATCTCAGAGGACAACTCTAAATCTTAATAATAACATTAAAGCCAGAATTCTGATGTTGTTATATTGCCCACAAATGCCCAAATTTACTCCATGTTCATTGCTATTTTGTTCTAAATGTATTTGTGTAACTGACTGTGCTGCTGGGACATTGTGAGATTTTGAGGCAGGTATATTAAAAATTGAAATCTTTACAATTATAAAAATACTAAAGCATGAATCAAGTCAAGTTTATTTCTTATTGTAATTGTGACCTTATAGCACTTTCAGGTATTTTATAGGATGTGTGATATATCATTTCTTGTCTAACCAGCTGTATAATATTTCAAAGTCTACTGTGATGTCTGTGTAGCATCTGTTAAAATCTACCACAGGATTAAACATCCTTGTCCTGTTGACACAGCTATGTTTGCCTATATGATCAGCCGTTCTGATGAATGTGAAGGAAATGACCCTTTCAGCCTCAATGAAGCGTCATTAAGGCAGAAAATCAAAAAATACTTTTCTACTGATCTGAATATGATCACAAACTTGTAAACTTGATATGCAATGGAAATAATATATGATTTAAAAAATATCCCACAGTTCAAAGCACTCAGATTCACACTAAACTACATATAATGAATTTGCTGTCAAGTTGTAAGTAAGCACAACAGACCTACTGCAAGAGTTCTTTATGTGAATAGAATGAACACAGTTGTAGCTCAGGTAATGATGAGTTCATGAGAAAAGTAATCATCTGTGTACAAATACAATGTACAATAAATGAATGAGAGCTGAAGAAACCACGGGAGAACTCACCAGGGTTTATGTCCGAACCGCAAACGTGTTCTGCCACACCTTCACTCTCTGTGGAAACTGGAAATCTACCTGAGGAGTCATCTGACCACGCCCACTCTGCACAGACAGGTGCCTCCTGCAGGGGCGGCTCCAACGTTTCACAAATCTACATCTAGAAGGCCGGCTTCTGAAAATAATGAGAAATTACTTATTTGAAGTATAATCTGTAGGCCTACAAATGTTTTAATCACCTGTCAGATGTCTTCTTCCTTTAACTTGTTTTATAAAAATAACGATCTATATTATTTGGTTGATGTCACTCACCAAAACACACTGTGTGTATAAGTATTTTAAATCCAGCGTTGTTTACATCATGTTAGCTACAGTAGCATGCAGTCTTCTTCTTTACCTGCCACCTGTTGATCAGTGGAGTTGGTAGGACTGTGCATCTGAAGATAAACATAGAAAAAGGTCTAAAAATCCACAGGGAACCTTTAATACCTGCAAAATGAATGACACTCCCATCAGCCTCAGCTGCACTTTGTGTTTAGTCCAAATGAGCACCTGTTAGCAGGCTAACGCGCTAAACTAAGATGGTGCACAATTTTAAAGATAGCATATATTAAGATGAAGTATCAGCTTTTGAGAAAATTGGAAAACATGTTAGTGATATCACTTGTCACTTTTTGTCACTTTCAGGAATAACTGTCATCAGAATTTTGACTTTCTCTGTCCCTAAACATCACATCCCATTTTGCTGAGTAGTAAAGTAAAATGTTAAAATATTTGAACAAAAAAGAAACGGATGAGTCTATTTTCACTTTTCCCTCCAAAATTAAGTGAAAAGAATAGAAAATCATGAATAAACATTAAATGCAGGACAATCCTGGGTTTCAAATGTTTTTTATTACTAAAAAAAGGCACCAAATACAGGCATCATGTTGATAGCATCGTAGTTATTTTCCACAAGATGATAGCACCAAAAATATATTGTTATTTCCCATAATTTCCTGTTCCCGTGTTGTTCTGAGGCACACAGTAGAAAGAAAACAGGAGGTGGGATCAGAGAGACGAACGGAGAGAAACACACGTCAACAAACAAGCTTTTTCTTTTGCAGTGCTCTCCAACCAGTGTCATACACTTTAAAAACATTACAGTAACTTTTACATCATGGGTACATCAGTAGCTGAGCGTAACATAGTACATCATTAGAGGGTAACATAATAACACATAAATGAGAAAAAAAAAGTGAGATGTGAGTAAATAAAAAGTAAGTGAGGGAGTTTGTGTCTTTGGGCAGAACGAAGGCAGGTAGACACACATCTCTTATAAAATACATCATTTTAAAAAGTGATTCTTTTCAGTAGAACAGTAGTAAGGCTACAGCACTCAGTCATGTGGATCGAAACCTTTGTTGTCCAATCGGGCGGCGTCTGATTTATTACAATCACATGGAAAATGTCCGCTTTTTTCACTCTTGGAAAATAAAAAATAAAATGCTTTGGATGATTCATTTTGAATTTCATGAGGAAAAATACTGCATGGCACTTAATATTGGCAGCTATCAGAGTACAGTAAAAAAAAAGAAAATTAGAATTTGTGTTGAAACAAGAAGAATTATCTGTTTGTTCAACGTGACAGTACAAATGTCTCTAAGTAAGGCTCGAAATACACGTTTTTTTTTTTTTTTAATGCAAATAAAGTTCCTGCTCATGAGGGAAGGATTAACAAAAGTTATGGCATAATTGCACTTGAGTAGGTATCATTCATTTTGGTTATTATTTACACTCTGCACTCATTCAGCCTCGAGCGACAGCAGCACACTGTATGTGCTTAATACTTTCACAGCAGTCAGAAGCAGCTGTAGCCGGTGTAGAAGTCGCTCCACAGGAAAATTACACTTTGTTCTGTTTAATCAGAGTTTTTAGAGTTCATTTATCTGCAGAAACAGTGAATGATAGCTGAAGGATGAACGCAGAACAGGAGGACTTCTACACCGGCTACCACTCTACAGTAGTGACATTTAGTAGCAGTGAAATGACTCAATGCAGCAGAGAAGTGTTTTTGTCGAAAACAATCACCAGTGTCTGAGCTACCGGTCACCATTTTGGTGCTAAGAAGGACGTAAATGTCAAGTAAAACAGTGATGAGATTAGCGTTAGGTTCAGGTGGAGGTTGGATGATCAGACGCAGATGTTTTGGCTGTTTCACGCAGCTGAGTGGGTTATGGATTCCTGAGGTAGCCCAGTTGCGAAATGATTAAAACGCTGCGTATCTGTCTGCACGTCACACTCTTCCCTTTTTCAAAGTGGTATAAAAATACATTAACAAACATCTCGTTCCTTAAGTACAAACTTTCTTTTAGAAAATACCTTTTTTTCATTTTACTTCCTCCTCCTCCTCTCCTCTTCCTCGTCAGTGTTTCAGACCTCAGTGCCGTCGTTGAGGTTGTTGTGGAGTTTGACCTCCAGGTTGACCTGTTTGACCTTGGCCTTGCCGTTGGGCTCCTGGTTGCGGTTGAGGATGTTGATGTTCCTCACTGTGCAGTGTTTGGTGCTGAAGTTCTTCTCCACACACTTGTCCATGCACACCTCCACCTTGGTGTTGAGCGGATACTCCTCGTACACCTTCTGAGCCTTCTTGCTCTTCTTCTTTGCTGACCGTCGGCAGCGGTGGAACAGGAAGCAGGAAGCCAGCAGGACCAGGACCAGCAGGGTGACGGCGGCCACGCCCCCGCCCACCGAGCTGCCCATGTGGGCGTTGAAGGTTGCAGAGGGCCCGGCCTCCAGGCGGAGCGACTTCATGTTGGTGCCGTTCTTCACCTGGTCACCCTCGTTGTCGTAGATCAGCGACTCGTCCAGCGTCAGACGCCCGCTGCGGTCCACCAGGTCGCGCTTGGAGCGGCTCAGCTCATAGGTCACTGAGCGCTGGATCCTGGGGCTGGACCGCGACTCCGGGCTGATCACATAAATCACCTGCAGGTACCACTGGTGCCCCGCCTCCACCTGTCAATCAACAGAGAGAGAGACGAAAGGAGTTAGCTACTGTACTGAACGAACCTGCCCTTTAATTTAGCAGCTTGGATTCAAAGTCAATTCACTTTCATTTTCTCGACTGCCACCAGTTCGATTCGGATATTCTGGTGTGTTATGCTAGTAGCGGCTAATGGAGCCTGCAGCAGAGATGAGCAGCGGGCTGCAGAGGTCTGGTCAGCTCACTTCTGTCTAACTCCACACCAACAGATTTCTTTCATTTTCAAACTTGTAGTCTTCAGCCCCAACTGACGCTGACTCGAGTGACATCACTTGAGGACATTTATCAGGCTTCACACAGCTCCCTCTGGAGACACTAAAGGCTTTATGCTACTTTATTGACGCATGCAGTAGTGAAAAACAGACTTTTATGTGTAAAATCAGAGTTCTGAAGGCAGAAGTTCCCTTTTAAATATGTCGGCACACTAAATTAAAATTTCCTTCCTTAAGGAGGTCACTTGGTCAAAACTAGTTCATATACACTAGTATATAGTAGTTTGGGAAATAGTCTTGTGTTATTTGCTCGAGGCAGGTAGGTGCTTTAGGTAACATTTTCATGGCAACAGCAAAATCTCTGACTGGTGGAACCTCATATAAGCTTGTGGGAAGTTAGTGATAAATGGAGCTAAACAGAGGAAACTCAACAATTCTCAACAATGGAGCTGACATCCGATACTTCAGTCTGTGAGCTCATGTACAGTTGACTTTACACAATTAAAATAAGGCTAATAGTCTAATTCCCTGTGAAAATAATAATCCCTAAAAATATGAATGGGAAACTGAATTCAGGGAACGTTTAAAGCTACGTCCATCAAAGAAGAAGATTATCTCTGTAACACATGACACAGGTGTAGTGCAGGTGGTTCCACACACCTTGTAGAGAGCATCAACCTTCATTGTAAAGCCGTCGACGCCCGGCATGGCTGTCATGGCCTGCAGCTCTGGGATGTCTGAGGCTAAGTTTGCCTCGAAGGGAACATCGTGGAAAAACTTGTCACACACGTCTGGCTGTTTACGATCCTGCAGAGGAAACACGAAGAGAGAAAACAATCAGCACGTTAAACTTCCTATGGCACAGAGTTTTCTTTAGAAAAAGTCAGGTTTATTGTTTCCATGTGTTTAAAGGTACAAATGACTTTGAAATTCAACCATAGGCTCTGTATAGGGACATTCAAGAAAGAACTGTCTGCAGCATTGTGTGCAGTGTAGTGTAGATGCAGGACAAAAGCATTAAGGTGTAATTTCACAGCTGCTGACACAGTTCAGTGTTTCTGTTACACATTACGATGATCTGTTAATGACCACAAGCTGAATTTACATGGTGAAGAATGTCAGTAATTTAAATAACCCTCAGGCTTTAACTGTCTGGTGTGGCAGGTAAAAAAGGAAGATCTGTGTGTGTGTGTGTGTTTAAGTGTGACGGGGTATGTTAGCCTTTTGTGTACAGGCAACACCACAGGAAGACTGAGGTCATCTGAAGAAAATACATCCAAAGAAAACCTGAAGTGCTCTTTCTAGCCGAGGGTTAGACTCATACAGAAGGTCAATTCAGTAAAGACCTTTGGACAGAAATAAAACAAATCAGCACCTGATCAGAGACAGACATAATCAAAACTGAAACAAAATAAATCAAGTTTCTGGTTCTGTTTAAAGGACAGAAAGTGAAGCTTCTCTCTTCAGCGTCTGTCCATCTCATGAAAATGTTGTGGTCCCATCGTTGCTCCAGCTGCTGCTGCAGCCTGGTTTTTCTGCCAACAACCTCCCTACAGCACAGGGAGCGCCACGGATTCTCTAATTGTGGACCGGACCTTCACCTCAACTAAAAAGAAAACCAGGCTTTTATATGAGACATGTGTTTGCTTGTTCTTTTTGTGCAGAATTTGCACTATTTTAATTTGCCTGTTTTTTATTTTCTTGTTTCTTCACTTCTATTGTAAAGCACTTTGAGCTACACCCCCTGTTTGAAAAGTGCTATATAAATAAATGTTATTAATATTATATTATTGTAATAGAGATAGAGACAGACAAACATTCACACTTACGGACAATTTAGAATCAACAATTAACCTAACTTGCATGTCTTTGGATGGTGGGAGGAAGCCGGACTGCCCAGAGAAAACCCACGCGGACACGGGGAGAACATGCAAACTCCACACAGAAGGGCCCCAGCCGGCTGGCGGGTGCGAACCCAGAAACCTCTTGCTGTGAGACGACAGTGCTAACCACTGCACCACCGTGCCGCCCCTGTTTATACAGACCTTCAGCTATTATGTAAAACCTGTTTTTATCTGAACACTAGAGTTCTTGGGTTCTGAATCCTCGATATGTTAGTGTTTCATATTTAATAATGATCTTGTAATGATATTTACCCCCAGGTAGGCAGACACATCATGCATTTTGGATAACACTCTTTAAACATGTACCACAGACCACAGTAAACTAATAAATATTTGTACCAGCAGCAGGAAGCGGTGTTTGAGGTGCTTGTTGGGCTGGATGCAGCCGTATTGCGGCCCCTCGTTGTACAGCGTCCCCGTGGGGTCGAAGAAGGGCACGTATCCGTCCCTGCCGGTGCAGAGGTAAACCTTCTCCAGCTGCAGTTTGTAGGCTGCGTTCAGGTTCTGCTCAGGGTTCCACAGCACCCTGCCATACAGAGTCTGACCTGCAGGGGGCAGCAGAGGGACAGGTTCGCTTTTATTCATATGTGCATAAAAATGTTGCATAAAACCTCAAACCTTATAACTCATTACATGAAATAAATGCAGATGAATGTAAAGAAATGTAAGGAAAAAAATAGGATTAAATATGTACAAAAAACACATTATTTTGCAGATCACATGATGAATATAATTTGTCTGTATATGACTTAAAAAAATATGATTCATGTCCACAATATTTGATTGATCTTTTATCAAATGAATCACCACCTCTGCCACCGTTATACAGAAAAAGTTTGGAGTATGAAAAACTAAAATAACAGGACAGTGTGTTGTGAAAATGATAAAGGTCAGTAGTTATTCTCCTAAAATTCAGTTAAACCAAAAAGCAGCTCGTTGCTCTTCAGCAAACATTTCTAAAAGGCTGTTTTCAGAAGGCTAGTTCTGTTTCTCCATCATACCCATGGAGAACGCTCCCTTGTAGTCCATCTCAGCCATAGAGATGTCAGCAGTGGCCGGGTCCATCATGAACACCTTCTCGTTGTTACACAGCTGGAACTCCGTGTTGAGGGAGTAAACCACAGGAACAGGCCGGTTGGTCTGCTGGAAGGCGATCGGCACCAGAAACCTGTCAGACAACAAGACAACAAGCTCAGGATTCAGAACCACCTGCTGTGATTTCATTTGTCGTCCCGCTCTTTAAATATGTCTTCATCAAAGTAAGACTGTTTGGACTCGAGGTGGACTTCAGCAGGGACATACTTCTCTGGAGCGTGAGCCGTGCAGGACAGAGGTTTGTCTCCGGGGTCGATCCAGGGCTGAGTGGGCTGGACAGTGCAGGGGATCAAGAAGACGGTGTACTCTCCAGAATAGTCCTTCCTGTTGAAGGATACACATTAAGACAACACAAAAAGGTTATTACCAAGGCACAGTCAGGTACACCGAGCAATCAAGGGGATGATCTCCTGAAATCCAAAAGAGCAGATTAAAAACCTTCTGGGTTTTTCAGAACTCAAACACATCACTTGAGGGTTTCCACAAAACCTTCTAAAGCTCCCTGCAGAAAACATGACATCAGCCTCTAACTAACGTCTTCTTATATACTTTAAAATCTGACTGATTTAGGGGGATCTATTGGCAGAAATGGAATATAATATTTATAAGTACATTTTTGTTAGTGTATAATCACCTGAAAATAAGAATCGTTGTGTTTTCGTTATCTTTCGTTATATGAGCCTTTTATATCTACAGAGACTTTGCAGTAAAACTTCCAACACATTTGGTTACATTTGTTCTTTACTCGTTTTCAGGGTTCATACAGCTTTTTAAGAGTAAATTTCAAGCACTTTCAAGGTACCTACGACTCTCGAAGCCTTTATCATCACATCTAAATTCTTACTATAAATTCCAGGGAACAACAAACAAATATGATGACGGGATCGTTTCATTTCAAATATTAAAAGATTTTTGGTTTCCATGAGTGATTGCGTCGATAATGAAACACCAGATTATGTTGAAAAATCAAGCATTTTTCAAGGAGTATATCCGAATTTAACTTTCAAGACTTTGTACGAACCCTGTTGTTTCTGTCTTGTAAACGTCACTATCGAGCAAAGGATCAACATTCACCAAAAACGAACAACTGATCCAAAATCATTATTCCCATCCAGCTGAAGTGTAAAATGTCAGTTTGATGGAATCCTTTCAGCCAACATGAACGGTCGTCCTCCTTCACTGCCTCTGATTACGGCTGTGGATGAAGTGACTGACCTGCTGTAGGAGCTGGTGGCCCTCCACAGCTGGTACGGTGAGTCAAAGGTCTGAGCGCTCCACAGCAGCTGAATGTCAAACTCGATGCCTCCGAGGTGGTCGGGGGCCATCAGGTGGGACTTGTGGCCTGGCAGAGTGTGGTGTTCCAGGACAAACTGACCTGGAGGAAGGAAAGATGGAAGAAAAATTAGACAGAGAAATGAGATTTCTTTGCTTTGAAGTTGAAGTGGACAGGCTGAGAACATCCTTTACTTCACACCAAAAGACTCCTCTGCTGCTCTTTATCAGTCCACAAAGTCAACAAAGTATATTTGTTGTATTAGTACAACAACAATAAAAAACAAGAGGTGTGGACTTTTCTTGGAGAAAAACATCTGAAATGTGGTGGTGCATGGTGTGAACTGACCTCTGAATTTGGCGTGGGTTTTGAACTCAATCACCAGTCGTCCGTCCTCTCTGATGTAGATCCTGATGATCTGCAGTCTGGCTGAGAGGACGCTGTCAGTCTGGATACCTGCAGGCGTAAAACACCAGCCAAGGAAGGTCAGAGGTCAGATCAAGATTAAAGCAGAAGACATTTTGTCAAGTAAAACAACATAACAGGATACTGATCATTTCACACAGTGTGTCAGATGTTTGCAAACATGGACCAAATGCATCTCTAAATTAATGTTAAATGAAAGTAAAACAAAAAAAGTGAACTGTATAAAGATGTATATTTTCATCTTGCATCTCCTCACTTGTGTCATATCCAATATAACAAAGGACCAGACAATATACATAAATGTGTGTAGATATATCATCAAATATGATTATAAAACCAGAACCGCTCACACAGAAATAAAACACCAAACACACAAAATGATCTGCTTTCAAGTATTCATGTTAAATAATAATTTAGTGAGATAATGCTGTGTTTGGAAGATCAGGACTAAAATGACTGCAGTGTGTCATATAGAAACTTAAATGTAGAAATTTTACTTATTATATTTATGTGTGCTTAACCTCTTCTGCTCTGTTTTCATGATAAAAGCCTAAAAACATTAAGATTGGCTGTTTTTTTAGAAACTTTCAAAACCTGCAATATTATGTTTTGTAATACACAGATTTGCTTAAACTGAAAACTGAAGGTGTAGATCCAGAAGAAGTGCATGATGGGAGACTGTGTTTAGTCCTGACCTGTTCTCCAGAGCACGGTGTCGTAGAAGAAGGAGAACTCCATCTCGGTGTGGTGCTCCAGAGAGGCCCAGCCTCTCGGCGCCGTCACGTAGATGTAGGACACGTAGAGAGGAACCTGCACCGTCAGGAAGGACTGAGCCGAGTCCCGGACCTGGAGGAACAACAGGGTCATATCAGGATTTGAGCACCTACTGTGAATGAGTACTTTTTAGTATTTATATATAGTATCTGTTGTGTACTTTGATCAGTGGTCACAGATGAAACTTTTTTCCTTCTATTTTCTCCACCAAGGACGTTATACCCTTTGTTTGTTTGTTTTTCTCGTCTGTCAGCAGAATTTAAAACTGGATTTCTAGGGAACTGGAATAATGACAGGTCCTTCAGCTAAATAACAGCTGAACAAGCCTGACAGTTCATTCTTGACCTTGGTAACAGCATTTGACAAAACAATCAACAAGCAATCCACTCAAGGTCCATTTACCCGCTCATTCTGGAGCTTTTGACGGCACTGTGTGTCACATGTTGTTTTCCAGGTCGAGAATCGATTGTCAAAGTCAACTTCTGAGCAAACAAGTTTAAAAATCTGCAGATCCATAACAACTGACCAAACATCTGAGGATGAAGACTCAAAAGCCACAGAATAAGTGAGTAATGGACCTTGAGTGGAGTTTTGTAAACAACTGATTAGATTTTTGGTGGTGATCCAGATTTAGATTTTCATCTGAAGACAAATATTGTAGCATGAAGTATAAGCGTTTAAGATCAGGTTGTAAAGCTACTCAGTCGAGGTGTCTGCTACATAGTTTATGGATCATTTAGCGAATTTAAACTGCAGTGACACTAAGAGTTTCTGGTGGTCAGAGAGAGAAGTGGCCCTTGACTGCACCTGGAAATCGGCGGTGACGGAGCCCCCGCACACGTCGATGAGCTCGGTCATGTCGTAGTAGGCGTCAAAGGTCCAGATGCAGCTCTTGAGGTTGAGGTGCTTGTAGAGCTGGATGCTTTTGGCCTCCCGGACGTTGGGGTTGAACTGGTAGGGACGGTCATAACCCGGACCCAGAGAGATGCTGTCATAGGACACATCGTCCAGGAAACCGGTCTCTGTGGAAGAAAGTTTGCATTAGCGGAAACAGATCTAACAAATCTTTGTGCCAAGGTTGTTATTAATGCTAAATGACTCTGGCTGTGAACATGTAAAATGTGGGGTAAATGATATTGCTTAATATCCTGTTTCAGCTCTTGGGGGGGCTTTTATGTAGGGTGTGTGTTTGTGTGACTGACCGGAGAGACCCTGCAGGTCTTTGAGGGTAACCAGGTTGGAGCAGACGTGCTGCTGCCTGTAGATGGACTCTGACAGCAGGAAGTGCAGGTTGTGCAGCGGCATGGTGGACACCAGGGGGAGCATGCCGTCCTGATGGGGGATCTGCACTGAGATATGGATACTAAACGAGGACATACAGAGCAGGAAAGAAGAAACATTAACAAACAATACATGAGGTTTTGGTCAAGACTTTTTATTCAATTTAAAACACCTTCATCCACCCGTCCCCACTCACCGGTTGGGGTGCTCCTTGTGCTTGACGTCCAGGTATTTGAGCGTGGCGATGAAGGACTGAGCCTGGAAGCCTCTGGCGGTTCCCGTGGTAACAGGCGTGTGGCAGATGGAGCCCTCTGTGCCGATGGTGGCAATGTTGCTCCTCAGCGGCGTCCCAAGGTGCCCCGCCTTATCCCTGGCCTGAGCGACGCAGCGAACGTGGAAGCGACGGCTGAAATAAATGCTGTCCAGGACCTGAGAGAGACGGCAGAGGAGGCAGAGGGGATGAGACATGGTAAAACAGGGTGGTCAATGCATTTTGCCAGGTTAAATTCATAAATTTATAGCACCAGACCTTTACTATTGACAAGTTAAGCTAAAGAATCACCTTTTTTATTCTCTTTTGGGTTGACACTTAATGGGAAACTCTGGTGTTTTTAAACCTGGGCGTTATTTTTTATTTTTTTACAAATTTGGGAGTTTAAATGACTAGTTTTGGAAATGGTCCAGTAGATTGCCTCCTCCGGCATCCACGAACGGGCTGCAATAGCTGCAACGTAATCCTTTGGGGCAACTGCGCTGTGAAAACTACGTCCACTAAAAGTGCTTGTTTTTGTCACTGACAGGCTCAGGTATTTACTCAAAGTGTCTGACAACATTATGGAAAGGATCCCTGCAGAGACAGACCGTTTTGTTAAAGAGTAAGATCCTTTAAAGTCTCGCTCAAGGCAAAGTCTTGCTCTGAAATCTCGCGAGAGGTTGAGTTGTTGCAGGAAGACGACTCACGTTTCCACTGTTGTCTTCCTAATTCCAATTCTAAAATGTTCGGTAACTATTAGTCATTTAGACCCCAAAATTTGTAAAAATAGGAGGTTTAAAAATACCTTTGTTTCCCGTTAACTCAAGCAAGATGAGTATGGATGTGATGTCACGTCTATGAGGAAAGTGAGTTACTGCTCAGGCTGAAAAGCAGTGTTTCACTTTTTCTCTGGTTGAAAGTTTCAGCCAAGATCATTTTAGGCTCCATCTATCCCTTTTAAGAAATCCCAACTCACCATGTGGTTGACGCTGGTATATGGGGTGGTGTCTGTGACTGTCTCGAAGGGGGACCGGGCGCCGCTGGTGTCGGTGGGCGCCGCCACTTCCCAGGAGAAGTGAACCTGGGTCTGGTTGATGCCCGCCTCCTCACAGCGCTCCTTCATCACAGAGTACTTGGGGTAGTGAGGGTCACAGGGGGTGACGCACACCAGAGGGTAACCTGGAGAGGGCGTCTTCTTACTGCCTTCCTTGGTCACCTCCTGGACGTGATCATAGTCAGCGAGGGAGACCACCTGAGGAGGAAGGAGGACGGGTAACAATAACAGTTTTCTTTTTTTCTGTATTTCATTGTTTTTATTTCAGCACAAACACTGTATGAGATGAGATTCTTGTTGAGGAACTAAAAGGCATTTGGGGTCAAATCACTCACCGTATGATATTTTAATGGCATCATCGTAAATGGCTCTGGTTAAATGCATAAGGAATGTAATAGCCTGTAAACAAACGCCTGAAGGGAAATGCCACCCATGTTTCCTGCTGCTGTTTTCCAGTTACTGAACATGTATTAGAGGAGAGGAGCGCTTCTGTCAGGAGTGGAGGTGTTTCTGGTTTCTAGCTCCAGGCTCTCTAAGTGCTAAAAACATGTTCTGCTCTGAGCACTGCTGGAACAGACAAGAGCTTACGATCTCTGCTGAAAACAAGCAAGTCACAAAAGTCCTTCAAAACATATCCTGTACTAGTTTGTCCTTCTGCTCCTGCTTTACATCTTTACGTTGTTCTGTGTTTGTGTGTTATTATCAAAAAAGACAGACTGGATGAATTAGTTAGGTAGGATAAAACGATCTCATTACGGGATTGTGATCAAATTTATGTCGATAATGATGATAAACTGGACATTTTTTACTCGATATGGTTAGGTCACACAGCCGAAATTAACACAACAGCGGGGGGTGAAAGTGAATTTGCGTTATCCTCCAAAGCTGAGGAAATTGTTGACAAAAAAGTGTATTTGGATATCTCAAAAGCCACAAAGCGCTGATTAAGACGGTCTGCACAATATGCAGACCAAGACTGGAAACACAACAAATGTTTTCCATCACCTGAACAGGTGCCATCCCAGCGCAGGAAGGTAACGTGTATTGTTTTGATAAGGCAGATAAAGCATGTTTGCACAGTTAAACGTCTACATTTAGATGTTATTCATTATATATTCTTTTATCACAAAATATATTCTAAACCAAGGCATGACTGCACAGTTAAATGTTACATTATGTTATTCTATTTTTATATATCAATAAACTATATTCTAAAGTTTAACTAATGAACCCTCTGGTTTCTTCAGGCTTCAGGTATTATCTGGATACTCTTTAAACTGGCAGCATTAGGAAATTATATAGGGTGATAAATATCAATGTTGATCAATATGGAAAAAAAATTAATGATCATATTTTTTGCCCTAGTTTAGCATTTCTTACAATAGGTGTGGCAGGAAGGATGAGGCTGCCTGAAGCCTCCTGGTCCAGGATGGTCACTGTTGCCGTAGTGATCTCCCCAAGCACCGCCTCCACAGGGTCGTCAGGGCCAAGGACCAATGAGAAGGACTCGTGCCACTCCCTGTCCTCATTGGACAGAATCTCCACTTTGAACAGGATGTGGTCCATCCCTACAGAGTGAAGCAAAGACGTTTAAGCCATATTTAGTCTCAGTGACGCAGCTACTGCTTTCCTCTACTGTCAAACACGCTTGAACATAACTTGTAATTTTCAGCACTGACCCGGGGTGAATTTAAGCACTCGGCTCTTGGGATTGTAGTCAACTCCGGACTGGGCCGATCCGTCCCGGGTGCTGCAGCGGATCTTGGAGGTCCGGTCCAGATCCCCCAGACGGATCACCTTGATGTTGAGCACCTCGATGCCATCCGGACCAGGTGGCTCTTTGACCTGGTAGGACGCCTTCTCAAACTCAATGGTGGGAGCTGTAAGAACAGGAGGGGACGAAAGGTCACAGTGCTGCCCTCTGGTAGTTACTTGTATCATACTTCTCAGAAACAAAATTCTAACTTCTTAACAAAATACAGACGAGACCACGATCTATGACTTTCATGAGCTGGAGACAAATCAAATCCTCAGTCAGTGAGACTTCACCTGTACACCACTAAACTATCTGCTGTATGTGACTTATGAGGCGCCTGCTTACCATCTTCATCATTGGTGATGGTGATGGTGACAATGTCGCTAGCGCCCACCATGGCGCCACTCCAATGGTCACCCAGCGGTGTCCCAAGATGCACCTGGAACTCCTCTTCGGGCTCAAAAACAGAGTCATCATTGATGTGAACTGTGCAGTTTTTTACCTGGGGAACAAACAAACAAATGAAACATCTGAATGAGCAGGTAACTGACAGCAAAGATACAAACAGACAAAGTGACTTGCTCTATTTTAGATAAACATTCTGGACTAAATTCTACCTTCTCTCCTTTGAGGAAAGTGATGCGCGACTCGTCAGCGTTCCTCCGCTCCTCGAAGTCGTCCATCACCATGGCCGACATGGTCCGAGTGAAACAACGCACTGATGACTTGAAGGACAGGTCACCTGTGCGGATGATGGGGATGTGGAGGACGCTGTCTTTCTCCTTCACAGTGTAGGCGCTCTTCTCAAACTGCATGCTGGGAACTGAGAGAGGAGATGACGGCTGTGAGAACGCTGATTCTAAATACTGGTCAATGGTTTTAAGTGATTGTTTTTAAAGTCTGTGACTTTGTTGTGTATACATACTGTCCTGGAAAGTGTCAGTGATGACGACGTTGGCTTCGTAGGGCTCTTGGAGAACAGCACCCTGAG
Source organism: Macquaria australasica (assembly GCA_005408345.1). Classification (NCBI taxonomy): domain Eukaryota; kingdom Metazoa; phylum Chordata; class Actinopteri; order Centrarchiformes; family Percichthyidae; genus Macquaria; species Macquaria australasica. The sequence continues at coordinate 26,856 of SEMN01000206.1, read as the reverse complement.
GAGAACTGAGGAACACCACAAAAGACTCAGATCCTTCGATGGATGGGTTCTGGATGTCGTCCATGATGGTCAAACTGCAGGTCTATGAGAAAGGAGGCCAGAGCGATAGCAAGGTTTCTTAAGGTGTCCTAGACCAGGTCTGTTGTTTTACAGGTATGGAGGAAGGACACCTTGTTCTTAGTTCAATATGTTATTTTCTGGGTAATAAAAAACTCCTTCCTGGTCGCTTAGAAGCTTAGAGAAGTTCCACCATCATAAAATATGTCATAAAGCTAAAAACACCCTGGTATGCTTCTTATACTGCCTTTGATGGACTTTTTGAACATTTATCCATGTAAAGATGTTAATCTTGAAGAGTTAACGAAGAGGCTTCTTTATTTTCATTCTAATCCAGCTGCCTTTGACTTAACACTTTTAGATATCTGTGTAAAGACGCCATCGACAACACTAAATGTGTTTTTTGCTGTAGCTGAGACGTCTCTGTCCTCACCTCCTCAGTCTTTCCAGGTTTGAACTCCACCTTCTTGGAGCTGGGGATGTAGTCGACCCCCGGACTGGCTGAGGGGGGGTCTGAAGGTCGGGTGGCGCACCACACAGAGGTCACAGAGGACAGGTCACTGCCATGGCGCAGCACCGGTATCTCAATTGTGCCTGTAGTGTGGAGATAAAAAAGAAATGCAGGTTTAAAAAATATAGAAAGGATCAGGATGTCTGTAACTACAGATGTATCCTGCGGCGTTTTGTTGAGGCAAACAAATGACAACCAGGGTCCTAAGATATTAGGTAACCTTTAAAAGCCCTGGTTTGCAAAGTCTGCTTTGGTCTGCAAGTTTAAAGTAATTTAAATCATGAATAGCAGCAGAATAAATTAAAAGAGAAACTGAATTTTGCAGCTAATTTAGCTGCGACTAATTACGCTGACTGTCCAATGCTGCATGGTTGATTCCTTTCTATCCAAGATTAAAGCAGAGTACCACAAAAGGAAAAGAGAGAGAAAGACAGAAAGAAAGCAGAAGAGGCTTGGCAGAGAGACGAGGGTGGAGGGGTGGAGGGAGTATTTATAGCAGGACTCTATTAACATAAATCTTTCTACTGAGTAATGTCTGACATTAGCTTTCAAGTTAAAATGCTGCTACAAGTGATTCCAGAGAATTATACGTGGCACAGTGTAACTGTCAACACACTGACTTGAAAACAGAAGCCTGTTGTGCAAATGATTATAAGAGGCAACTATCAGTCCTGTGTTTCCAGCTTCAAAACATGTTCTCTGTTCCAGAATAAATGAAAAGACTCAAATGTGACAGACTGCAATGCATAGATTGACTGAAAAACACCCTGATAATTATCTTGTTTCTACAAAGTTCAGGAGTTTTAGGAAAGGGTAGGAGGTCCACAGACTCTGCTACATCGTTAGATTAAACTTCCCTTTCCAAAGAAATTTTGTTACTCTTTTTGGCTCCTTTCTAATTTCCCCATGGACATCATTTAATGTACACATTTCTCTTAAAGAGTACAGCTATGCTACAGAGAATCATACAACTACTCTGTGTACAGGTGGATGTAAGAGAACGGCCTCACATACCGGCATCTTCACTGAAAGTAAAGGTGGCGTTCCCGAGAGAAACAGTCGATGCATCGTTGGGTCCATCGATGACCACCTTGGCCGTCGTCACGTCCCCCATGCAGGCGTTATCTGAGGCGTCTGACAGCACCAGCTCGAACTCCTCAGACAGCTCGTACTCGCTGTCGTCGATGAGCTTAACGTCGCAGGTGGTCATGCTGACGCCGGGGCCGAAGATGACGCGGTTGTCGCTGGTCATGCCACGGCTCTTGTAGTCAGAGCCGGACTCCAGAGCGTGGAGGCTGCTGCCCTGAGCCGACTTGCCCACGGTGTAGCAGAGAGCAGACACGGTGCTGGAGGTGTCACCTGAGTGGAAATGAGGCAAGAGAAGGGGGGGGTCACCGCTGCTCATATGTTGGCTACATAACTCCCCAAATACAGCTTCGCATTGCTCTAAAATACACACCTTTGGATTTATGTGGCACCATAAAAGTTTGGTTGGTGTTTTTTGTGCTCTATGCTTCATCTTTAAGATGCTTACTTTAAATTTTCCAGGTAAAACTGGAACCAGATAATATTTTGTGTTTTTGCTTGGTAAGTGATTTAAAAAAATAAAACAATTCTTGACGATTAATTGATTAATTGATTATGATGAATACTCAAAAGGCAAGTCTTTAACAACAAATGCAACTGGATTACCATTTGGCATCTGACATTGATAGTTGACCTGCCTCATTATGTTGCTGTTTAACTTGAGGTTGTTTTCTTTAACCTTTAACTTTGTAAAACTGAGGTGATTTATCTTTACAAACTGGTATTCTTTAGCAAAGTGTCACAGATCTTCCTTTCAAATTGTAGTCTGGATCACAAAGATACTAAACATGTGGGACCATAATACAAGTAAATTAGTAAAGAATGATGCACAGAATGTCAGCATTTTAATCTTCAAATGCCTCAGCGTAAGACTCATGGTCTTAAAGAAGTGTTGCAACAAGCAGATATGGAAATATATATGCAAATATGTCAAACACCTGAAAAGAAACATAAGGGGAAGTCCGTATCATTTAAATAAAAGGGGGAAAATAGCTGAAGAGGTTAACAGTGATGTTAGAAACCTGTCGCAGTTTGTTTGTCTGGTCTTTACCTTTCCTCTCGATGGGTGCGTGGATGAAGCCGGTGCTCTCATTGACGTGGTAGGTCTTCTTGTCAAACTGCAGAGTCGGTTCGTCCTCGGTGTCGTTGATGTTGACGATGGCGCGCGTGTTCCCGCCCAGCAGTGCGTACACGGGCATGCTCAGCTCCACGTGGAAGTTCTCAGTCCCCTCAAACACCTTGTCGTCATTAATCACTATGGTGCACACCTTGGTGTCCTCGCGCTCGTCAAACTGTACCTGCGAATTAACGGGCCAACAGTGGTGTTGGTTAATATGTGTTCTTGCCCATGATTGGATGTAATATCTAATTGGTTAATGTATGAAACCAAGAGTGCAGATGATAGAGGACGTAGAATTGGAAGAACTTATATTCTTTACAAGATCAGAGCATATCAGAACAAGGTGGCACAAGTAAATAAACAGTATAATCTAGTGGTGAGAAGCTACTAATGTTTGAAAGGCCAAGAGATTGAAACCCTGGAGTCTTAACTGAGGGTAAAACTTCAAACACAAACTTTAAAAACTGTTCTCAAGACACATGATTGGACAGGGAAAATTCCAAAAGGACTTGAAACTTGAAAGTCTTGAAAATAAAGTCAATATTTTGTTCTCAGTTAGTGAATTTAATACCAATGTTAGATGAGTTGCACAGATGCAGGAATGTGAGTGTAGTCGATGATTGTTTTTTGAAGGCTGGTATAAAGTCAAAGCCAGAGGTAGAAGAAGGCTGAAGCTTTGACATTTTGAAGTGTCCTTAACAACAATGAAAATGATAAAAGTTTGACTTTGGTAAAGCACGGTTACCTGTCCAGCATATTCCACATAGTCCTGCTGGCCTGGACGGGATCCGACGCTGCTGGTGGAGGTGGCGCTGCCCTGCTCGGTGCGGCAGAGGACGATGGCGTACTGGTTGAGGTTACCTGTTCGCTTCACCGTCACCGCCACCGTGCCGGCCTTCTCACTCACATTGTAGCTGTGGAACCATCAGAGGAGAGGAAAACGATCAGTATTTCGTAACAGACAGATGATGGTTTGCGTGAACAGTTCACACATAATACGGACCTTTTGTGCTCGAAGCTGATGAGTGACCACTGGATGTGGAAGACGTTGTCGCTGACCACATTTGGTTTGCTGTCTTTGACCAGGAACTTGAAGGTGTCCATGGTTTCCTGAACGTTCTCCTGATGCAGCACGTAGCGGATCAGACCCAGGTTGATATCGGCTAGAAAGGAACAAGGTCAGATTAATAATGATCAAACACTGAATTCCTTTATTTCAGTGATTCAGTTATTGTTTCAGCTCTTCTTTTAAGCTCACAAAAGGGGAAGGAGGTCTATCATACATACATCACATACATCACACAATGTGTGGATAAACACGGAAACACCCTGTTGTTGGTCATCAGTTCACTGCAGAATGTGAAAAGACATATTTCTTTTTAGATTTAAACGATTGTCCTATAAGACAGTTAGCACTGATCTTTACCCAGCATGCACCTTACTGTGAGGAAGGAGACAACCTAAAACAGAGTGTCCCTACAGGGATCGGATCTTACTAATAACAATTTTTGTGCAGAATGAGTTTTCTGTGAAATAATGATTCCATAATTTGCAGCCTCCGGCCTTTTTCCATCACTTGAGAGAAAGACGAGAAAATGAAGATGAAAGTCATCATTGGCTCACAATTTCTGCTCATTTATACCTTCCAGAGGAGGTTGGAAATACTTTGTAAGTGAGGGCTGAAAGTCCCTGAGATAGAAAGATGTTCAAATGACCTTCAGGAAGCTCCGAATAAACACTTGTAGTGATGAACAGAAAATAGTACTACAAAGAATGAAAAAAATGTGTGCACTAATATCCAGAGATACTCCCAGAAATGAGAGTAAATGTTGACAGACAGTTTGTACTAGTAAATCCCACCAATTACGTTCAGATTTTTCTCTCTCGGGGTAAGGGTTCATTCTAGTAATTGGATATTTGTTATCATTAAGAAAATGATGTTTAGTACATGCTCCAAATGGAGAATGCAGCACATCAAAGTGACTCTCCAGCCTAGAGGATCAACATTTCACAGAAGCACTCTGACATTGATCCCTGGCTGCAACCTGGAGGTGAAGATAAGCAGGCTCCTGATGAGAACACTGTGGATTCAAACTGCAAATTGTCTGGGGAAACGTGGGCAAGGAGGAGAACTGGAATAAAAACACTCCACACGGCTGCTGAGGTGCCTCTGAAGAAAACCTTGAGTGAAGAAAAGACAGAGAGTGGACAGGTAGGAATGTGGGGTCAAGTGTTTGTCCTTCCCTTGCGTCCTTGACCCCTCAACCCTTCTCCTTCTCACTGAGAACACAAAAAGTAGGGGAGTCCCAATTCAAAACTTCACTGTGTTAAGTTCCTGTTTAGCTCCCTCCTCTACCTTCACGCTGGTTTCAAGAGTTAACCATAATTCAATGAATGAGCTCAAGAAACAGGATGAACAGGAGAGGGCAGTGATGCAACGTCAAGGGATAAGAAAGTAATAAAAATCTGTTAAACAAAATGTTTATTTTGACTTTCACTTCACACTTTCTCAAATGTTTGCTTTTCTCTTTTGAAATACTAGATACTTTTCCATCTGCAGGCATTAAAAAATATTTCTAATTTAATAATCTTAGAAGAAAAAAGAACCAGAACCTGACAAGTGTTGGAAGCCAAAGAGAAAACACTAGAGTGGCGGTGAAAAGGAGCACACAGTCAATCAGTCAGTCACAGTCAATCAAAAACAACGTATATTAAAAAAAAATTGTAATGACACAAACAGAAACCTTGTCATCATTAATGAAGCCGGTTCACTAGGTAGCACCAAGGATCCAAGAATCCTGAACAGGACCGGTTCAAGAACCAGAGCTCTTATAAGGGAAAGACGGCTGGGAGAGCTATCTCCTTAATAGCTGATGTAAATGTAGTTGTATAATATTAATATCTGCTGTAAAAATGAAACATTAGGGCCAGAGAAAAGACAGAGACATGGAAGCTGTGTACCTTGTGTGAAGGTGGTGATGGGGTTGCCAGGTTTCAGCTTGCTCTCCAGGAAGCCGTGTTTTGGCTCGGTGGTGATTTCGTAAACCAGCTGTCCGTCATCTGTGTCTGGATCCATGGTCAGCAGCTCCTTCTTGGTGATCAGATTGGTGGCCTGACGGACATTAAACAGGAATGACTGAAATCTACCTGCGCTGCAGCCACATTTAGACTAAACATTACAGTTCTTACACCACAGACATTATCTACAGTGTAGAGGTAAATCAGTTAGCAAGACTTTTTTCACCCTCACAAACTACTGTTGATGATTGTGTCTCTGGCTTCTGTTCTCTTTAAACAGCACTAGATCTGGATTAAATTAAGGCAAAGAATATGTGAACTCTCTGCCTTCCAGACTATGTAGTGGTTTCATAAGCAGATTAGGATCCTGAAAAATGTGTTGTTTTTTTCAGTACTCAGATGTATGTGGCTATAGTTAAATCCATCTGGAGCACTTTATTTAACCAAAGAGAAAGACTTGGTTCACTTCTGCTGCTGCCGGTCCTGCAGGAAATGTAGCTTTGAATAATTCAAATGAGCATTTACTGACTCTTATAACAGCAGATATATGAAACTATATTTCCCTTTTACATTTTTTGGGTCTCTTAGGTCATAAATATATATACTACGCTTATGCTGACACCATTTATTCCTAAAAATGTATAATTTATAGGGATCCAAACCTGTATTAAGTTTGTCAAACTGCCAAAGAGCAAACTCAGGACGTTCAAGAACATGAACAAGGAGGACCACTGCATACTGCAATGTCTCACAAAAAGATACTCAAGCTATTCAGACTTTTTTACTGAAGAATCATTTGTTAAAGTCAAGTTTTGCTTTCTTTCCAGCTGTGAGAAGCAGATGCAAGAGTTTCACATTGTATGCTAATTTTCCTCAGTGATAAAACAGCCAAGACTTAATTACCTGCAGTGCATACACAGCACAGACTCTGGATAAATGAACAAAGTGACATTTTTACAACGTCTGCCATAGAAGCTAGTGGCTGCATTGTGTTGACGTGTTTAAAGCAGTAGGGGGAGCAAGTAAATTACACATTGTGAGCAAACAGTGATAGAGCTTCTCTTTGCACTTCTGTCAGTCACAGAGATGCATTTAATATGTTACTGTGATGCAGTCGGTCAGAGAAGACAAAGAGCTGTGTTTGCACAATCAGGTCATTCTTAAAACTTGTATTAACTCAAGGAGTTTGTTGAGCAAGCAGACAACTCCACAACAACTCAGCCTCCTGCTCATCCAAACCTTTTTGTCTGTAAAGTTTCCAGTGAAACAGTCTTCTACAGAACTTAACTATGAATGAACTTAACTATGCAACTGAAAAAGATCTCCATCACTGGGTCCATTACTCCCTTAACAGCTTTTCAACATCACCATGAAACAGAGCAAAGACTACAGAGTGTGTTCGCAGACGTTCATGAGGAGGCGATCCTGCAAAAGGGAAGACTTGTACCTTGTTCTCCATGTACTCCAGCCACTGCAGTCCCAGGTTGGTGACGATCCGTGGCGTGCCATCGTCGACTGGTAGAATATCGATCTTGAACTTCTGTGGAGCAGCCGTCACTATCTGGAAAACCAGAAAGGTTGATATAAAAAAAAATACGATTTTGAAGATGGTGGAGATGCTTTGAGATGGACAGAATCAAAAAAGAGAATTTAACTGCTTAAGTAATTTTAAGTCCCTTTAAAAGTTGTTGGATCTGGACATGGACCTGTTCATCCAAACACCAATACACACATTTTCTCAATTACTCCTGATCTCCAGCCATTCAAATAGTTTTGGTTTTATTGGCCCAGGATTTGAGATATGTGTCCCTCCGATTGACAGAAACAGTGTGAAGAACTGACTCTGTGTTAAGAACGAGTCATTAAAACAGGAAATGGAAAAGTTCTCATGAACTGGATGTACGTTGAATGTCATAGTGGCAAAAACCAAGCACTGCAGGTTATTACTTTATTGGTTTGTCCCCCCCTTCCAGCTGTGATGACAGACTAAATCAGATAAACTACTCCAATATTACTAGTTACTGCGCTGTGTCCGATGCGCAAGAGGGAATACAGAAAGAGCAGCCTGTCATCACACAGACGCTGTTAAGGCCAACTTTGACACGTGCCATTTGAAGGATGAGTTCATCCACAGGGTGTTATAAGAGCTCATACATTATTAAATAACACGGCGGCTCCAGTGGGAACAAATTCACCTCAAACTCCGGCAGCGGCCACAAACCGCCGTCTTCTGAGCTGCAGAACACATGTGACCATTGAGCCAAATGAACCCAGGCGATCGAAAGATAATAAACACAAGCCTGAGAAGTGTGTGTGTGTGTGTGTGTGTGTGTGACTGGGGATATCAATACCTGCCTGCTGTCATTTAGTTTAATCATATGGACAATTTGTAGTGACAGGTGGCGGAGGGCGGCTGAGAGGGACGGCTAAATTGACAAGCGGAGGAGTCAATTCACCCTGAGGCTTGCTCATAACTACCACCATAAAGCTGACATTAACACACACACACACACACACACACACACACACACACACACACACACACACACACATAACAGTGTTCATACTTGTGAGGACCCTCTTTTAATGCAGTCTAGACCAGTGGTTTGTGGTTTAGCCCAGAAAACAAACCACTGGAGGGTACAAGGCAAGATGAATCTAAGGGATTGTGAGATGATTATCAGGTAGGAAGTAAGAGATTAGAAAGATTCTGCTGCACAACACTGTGATAAGTTTTTAGACTTTTCTGTATTCTTTGAGTTTCTTTGGGTTTTACCCCTACAGGCCTCAAACTAAATAATCTGTGAGAGAACTACTCTGCTTCACCTTCCAAACATGTCCACACTTTCTGAAAATGTCCTCACTTTCCATATCTGTTCTAATCTTCCAAAAATGTCTCCTCTACGGTGGCCGACAGGGGCAAACGTGCTACAATGGCCCACGGTTTCCATTTGGAGAAACGTGCTGCAGCCTCAGAATCGATGCAAAGACAAAAACACACAAACCCTGAAAACAAATGCAACAGACAAACGCTGCCTATCCAGTCAATAAAATGACAGTTCTCCAGGACTCCAGGGGGAGCGCTAAGTGGAATAACTTGATTTTCGAGAGAAACCAGACGAGAGAGTGAGTGTTTGTTTTTGATTGAAGCATGAAGAAAAGTGGAGCAAAGAGGCGACATAAAAATGTACATATTCTTTTTTACATTTGGCCTGGTTTTTCTGTTGCATTTGTTTTTCAGGATTTGTGTGTTTTTGACTTTGCATCGTTTCTGTATTTGCAGCGTGTTTGCTGTTACTGTATTTGTTCTGGCTTTCTGCAGCACGTTTCCGTTCTTGTACTTGTTTTGGCTTTTTCGTATGTGTTTTTGACTTTGCATCGTTTCTGAAGCTGCAGCACGTTTCTCCTAATGGAAATGTTTTGGGCCATTGGGTAATACATTTGCCCTCATCGGCCACCGTACTTCACCTCTCAAAAATGTCCTTACTTTCCAAAAAATGTCACTCTAATTTCCAAAAACGCCCTCAATTTTCAAAATATCCTCACTTTCCAAGAATGTCCTACCGTTTCAAAATGTCCACACATTCCAAAAGTGTCACTCTCCAGGTCTATAAGTCAACTAGGTCCTCACAAAGATAGAAGTACAAGAGAACATACCAAACTGCTGATTCATCCCTTCCGTCATAAAAAAAGGTCAGTAGTGACACACCCCCACCACACACACACACACACAGGTGCACCCACCCGTGCCCTAACTCTGCTAATTCAATCATCCAGCTGTAATAAACATGTCAGGAAGCTGCCTCGCACACACAATCTGACTGCAAATTTGGCCTTCCTGCTGTGGTAAAAATGTCAATGCACACACACACAAACAAACACACACACACACGGCGTTACCTCCTTGTCGCCCTCCTCCACCATGAAGAGCAGGTTGGTGCCGTCGGCCACGGTGAAGGTGAAGCGGTCCTTGAGCGAGTTGGAGCCGTCGTGGTTGTAGCTGATGCGGTTCTGGTAGATGTCGTCCATGGTGAAGCTGCCGGTCTGCCGGTAGTGTTGGCCGTTGCCCGTGCGCTCGATGGTGCCGTGGCGAGGAGCCTGGACAACGGTGAAGACGATGGACTCCGCCTGGACAAAGTTATGTTTTAGCAGAAAATGGAGGGAGAGGAATGGACGACAGGTGACATTTTGAATGAGTGCTGAGGATGTTATGTTCGATGTCACAGTGAAAACAGTGAGAAACAGTGAGGATTTCTTTTTAAAACTGTCATTTGCTGCTCTATAAATATAGCTTATTAATATTACTTTGCAACTTCAACAGCCACACTGTGGGAAATCTATTCTAGAAAAACAGGCAGGTCCCACAACCCACAGCTGAATACTTAAGCTCTTTAGTGGCTTTTAAAAGACATCCTGTGAAATTAAGGAAGTCTGTAATTGCAGTAGATGTATGCAGGGTTGTTGCACAAAAACAGGAAATTGCAATAATCACAAAAGAACTCCTGGAGTGCACTGAAGATGGCAGATGTGAGAGTATCTGAGGCTGGGGTTTTCCTTTAAGCAACAGGAAGTGGTCTTTGTAATTTTGTTGCCAGAGAAAATAAAGCTGGAGAGAACAGCCGGCTCTCTAAACAACAGAGGCCGGCTTACGCAGCTTAGTTTGGCCAGCTTAGCTGCTGATCACCAACTATTATTCGGAGGTCCTGCTCTTTTCTAAACTGGTAAAAATAAATAAATAAATAATGAAAGTTGCTGAGGAGTTTCAGGGATTTGTGTCCTACCTCAGTGTCTGCATCTGTGGCTTTCAGCTCAAATTCGGTGATGGTCTTCCTCACTCCTTCCTGGACCCTCATGCCAGGAACCTGGAGCAGAGGCAGGGAGTCGTCCACTGGCTTGATGGTAATGTAGAACGTCTGGGCAACCTGGAGACAACATACACAGGATGGAGGATGTGCAACTCTTTCCCAAACGTTATCACTGCAAGTATTTTTGGGTTCATTTCATTTTCTCAAAATTTCTAACTTCTGTTTCTTCCATCTCTCTAAGGCAACATTGCTCATTTTATTCACCAGGAAATATTATTTGTGCATCAAAGACTTCAGTTTAGGCTTACTTTTGTCACAGGCAGGCACACACATACACACACACACACACACACACACACACACAGCGACAGTGAACCAGGTGAGGTGAACATAACGTGTTACTCGAGGCTAATAGATGTCTTTCCCAACGACTGCATAACTCCAGTCAGAAAGTTTGGAAGAATAACTCCAAATGGACTTGGTTTCAAAGTTGCACTCCACAGCTCCGGTGTGGGAACATTTTGGGTTTAAGAGCCGATTAAGGTGAACGAGCCGGTATTGTTTTGGTAGTGTGGTTTTATTATATTTAGGATATTGTAATATTTTTTTCACATTCCAATTCCAATGTCTGAAAGTTCATTGCTCTTTCAAAGGTGTACTTGTATTATTATGCTATTATATTATCATTATATCAGCGGCATAAAATGGTCTTAAAATGACAACAATATTGTTTATCACAATTATTTCTGGGACAATACATCGTCCAACAAAAGTAGTTATCGTGACATGTCTATTGACTCCTACTTCATTTTTTACAAGCCTTAAAACAACAATGACAGGCCCAAATGTACCACATGTAAAGAGTGAATATTGTACTGAAACAGAGTAACTTTGGCACCTTTGGATACCCACTTGACACTGCTGAAGCCTCATATTAACTTCAGCTGATTGCATGTTTGCACAGAACGAGAACTCAGGATTTTGTTCCCCATCATTTACATTGCTTTACGAGCCAGTATGGACAGGAGGAACGATTACAGTGATCAATAACTCTTTCAATATACATATGGGCATGTGTATATTATTTTTGTATAATTTTCAATGTATTGCACTGAGAGCAATGTTGGTGGTAATGGTGCTGAATAGATCAAATAAAATGTGCCACTAACTGTATACGTTTCAGTCAAGTGAGAAAACTATATGCAGTCGCTTTCTATACTGAATGCCCAGGTGGAAACAAATGGAACAACACATCTGTAATGGAAACTTTAATTAAAACCTAAACACAACCCAACTAGCATAAACTGTGTGCTGCTTTGCCCTTGAGCAACCCCATCTCACCACACTGAGTAAAATATTCTGCTTTGGTATTACTTTAAAATGCAAAAAATACTTAATTCCAATGCAAAACACACTCTCCAACTAGAGAGAGGCGGGTTAACAAAAGTAAAAGCACCAAACCACTTCACAAACCCTAACCACTACAGTGGCCACAAAAGCCTCCACACACTGCAGTCAGCAGGGCGTGAAGGCCAAATTACCCTTTTCACATGTTTACTCAAGTCCTTGTGGTCCTCATTAGTCTGGATTAGCAAGGCAGATTTATGCATGAGGCGAACTGGAAGGGCTGGTGAGCCACTTCCTCACCACTCAAAAAGCTTGTTAGATTTGATATATATATATATATATATATATATATATATATTTTTTTTTTTTTAATTTTAATTTTTTTTAATTTTTTTAATTTTTTTTTATTTATTTATTTTTTAAATTTTTAAATTTTTTATTTTATAAAATCCTTTATGCTGTGTATTGAAAGGTAATTACTGTGCTATGGGTCAGAAAAGTTTTACTGACTCTTTTAATAATGGATCGTTGCAATATATTTCAGGCTAAAAAGCTTCTTGTCAAAAGAAAAAAGCCAATGACAAAGCAGTCTGAAGGGCTTTTTATGTGGAGGACGAACACTGCCTGTCTTTAATTCATTATCATGAGAACTGAGAGATGCGGGCATGCCAAATCAGGCTTGTTATTGTTAGAAAGTGCTCAAGTTCGAATCACGTACATGCCCGTCTGCCTCTTTGAACAGAGCTGTCTTATCCTAAACTTTTGATGTGATGGGGAATGTCTGCACTGAGCTGACCAGTCTGCACATGGATAAGACTTATTTCTGTTGGAGCCTACCAGCTGTCCTACAGCCCTGAACATAGCCCTCTTTAACATAGTCTTGGTCAAATAATACATTTCAAAATTGCTGCCCAAACTCAAATTAGGAGACCCCGGGGTAGACCCAGAATACGCTGGAGGGATTAGATATCTCATCTGGCCTGGGAACACCAGGAGGAGCTGGGGGATCCCAATATTTGATTTACGTTTCTAGGTGTTCAAAACAAACCAAATAATCCCCCTATATTTAATATGTCCCACTCTTGGAAGTGCTGTAGGTGCTGATGAACTCTTGTAGAGGTGTTCCCCAAGGAACCTCACTGGATCCCCTGTTATTTCCATTGTAAACAACTCTTAAAGTGAGGGACGTGATGACCAAACTTCTTCTCTCCTGATAATGATTCACCTATCTCAACTCTACCAGCTCTCTCTTTATCACACGTTTGAAATCTGTATAACTCACTGTGTGGAAACATGAGTCCAGGCATTGCTGCCACCCACTGTGGGTGAATCAAAGTAACTGATTTCAGAATACTTGAATGTTATAATTAAGTTTAGTTTCTAAAACAAATCTAAGGGGTCACAAAATGATATGTTTTTTTTATTTTTTTTATTTTACAACTATTCTTGACTGTTTCTCTTTTGAAATGCTGAATACTTTCACTTCTTCAGGTATCTAAAAATTAAAAGTGAACGCCACTGTTTGGTTGAATTACTCATATATCACGTCCACACACATGTACTCAAACCTTCCAGCCTCAAGGCCCATAACCTGTTATGGGATGTCACAAACAGATAGTGCTTCGTTTTAAGGGGTCAAAAGCAAAGAAGCTTGGGAACCCCTGGTTATGTCATGGCCGATACCCTGTCGATCAGTATCTGTGTTTACATGGACCCTTATGTTCACTAATAATGGGAATAGCAGCCCAATCAGAATAAAAATGCCTCATGCAACCACCCAATCCGGTCCGATCGGAATGAATTTTCAATCAGGTTGGGGGGGGGGGGGGGGTAAACCTTTGATAATCCATTCAACAGGAAAATATTAGCTCCTAATAACCATGTAAACGCTTAATCCGACCGTTTCTCTCTGGCTGGAATAAATATATTCTTTCACGTGGGGGAACATTAGGTGACATGAACGAGTTCCGGGAGGAACAGAAACCAAACTGCTCTGTGGTTGATACAACTTAAAAGATTTAAGGATTGTTGAACGCCTTGATGGTCGAAAGGCTCAAAACAATGACTTGTTCAAACAAGTGTTTGAAAAGATGAACGAAGCTGAAAAAAACCCCAACTTCTTCTTCTGTTATATTCTGATTAAATGCATGGGGGCATGTAAACGCACATCTCATCACGTCACTTTATTTAGCGTCCATGTAAACAGTTAAGTTGGAATCTCTAATCAGAATCATTTCAGTCGGGTTGAAGAAATATTGACCGTGTAACTGCAGCTAGTGTCTGAGTTGAAACAACCAAGAGGATCAGAGAGTCCCTACCTGAAGCTCCGTAACTTGTCACAGTGTACCACCAGGTATCATGAAAACGTTCTTCAAGGTACCACATTGTTGGACCACACAGAACCAAACCACCCCTAATGGGTCTTCAAAGCCTTTTTATTCTTTAGAGTTGACCCCCTCACTCACCTCGTTCGTCCCGTCCGACACGGTGAAGGAGAACTGGTCGGCATGCTTCTCTTCTTCACTGGTGTGGACGTACTGGATGTTGCGAGATGCCAGGTCGGCCTGGGTGAACGTGTTGATTCTGGTGCCTGGAGAGAGAAGAAGAATAGCTGTTAGTCCAGTTGAAACAATCAACAAAAAATGATTTACTTTCTCTTTTCTTTGAACACCCACAAACTCAGTGATTCATCCTGACAGACATACAGGCTTCACACAAACACACACTGATGCAGACAAACACACTTTAACACAAAATACATCATTAGGACATCCATTCTTTCCCTCTTTCTCTTTGAACACACGCCGCCACACTCACTTTGTTACTTGTTGTTTATGCATTTTGTTGTTTTTCTACCAATCTTTCTTGTCTTGAATATTAGTGTCAATTGTTTTCTCTCTAATTCTTCCGTGTCTGTTTGTCATTGTAAGTTTTTTTTTTTGTTGTCTTTTGCATTTTGGCATCAGGCGGTTTTCTAAGCAACCCCTTGTCATTTGCCTCGCAGCACACAGCGTGTTCCTTTTCTCTTTTCTTGTTTTTGGGCTTTTTATCATTTTAATGAGCCAATCAACAAAACTAAAACTAATGTCAAGCCTATTTAACGAGGCTCCAGCTCCTCTTCACTCTCTGACGCCTCCACGGATTAAAACTCAGTGGGAAATTTAATCACGTTTGATTGCAACAATCAAACATTACTCTGCATGAAAAAAAACAAAAAAACAACTAAAACATATTTTGCGTCATAGGAGTTCTATTTCTGCTGATTTGTTGAGGCTGGATCCTTCAAGACACTTGCAAAAGGTTTCTTAAAGGAGAAAATGTCGTTCTTCATATCATATCTGAATGTATTTATGGTTTCGTTTGATATGTAACGTGTGTGACATTCAAAAGTTATGTATGATGAATGCAAAAGAGAGAGTGGACAAAAGTTCAGGTAAATTTCCATTTTTCTCTGATTTCCATCTCAGATATTTCATTTTATTTACATTTAATTTTCACAGCAGTCAGTTTAACAAATCAAAAATGTTTCCATATAAATTGCTACATTAATACTAGATGGGTGATGTGAGTCCTATAATTTAAAGCTAACAGTATTTTACCATTACCTGATGATATATTTTAAATGAGGCAGCTACTGTTTGTTACAGGCCTGTCATTGCATGAAGGGATATTCAATAATCTATAAATGGACATCTCACGCTGCCGGTGACTTTGAATCAAAGTTATTTCCCTAGGCATACGGGATGGATGAAAAGTTATTGTCCTGTGCAGATGGGAGGGATTTTCCAAAATAAAAAATAAAAAACTCCCAATGAAGCGGGTCAAATATTATATTATGTCACTGAGGGCCTTAAGGAAATGGAAATGAAGGTTTTTCAACATCAGTCTTCTTCACATCAACGTCTGACACAGTGAAACACGCTGAAGTCTGCGGTCCTCCTAGCTTGTGTCATCTATTCCCCAGCTGGAAGTCTATACATCCTCATAATCAGGACTGAACACAGGGAGTCAGAGGCAAAGTTCTCAGTCACTGATGAAAATACCCGCTTATTTGCCCCATCAAAATAAACAGTGTTTTCCCTTCCATCTGTCTTGACAGGAAATAGCAGGAAATACCAAGTCTTTGTTTTCCAGAAGCTCAAACACAGGCTGAATGCTGTGCGCACTAATCTGATTTAATTCTATGATATGAGCACAGTAAAAATGTTTCTTATTTTCACACATGAGGTCAAAAGATAAAAAGGCTTTTAGAGTTATTTACTCAAAAACGTACTAGGAAAAGTTATTAGTTTAAAAAAAATGGCCAGTGGTTGATACGTGTTGCATTAAAGCTGCAAGAAGTGCACCAACATTACTTCTTTTTCTCTTTTTTCTTAAGATATTTGGCTTGTTTTTGAGAGAAGACTTGACTTGTGAAGCTCTGAAGCTGTGTCTTCCCTAAATCTGACAAAACACGGTAATTGGTAGCTGCACTCACCACTTGGTTGGGCATCACTGCTTCCTTCAAAACAAAATAGTCTCTCAACAGTTGCCACTTTTATATTACACTGTTGTATAAGAAAAATGCAGAGAAACAACAGGGAATTTGACAGAGAGATTGATAATTGACTGGGAGCTCAATGACAGGTGATTCCAATGACTTTAATGAATTTAAGGGGACGGTGCTTATATTGATTTCAATAGTTGTGTCCCAATTCCACACTGCACACTAACTCTACGCATGTTTTGAGTTTGTAGTTTGTTCACACATATGTTTATTCAAAGAAGTCAGTATGCAAATGATAAAACTACATTTTTAAGTCTGCTGTTGATGTGTTACTATTGGCCGACAATAGATTGCAAAAAGGAAATGGAGGAAAAAACGTAAAATAAATTGTGAACAGTGGCGAGACAACTCCAGATAAGATGTCAGAAAACAAATAAAGTATTAAATATTTGGACAACCTTTTTGTTTTTCTACTGGTTTTGGCAGTGACGTTCTGAAGTAGCAGTTGGATTGAAGTATGATGGCGCACGTATTGTACCATTTCCTGTTAGTATGAAATGGTAAAGCATGTTGATTTCTGTATACTAACTGCAAAAAAGCAGTTAGCATATGGTATAAAATGTACATAAACAGCATGTATTACGGCTTGGGACATAAAAACTGCCACAGAGCTGAGCTGGTAAGGAGGAAACTCCTGTGGGTGGAGCCAAAAAGCCAGAGTTTTTTTGTATTTAATTAAACCTGACTGATTTATTTTTTGCTTACATTAATGAGCACATACAGTATGATATTAGAAGATCAGCAGACTAGCTATCAATCTTAAATAGAGTGTCCATGACTGTCACAACTCAACTCTCATACGACCAAGGTGTAAACCAGAGGTTCTCTACCTAACTTAAGGACCACTTCTGACTTCTGAAAAATTTCCGAGGACCAACTTCCCAAATAAATGAGAAAAAAAAACCATAGCGTCCTGGGTGCTTTGTGTTTAAGTATCTCTGGAGCTTCGATGGTTTTGGCGCCTCATTTGACAGGATTTCACCACGTTCAGCACACTGTGCTGTCAGCTCAGCATCACTGCCTGCAATTAAGAATCCAAAGTTAATGTATTCAGGCTCATATTTCCTCACCACACGCTTTGGAGCTTTTACAGGTGCAGGGTTGTCTTTTCATTTCAAAAGCCGATCCATTTTGTGTCACTGCATCCAAGGGAACGTTAGCTAGCTAAGAGCGGCAAAACTGCCAAAACACGTTTGTCTCTACCTCATGATGTGTCATGATTGTTTTTTTTTATTTATGTGAACTAGCTTTGTAAATTACCTCATTTTACTTTTTATCTAACCATTGGGCTGTACCGCTGCCTCCGCGGCCCACCAGATGGCGCTCTGAGGCCACTGGTTGAGAATGGCCGGTGTAAACAACACAGAGCTGTTCAAATGAAACGAAGCCTCTCGGATAAGTAGATCGGTCTAGTTGCCTCTGACTCAATATTCATACTTCCTTTTGAAAACTGCTTTACTTCTGACTGGTGGAGCTGACAGCAGTCTCTAAGTAGTGACATGACAGGAAAAACGCCACCGCTGAACAGCTGCACGACCACTGAAGTCTTGACAGAAATTCATGAAAAGCTGCACTTCAGGAGCTGCATCTGTTTCTTGGCACATACATCAGTGCTCTGGACTCCTTTGTAGTTCTGTGGAAGTCGGAGCACCACACCCCACCCCAATTTGTCCCTAAAAGAAGTTGCAGTGAATATAAGGAACATCTGAGATGAGGCGGTGAGTTACAGTCTGCACTGATTTGTGCGACAAGTGCCTTTTGACAAACGCTCCACCTGAGAGGGGTGTCGTAACCTCAGCCAGATAATAAGCCTTTTGAAGACTCTGGCTTTGAAAGTGGGCATTGAAAGAGAGCATTCATCTCTCTGTGCTGTTACCTTGACATTCCTAGTAGGCTGACAGGCTATCCCAAAGGAGCAGGGAGCTAGGTGTGCGTGTTAGCATGGAATGACAGATTGGCTGAATGGCTAGCGGTAATTATCCGGAGCTGCTCTGTGGCTCTGGGGTGAACTGATGCTCGAAGATTGGAGAGCGGCGTTAACATCCAGCTAATTAGCATGCTGCGAGAGCGCTCAGCAGTGTGGGGAATCCATTCAGCCGGGGCGGGATTGTTCAACAGCATGGAAGCAAATAATCACCTCTTTGTGGTTGGAAGATGCATCAATTTCTGTCTTCCTTTTTTCCCCTCATTTTGTTTTTGCATGAAAACAGTTTGAGATGACATTTTAGTTTAAGGTAAGAGAAGATGTTTTATTTCCCAGTGGAAATGAAAACTGTGATTTTGTGATATTTTGTGATAAATATGCATTTATGAGGTTGCTGTATTTCAAGAGTTTGGGAATACACTGAACACGCGCTGGAAATTTAGTTAAGGCTGCAGTCATTCAATATCTGTGTGTGTGTGTGTGTGTGTGCACCAAAAGAAGCAGGAAATACAGAGTGTATGATTGAGTCTATTTTATAGGGGCAAGGTTCATTACACTTCCCTCTTTATGTGTGTGTGTGTGTGTGTGTGTGTGTGTGTAGAGTTAATTATCAAAGACAGAATGAATCTTACTGTATATGTATTAATGGTATATGAGTCTGCAGTATTTTTCATTGCACCTGTCTATGTTCACATCTACATTGTCTGCATTTATTTTTTTTAAAAGCCTTATAAATATTATTAACATTCATTTTTGTATTCCAAACCAAAGTATTATTTTCACTGTTCTGACAGTTTCTCATTTCTCACATCCAGAGCTCAAACTGATGTTTTAGTTTCTTTACATGTTTGTGAATAACGCCTGCTGTAATATCATCAGTGGATTTTTGTGAGATCTTCTGTGTTTCTCATTCGAGATTCACTCAATGTAACCTACACAACACTATTGTGCCTTTCCTTTGGTACATAATAATGTTATCCTTGACCTTGTTGAATCTGTTAAATTGTGCAATTTGTGTAACAATTCAAATACAAATACTCACTGAGGGCTTGTTATCACCACTGTCTCGTATTATTTTATCTTTTTCTTTGTATTATATTTAAAAATGTTGTATTGTTCAATATGTAGTTTTGGCGTAACTGGAATTAAATTATGTGTTATCTACAAAGAAAAAAATGTTCTTGTTGACAAAACAATCACACCTCAAGGTCCATTTAGTAGCTGTTCTGGAGGTTTTCTATCATATCACATTTTCTTCATCAGCTGATGGAGTTTGTTCCATTTTCCACTTTTCTCTGAGAACTTCAGGGACTTCTTGTCCATGTTGGCTTAAACATTGAACTGATGACGATGTTGAGGTGATCATGTGATATGATTGAAAGCCCCAGAAAAGTTGCTAAAAGGACATTGAGGTGAGATGTTTTTGTCAACTGCTGTTTCCAAGGTAAAAAAATGAAATTTGAACCTCAATCAGTTCCTGTTTTGTGCTGTAAAGCAATCCAGTTGAATGTCTTTATATGCCAAAGCTGTTACTAAGTCTCATTGCAGAAAACCAGAACAAAGTTAATACCAGAGTCCAGTGCAACTTGAATTATAAAACATTATTTTAAAAAATTAAAAAATAAACTACTAGCCTGTGACAGCCAGTGACATGCATTGCTGTCTGTTTTGACAGTCTTGACACATACTGGCCTTTACTGCATTCAAAATGTGCAGCAGTGGAACAAATGATATTACTGTTTTGAGATATTTTCAAAGTCACAAGTTAGAAACTTCTTTACATTATTAAATTCCAGTCTGACTAGAACTCAAAAGTTAAGTCCCAAGTAAGAAACATTTCAATGAGGCAAATCATGTGAACAAAGTCTCACCTCTGCCAAATGCCATGAAGAGGCTGAAGGAGCTTGACAGTCTATTCTGCTATTGTTTATTTTGCTGTGATTATACTTACACCTAAAATAATGGTATGTAGATGTCTTTCTGATGTTGGCACCTTTAACATGTTGATTTGTCCACTGATGTAATCAATATAAGAATAATATGCTCCATCATGGAGATCACAGACCCAGTAAATAAGTAACTTTCAGTTCCAAAACCTGACACACAGATCTGGTGTTGCATGCTGGCGTTCCTACCTGGGTTGGTGGCGTGCTCCAGGTGACCCAGGCTCGTCTGTTTGGTGATGCGGTAGATGAGCTCGCCGGGTTCGCTATCCTGGTCGCTGGCCGACAGCTGCAGCGTGGTCAGCTTCTTCAGTGAGTTTTCATCCAGCACCAGGCCTTTGTTCACCACCACGGACGGAGGAAGACGGTCCTCTGGAGGAGAGAAGAAGAAGGTTAGTCACAGAAGAAGAAGAGAGGAGAGGAGAATCGTGAAAGGAAAGAAAAAGAGACCCCTCCAAGCAAAGACTTATCAGTAAAACCATGGTGCCTTTCCCAAGTTTATGAAAACAATTCATCCAAAAGGAGATAAAAATATTAAGAGTCAATTTCTCATCCTGGTAAAAAATGAAAAAGATGGACTGAAGCAGTGGAGGAGAAAGAAGCTGAGACTGATTGGGGAGGGAGAGGAGAGAAGATAAGAGGAGCAGAAGGGTATATTAGGAACTGGAGAAATGACACAACTACAAGCACAAAACCAGAAAAGAGTAAGTTGGGTGACGGAACAGGAGGGAATAAGGCATATCAGGAGGTGTGAGAGAGCGGTGTAGGTTTGAGAGATTTGGACAAACGGATTAGGAAAGATTGAGAGGAGGGCAGGGAAGTAATCAGAGGGCAGTGTGGTGGGAAGAGATATGAATAGAGCTTCACTGTAGTCGCATCTGAGAGAGCAGAAGAGAGAAAAAAAGCGGGGGAACAATACGGAACAGGATAAAAAGTGAGCCGGGGAAAGATATGAGCGAATCAGGACGCTGTTCGGCTGTGAGGGACACACAATCCTTCAGTCTCCAGCAGCTTGTAATGCAAACGGTTTGGCTGCGTCCCCAAAAGGAAGTGAGCGGAAAAAAAAAAGTTTTGCTGTGTTTTCAGCCGTCACAGGCGACAAGAGACTATCCAGCTGACGGAGAAACACTTAAGTTTTATGATACAGTGGACTACATTTCATGAACTTCTTCTTCCAGAAAACAGCACTGACATTGTCTCAAAATATTTCAATTCAATTCAGTTTTATTTATATAGCGCCATATCATAACAAAGTTATCTCAGGGCACTTTTTCGAATAGAGCAGGTCTAGACCGACTCTTTATATTTACAGAGACCCAACAGTTCCCACCATGAGCAAGCACTATGCGACAGTGGCAAGGAAAAACTCCCTTTTAACAGGTAGAAACCTCGAGCAGAACCAGGCTCAAGGTGGGCGGTCATCTGCCTCGATTGGTTGGGTTGAAGGGGAAGGGGGGGAGCGGGAGAGAGAGAGCAGGAGGAAAGAGAACATACAGCAGCTCAATACAGCATAGATATGGTAATGGCATTGATGTTAACACCAACGGAAACAACACTAAGAGCAACATTATAATAGCAATACTAATAACAGCAATAACAGCAATAGCATCAGCGGGTGCAGAGCAGGAGCACGGGGGCAGCAGGCGGCAGCAACCACAGACCCAGACCTCCACAGCTCCAGAGACAGAAACACCTGCAGAAAGCAACAGAAGGGGAGGGAGAGAGAGAGACGAGAGAAAGCACACAACCACGGGAAGAAGTTGAATTAATAACAAGCATTGGATGGGATATGAGGGCACAGATGGAGAGGAAGAGGAGGAGAAAGGAGCTCAGTGCATCACAGGGAAGTCCTCGGCAGTCTAGGGCCTATAGCAGCATAACTAAGGGCTCAGGGTCGGGCCTGAGTCAGCCCTGGTACTATAAGCTTTATCAAAGAGGAAAGTCTAAGCCTACTCTTAAATGTGAGGAGGTTGTCCGGCCCCGCCACAAGACACAAACTGGGATCTGGTTCCACAGAGAGGAGCTTGATATTGAAGGCTCTGGCTCCCATTCTCTACTTTTAGAGACTCTAGGAACCACAAGGAACCCTGCATTCTGGGAGCGCAGTGCTCTAGTGGGGTAATAGGGTACTATGAGCTCTTTAAGATATGATGGTGCCTGACCATTTAGGGCTTTGAAGGTGAGGAGAAGGATTTTAAATTCTATTCTGGATTTTATAGGGAGCCAGTGTAGAGAAGCTAATATTGGAGAAATATGATCTCTTTTTCTGGTTCTTGTCAGTAAACGTGCCGCAGCATTCTGAATCAGCTGGCGAGTCTTAAGGGATTTATTGGGGCAGCCTGATAATAGAGAGTTGCAATAGTCCAGCCTAGACGTAACAAATGCATGGACTAGTTTTTCTGCATCTTTTTGAGATAGGATGTGTCTGATTTTTGCAATGTTACGAAAATGAAAAAAGGCAGTTCTTGAAGTTTGTTTTATTTGGGAGTTAAAGGACATATCCTGATCAAAGATAACTCCAAGATTCCTTACGGTTTCGCTGGAGGCCAGGGCAATGCCATCTAGAGAAACTATATCTTTAGATAATGTGTTTCAAAGGTGTTCGGGGCCAAGTACAATAACTTCGGTTTTGTCTGAGTTTAACATCAGAAAATTGCAGGTCATCCAGGCCTTTATGTCCCTAAGGCATGCCTGAAGTTTAGCCAATTGATTGGCCTCATCTGGCTCGATCGACAAATACAATTGGGTATCATCTGCATAACAATGAAAATTTATGGAGTGCTTCCTAATAATATTGCCTAAAGGAAGCATATATAAGGTAAATAGAATTGGTCCAAGCACAGAACCTTGTGGAACTCCGTGACTAACTTTGGCGTGCATAGAGGATTCATCATTAACGTGTACAAACTGATAACGATCTGATAAATAGGATTTAAACCAGCTTAGTGCAGTACCTTTAATGCCAATAAAATGTTCTAGTCTCTGTAATAGAATGTGATGGTCAATGGTATCGAATGCAGCACTAAGATCTAGTAAGACAAGTACAGAGACAAGTCCTTTGTCTGATGCAATTAGAAGGTCATTTGTAACTTTCACCAGTGCTGTCTCTGTGCTATGATGCACTCTAAATCCTGACTGAAAATCCTCAAACAGGTTGTTGTTGTGTAGAAAGTCACACAACTGATTGGCTACTGCTTTCTCAAGGACCTTAGAGAGAAAAGGAGGGTTAGATATAGGTCTATAATTTGACAAAATCCCTGGATCAAGAGGGTTTTTAAGAAGAGGCTTAATTACAGCTACTTTAAAGGATCAAAAGTAATATAGCCTTAAATTAAGGACAGATTGATCATATCTAGTTACAAGCGAACTAAGGGTAAAATTTCTTTAAGCAGCCTTAGTTGGGACGGGTCTAAAAAAGACACGCTGATGGCTTAGATGAGGAAATCATGGAAGTTAGTTGATTAAGGTTGATGGGGAGAAAAGCAGTCTAAATGTACAGGTTTTACAGTTGTTTCTAAGGTTCCTGTGTTTGAAGATAAGTCAGTACCAACTGAGGGCAGGAGGTGCTGAATTTTTTCTCTAATAGTTAGAATTTTATCTTTAAAGAAGCTCATGAAAGTCATTACTACTGAGGTCTATAGGAATACATGGCTCAACAGAGCTGTGACTCTCTGTCAGCCTGGCTACAGTGCTGAACAGAAACCTGGGGTTGTTCTTATTTTCCTCTATTAATGATGAGTAGTAAGCTGCTCTGGCATTACGGAGGGTCTTCCTATAAATTTTAAGACTAACTTGCCAGGCTAAACGTGATTCTTCCAGATTGGTGGAACGCAATTCCTTTCAAGTTTTCGCGATGTTTGTTTTAATTTGCGGGTTTGCGGGTTATACCATGGAGCTAACCTCCTCTGTTTTATTATCTTCTTTTTTAGAGGGGCGATAGAGTCGAGTGTTATTCGTAGTGAGCCTGCAGCACTATCAACAAGATGATCAATTTGGGAGGGACTAAAGTTAGCATAGGAGTCATCTGTTACATTGAGACATGGAACTGAATTCAATGCCGATGGAATCACTTCCTTAAATTTAGCTACAGCACTATCAGATAGACATCTAGTGTAGGAATGTTTGCCTAATGGCGTGTAGTCCAGTAATAGGAATTCAAAAGTTAATAAAAAATGGTCTGATAAAAAAGAATTCTGTGGAAAGACTATTAGATGTTCAATTTCAATGCCATAAACAAGAACAAGGTCGAGGGTGTGGTTAAAACAGTGAGTGGGTTTATGTACACTCTGACTGAAGCCAATCGAATCTAATAATGAGATAAACGCAGCACTAAGGCTATCATTTTCTACATCCACATGAATATTAAAATCACCTACAATAATTATTTTATCCGTTTTAAGGACTAAACCTGATAAGAACTCTGAGAATTCAGATAAAAATTCAGAATACGGTCCAGGAGCTCGGTACACTATAACAAATAGAATTGGCTGTACTGTTTTCCAGGTTGTGTGTGAAAGGCTAAGAACAAGGCTTTCGAACGAGTTATAATTTAGTTTAGGTTTAGGTTTGATTAATAGGCTTGAGTCGAAGATGGCTGCAACTCCACCTCCTCGGCCTGAGCCTCGAGGAATGTGAGTATTAATGTGACTGGGGGGAGTGGATTCATTTAGGCTAACATATTCACCTTGACACAGCCAGGTTTCAGTAAGACAAAATAAATCAATATTATGATCTGATATTAGATCGTTTACTAGAACAGCTTTAGATGAGAGAGATCTGATGTTTAAGAGTCCACATTTAATTCTCCTATTTTGTTGTACTGTTGCAGTGGAGGTTTTACTTTTTATTAGGTTTTTATGTGTAACTCTTCTTCTGTTTACTTTTGATTTAAATAATTCAAGTGGTCTGGGGCAGACAACCTCTCTGTGGAGTTTAGGGTGGGTAACTGCTCTAATGGAAGCGCAGAGAAGCGTGTAGGACTGCAACTCTGCCTCCTGGTCTGGACCACAGACTGTATTAAGTCTATGGTCTGAACTCTGAGTTGTCATGGCTTTGGGCCACTAATAAATACGGCCAGATTTCTAGATATGAGAGCGGCTCCATCCAAAGTGGGATGAATGCCATCTCTCCTAATCAGACCAGGTCTTCTCCAGAAAGTCCGCCAATTATCTACAAAGCCCACATCATTACCTGGACACCACCTCGACAACCAGCGGTTGAATGATGACATGCGGCTATACATGTCATCGCTAGTAAGATTAGGTAGGGGCCCAGAGAAAACTATGGAGTCCGACATTGTCTTTGCATATGTACACACCGACTCAACATTAATTTTCGTGACCTCCGATTGGCGCAATCGGTTGTCATTACCGCCGACGTGAATAACAATCTTAGCATATTTACGTTTATCCTTAGCCAGCAGTTTTAAATAGGATTGAACGTCGCCCGCTCTGGCCCCTGGGATGCATTTGACTATGGCCGCTGGTGTCGCTAATTTCACGTTTCGCAAAATGGAGCTGCCAATAATCAGAGTTGGTTTCTCAGCGGGTGTGTCGCGGAGTGGAGAGAACTTGTTAGAAACGTGAACGGGTCGGTGGTGAACCGTGGGCTTTGGTTCAGGGCTATGCTTCTTTCGGACAGTCACCCAGCCTCCCGGGCCTCCCGGCTGCTCGGGAGTTGCCGGGAGACGGCTGGCAGAAGCTGCCTCTGGTCGGCTCGCACCGGCTGGGGGCTGGCTAGCTACGGCTGACTGACTCTCCATGGTGCGGAGCCGCGACTCTAACTCACTGAGCCTTGCCTCCAAGGCGGTGAATAAACTACATTTGTTACACGTACCATTATCGCTAAAGGAGGCAGAGGAGTAACTAAACATCTGACACACCGAGCAGGAGAGAGCAGGAGAGGGAGAAGGAGAGAGAGACGCCATCGCTAACTGAGCTAAAGTAGCAACTAACTAGCGTGTAAACAACTGTGGGATTAGCGGAAAGTCGCTAACAGGAGACAGATATGAGTGCTAAAACAGAGCTAGTGTATCCTTAAATGTATAGCGGGTAATTAACCGCTATAGTAAAGAAAATATCAAAATTAACTGGGTTTAGCTGGAGCAGCGAACTTTGCAACCACTAACACAGAAACACCGGTAACCGGAAATGAGACAATACGTTCACCTGAGCACGTCAGCACGTCCAAGATTTAAGCACATTCATGTAGGTCCATGTAGGTTTTTGATCATACAGGCAAACCAAAGACCTCTGGGCCTGAAGCTGCAGAGACTTTATTCAGGCAGCTATCTGAATAAAATGATGGACTGAATATGATCACTCTTCAAACAGGAATGTTTTACTCACCTGCTCAGGTAAAGCAGGTCAAGGAAATAACATTCAGGTAACCAAATTTGCTCTTTCACTAAACCCCTAGTGTAACACGACATTTGTGGTAGAAATATGTAGGCTAAGCAACAATATTGAATACAGACATTAGACCGTTTATATAATAATGT